>CM050932.1:8158948-8755344 GCA_027742785.1 Vigna reflexopilosa
TTATTTTCATTTAGAAACAAATACCAATAACATAACTACACAAATCACCATCAAAGACAATCAGATTAAATCGAACCAATTAATTTTTCTTGTAGTGAATCATAAACACTTAGTTACTGTCAAAATCACAGTCACAGACCAGTTTCAAAAACTTTAATGTTATCCGACTTTACCATATATACATAATGCCAATGCTTATGGAAATAACAATTGCATGATGTAGATATGTTGTGATGATGCTTAAATCCCCAATCCTCATCAATGAAACATACATATGTTAATATCTTCAACTAATATATATATATATATATATATATATATATATATATAGGAGGAACCTAAGGTACTAACGAATTTTCTTTATCAAAGGTTTCCACGATGAAAGGAACCTAACTGGAGAAAAGTACATGTTGAAATAAGAAACAAGTATATATATATATATATATATATATATATATATATATATATATATACATACGTGTGTTTTTTGTTCCACAGGTGCAGAATGTGAATGCGAGTGGTATGTAGTTGAGATGAGTGTTGCGGTAGAGGACGTCATATTCGCATTATCTAAATTCAGTACATTGTACGAACTCCGACTCCACTACTACTGCTACTCATTCATTTCACTGTGATATATCTTATGAAGGACCATCTTCTTCTACCTCTTGTCATTGTTGTAATCCATTCCACCAAACAACTCTAAGAACAACAAGACAACAACTCAAACAAAACCATACCCCATTACTCTATTTCCTTTACAAACCTTCAAAAACAATACTTCTCTTTCTAATTTATATTCTAATTTCTGATTTATATGGTTATAATACTTTTCTCTAAAACCAAATCATAATAATATATAAGTTAGGTTTAAAGTTTACTTTTAATAATAACTTTTTTTAATATTTTGATTTTTTTAAAAATGATAATAGTATTTTTAATATTATATCTCACTAACTAGATTTTCAAACGAGCTTCAATGAAACAAAGTAGAATCTCTGCAAAGGCTTTTATGAAAATTAGTGGTTTTCTATCTAAATGTCAGCAACCAATTGTTTATCAACCAGTAAACACAATGCCAACAGGTTTGAAGTGCCTCAAACTTAATTTCACGCATACAGGTAAACATTTGAATCAGAGTATAACAAATCTATAATTGCTTTCTCATGGTCAGAATCACACATCCAACACCTAAACATCACAACAACTTCCATATTTAAAGTAAAAACTATATTCATACATAAAACCAATAATCGAATCACCATAAATCTAAATTTCTTATGTAAGCCGTTTTCAGATGCATTTGACAATGCTTTAATAACAATAGACTCTGGTGAAAGTGATGAGAATAGTAATAATTATTATTTTTTGTTAATTTTAGGAAACTTCACTAGAAAACAATTTCAAACTAAGACATTGAACCTGTGTGAGAGATGCTTCCAGTTTCAATATAGTTCAGCTTCTGAAATCATAGTACAACAATGCAAAACATAATTTGCATAAGGGTTAATTGGCTAAAACAATGTATAAAGAACAAACCTGCTCTATATCAGCAAGTAGAAAGTCAATTGTAGCATGTGGGGACTCCAAAAATTCCAACAACTTTACAAACAGCTCCTCCTAAAAGTAATGTCATTTAATAATTTAATTTTAAAAAGTACCAAGATTCTCTTATAAAATGGAAATACACTATAACAATACCAAGATTCTCTTCTAAAATGGAAATTATAAAAATTCTTAATTTTAAAAAGTACCAACATTCTCTTCTAACATATGCAGATTTCTAATAAGTCTAAAGTAAACACAATGCTATCATAGATCAATTCAATCATACATTCAGATTTGAATATAAGGATCAATCAGTATTAACCACAACAATTTTCGAAAATTTAAAGTGTCAATCACTAGATATATAATCAACCAACATCATAGTCAAAATACCAAATATAAAGTATTGTTTAGAATAAGGTATTGTTAATGGAAGCACGATCCTAATTAACTAGAGCACAGAACAATAAAGTTCAGGAGTATTTAGCCTTATGGCTTGAATATTAAAGATTTCCAAAATAAAAGCAAATCTACAAATTGAAAGTATTCTAATCTGAAACGTTTATACATCCTTCTTCTTCCATATCCTCTTCACTTTCACTTCCAAAGATTTCTTCGTCATAAAATTCATTATCCAAGTTTTGATTATCTAATTTTTGTTGAATTTCCGCAATGGATTTTTCAATTTATCAAACCTAGCAGTGTGAAGTTTCATTTGATTAACCATGTATCTTTCAAAATCAGTTTAGGGTTTGAAAGCATTTGAAGCAGGTTCAGCATTTGAAACTCATAACCAGAACACTCATCTCCATCAACATCTCATCCCATCCCCTCCCTCAACACCCATTTTCAATAACAATCAAGCTTTAAGACAAACCCTAATCTAAGCAATTGAAACTTACCAGATGTAGAAGACAATGGCAGCTTCAGCTTATATCTTCCAGTTCGAAGAAACAAACCTAGGGTTTCCTAAATCGCGATTTCAAACCTCCAAACAACAACGACCAAAAATAGGTCAATGTAATACACAACCAGAGCAAAACGAAAAAAAAAAAACCTCAAAGCTTCGACTACTCACCGTCCTCGATCCTCCAATGCTACACTACGGTTCCAATAACAGAGGATGGTGGCTCGAAACTAGGAAAAAGAGGGTTTCCGTGAAGGAGAACGAGTGTGAGGTCCCGGACAGTGTGACGGAAGAAGAGATAGCGACAATAGGGAGATTAATGGGTTAACAACACCAACAATGTGTGCGACAATAGGATTTTAGAGAGGGAAAATCATGGTTGCAGTGAGTGAGAGAGAATCATAGTTGCAGTGAGTGAGGAAGAATCATGGAATGATGCTATGGCTCGAGAAGGAAGACAAGCTAGGGCTCGAGAAGGGGACAAACTTGGCTAGAAGGCGGGAGGGAGAAAAGTGAGAAGAGTTTAATCAGATTGTATATTTGGTTCTATTTTTTAATTATTAATTATCCTCATATATCCGTATTAAATATCAGTGGGTAAATATTCTTTCCACTTACATACGACCTTACATACAGATTTATCTCTGACAAAGTTCCCGCCAACACGCGCGAATATTATCCACCGATATTATATATGGATAATCCGTATGTAATTTTTTTTTCTATTATATACGGATTTTTCCGTATAAAACACATCCGTATATAACATCCGTATCTAACATTCTCATTATATACGAATAAAAATCCGTATATAATAATCCATATATAATTACCATTTTTCTTGTAGTGTTCCTAACAGTTTGAATTACAACAATTTAAGTTCATAAACACTCCATAGGCAATCAATCCTAAGTTCATCATTTTCACAGCTCAGTTCATACAAAACAGATACGTAAAACCTAAGATACAGAACAAGGAAAAAGAGAACGCTGAAGAGAGATAATGATTCTTCCTATAATGGAGTGAACATGAAAATTTTTAAGTTAATATTATTTTTCCAATAATGGCTCAGCCCACGTGTACACTCATCAGGATTATCTTTTCTCAGGCTTTACATCCACCAATGAATTTTTAATAACTGTATAACTCTCAAAGTTATAAATCAGTTTTTCATCTTTAAGTGGGTTTTATTGCTTCACAAATACATTGTAATGTTTTGTTCTTATCCATAGGTTTATATTATTGGAAATAGAATGTAGAATTTGGCAAGTTGGTGGAGCCTGGCAATTTGTATTTGTCTCCTTAACAGGAAACTTGTCAATAAATGGTTTACTTTTATTCAACCAACTTTGCACTTTAACTGTTCTTTTAATCTTTCTTTGGTAATAAAATAAACATAATCTTATCTCCAAATCCCCAACTGGTTTTCACCAAACACAGTGCAAATTTCTGGATCTTTTGTTTTGTAGATTCCGGAAAATAGAGATGGGTAATGTTATGAACATCATTGGAATCTTTGACTGTGCTTGATTTGATTAGATATTGAGGGTGTTTTTGGATTTAAGAGATGTAAAAATACGTTATTTTCTTTTTTAATTTCAAGTCAAAAACACTGAAAAGTTATATTTTTTAAATGAATAAGTGATAATGAAAGTATAAATTTTATTTATTTTATTTGAAATAAGTAAATAAATAAGTTTATTGAAGAAAATTATCACTTTTATTTTTTTAAATAGAATCATGTTAAACATAACTATAAACTTTAATATCCAACTATATCCCCATTTCAAAACTCACAAATTATTTATTATTATATAAATTTTTTATTAAAATAAAATAATAAAATACAAATCATGAGATATCATACCAAATCCATAATAAATGGAATTTTCATATTATTTTTATAAATGAAACTACCATAGTTTTTTTAATTTGAATATTGAAAATTTTAAGCTCCAAAAAATTAGAGAAAATATTACACATATCTTTCTTAGATTTATTTCCAATTATACACACTAATTCTTTAATTTGAAAAATAGCATAAACAATCGCAATTGAATTATGAAACTTAATATGATTTCTCATCTTCTAAATCATTCAAATAATTACAGTAATGACAACCACTTCAATCACTTTAAACAAAAAACTACAATGAGACTTCATAAATTCAACAATCAAATTCAAAGAAAAAAATTACAAATCATAAAAAGATTCCTTCAACCATATCCATAGCAATAGAATAATAAAATATTAAATGAGAGAAAAATTCAACATTATTATCACACAAAAATACAGCATAAAACTATTCATTTTTTTAACCTTCAAATCAATAGATAAATTATCATACAACAACTTTCAAAGATTCAAATGTTTAACTAGTGGTATAGCTCACATTTTTAAAGTGGGACGGGCTATCCTAACCCACATTTTATGACCAATTGTGAGATGGACCTAAACAGCCAGACCAACATGCATTATCATCCTAAGAACAAAATATAACTTTATTTTGTTAAAATAAGAAATTCTAACCAATTTAAATATACAAATATCATAATACCAACATCCTTCCAAAAATCAATACAATCACTTTTACCTAGTATTAAAAAAATATTTTCAAAAACAACATTTTATATATATACCTCTTTAAATTAACCATAATTTGAATAATATATATTTCTTATCCACCGAGTCATTTCTTAGGGTTAAATTAGGAGATATGTATGATAATATAAATCTTTTAAATTTTCTATTTTAACTATTATTATTATTATAATAGTAATAATGACTAAGAATTCTTAGTATACTATTTCGTATACTGTATTTGTTTCAAGTTCCTTTTAGGATTAGGGTTTATGTTTGCTTCAATCAATATTTTTTTCTTTATTACCAATCTTAGTCAATTGCAAGCTGTGTGCATAACCCTTTGAGAAGGATCAAGAGCTACTTTTTTCCTTGTTTACACATTCACTTATCTTTTGGCATACGTTATTATTTTTATTAGTGGATATCTGAATCAGTCATATTAGTAAAAGAGAGCTCTTATGATCAACCTTAGATTACTGCAAACTAGCTTTTCAAAAAGTCCAAATCCAGATATTGATCTTCTATACCACGCTTATCAAAGTGAGATAAAACATAAGTTTTTTTTTTATATGCTAGATAATTTAATGTGAGACACATATATAATAGAAAGCTATAACTAAATTACAAAATATGGAACCTTTTAAAATACCACCATAAAATATTAATAATTAATACTACCCATTCATGTAATTATACTTAATTAATATACCAAGTTAAGATTGAGTGACATTAACTTTTATTGCTTTTATAAACTCAATTTAATTATACGTCTTTCCTCGTTAAAAATAAAGTTAAAACAATTTTTTTTAAATAATATTTTATGAAAGACATTTTATATATTATTATTATTAATTTTTTTTATAACAAACATTTTTTTTATAATATTTACTTATAGATTTTGATTTATTTTAAAATTTAAATTATCGATATATAATTTTATCAATAAGTCCTTTAGTAAAACTTATTAATAATTTTGTTTTTTGTAATTTGGAATTTTTATTATTAATAATATTTTTATTGATAAATTATTCATTCAATTAGTTTTATAGGTAAATTTTTATCGATAATTTGTAGCTTTTGTTATAGACAACTTTTCCATTGTTAAATTAGTTGACAAATTGAGTATCAAAATTCTTACATAGTTTGATAGTACTTTTTACTTATTAAAAGGGTATGAGTGATAAGAAAAAAAAAGGAGGAGAAAGAGAGGGGAGGAGAAGTTTGAGTTAATAGTGGTGGTGATGGTAATGGAAGCATAATGACAACGTGGAGTCACAATGGTGGCACGAAAGCCCAATGACAATGGTGACCGAGGTTGTAGGAAGATAAGGAAGAGAAGAAGAGAAAGAGAAGAATAAGGAGTCAAAGACGATGATAATTGATGCAACGAAAATAACGCTAACTGTGGAAGTGTGACATAGAGGAAGGGAGAAAAGAAGAAGGAAAAAGGGAAATAAAAAAGAAATATGAGAAGAAAAAAGAATAATCCAATCATGACTCTACTAATGGTTAGAATTTGTCACTAATTACTGATGAATTTTTAGATAGACTTGTGACCATTGATAATTATCAATAAATCTGTCAATAAAATTTATCAATGAATCGACAAATTTATAATCTTTGACAATCCGTTAATAAACTCAAGTTATTATAAAATTTTACTATTATTAATGGATTGTTTGGTTAATAATATACCATTGTGATGCATTATAAAAATTTTCTTACCTCTTTAATTTTCTTACCTAATTCCCGGGAAAATCCTTAAATGTCTCATGTGGAGGAAAACAACAACCATATATTTACAATGGGAGTCTGAAATGAGAAACATTACAAAGGTCAATTTGGAGGCCTTTAAATACTTGATCACTATTCCACAAAGGTATGCATTCATTGTTATAAATGGTTTTTATACTCAAATTTCAGACTTATATTTATTGACATTTAATTGTTCCTGGTTTTGGTCAAGATCTAGATTCCCCCTACATCAAAGTGTGAACTCTTGTCAACTCTTGCCCACAAAGACCTTCAACATATGTGCTTCCTACTCAACAATCAACTGATGTACAACAAACTAAAGTAACAATATCTCCATCACAACAAACTGAAGTACAACAAACTGAAGTAACAATATCTCCACCAATAGATGTGCTTCCTACTTAACAATCAACTGATGTTTAATTAGTAGACAATTTTAGGACTTTCATTTTAAAGACAATGTTTCATATTTGATGTAATGTTTAATATTGAAGACAATGTTTTATATTTGATGTAATCCTGGACAACACTTTTTATGGTTCCTAATGCAAAACACATATATGCTTTATGAAAGAGGATGCCATGTATTTTGATAAATTTGGGGCTCTGTTAAAGTATATTATCAGGTTTCTTTTGGTGTATTTATTAATGACCATTGTTGGATATCCCTTCTTTCTTATTGACTACAATTTTTCATGTAATGAATTAACTATATTTGCTTATGGATAGACACCATTTTCTATTTACCTTTCACACATTGTTAAACACTAATCAATAACCTTTTTAATTAAAACACACATTAACATTACAAATACCCAATTATATTACATAAACTTCTTATAACAAATCAACCAAGTTTCATCAACATTGATATTACAATTACATTAAAACAACATATAACAAACACCATCCCCATTAACACCTTCAACCACTTTTCCAACATAAAAACACATTTCTCTAAACAAGATATTTTTATCTTTTGAACATCTCTTTGTTCCATGTTCATCAGAGTCTGTTCAATCTTCATCAGAGTTCCAACCACTTCTTCATTTCTAGCACTTTCACTCCTTTCTTCTACATTCAGCACATTTCCACATATATCTTTACCACTTTCTTTAATTCATTCTTCACTACACCATAGAAAGAAGTTGCAACCAACCAAAATCCTGTTCAACAACACAACAACGACACACTTCAAAACACACACTTATTCCCTTGTCAAAACCCAACAAAACAAAACTCACATTTTTGCTTCCATGAAACTTACCTTGAAGTTATGGCAACCCCAGAATTTTTTCCCTTGTTTTTAGGGGTTCTCGCAATGAGGAACACTACATTCTGACCATAGAAGCAATTGTGTTTTACACCCAACCTCTTTGCACCGCCACTATTGTGTTGAATGCCCTAATCGTTGCATGTGTAAGACGAAGATGAACAAGGCATTCCTTAGTTGAACAATGTTGTACTTCTGTCTTCCACAACCTCTTTTTTTCCAAGACGAAGATCAATAACAAATTCTACTTGAGGACCCCTTTAAATGTTAGGGCAACCATAATAATTTCATCTTCCACATGGAAATCATGATTATAAAACATAGCCACTAAATTTAATACACAATGACACGACCTCTAAACAAAATTACAACTCAATATCTTTTGATGTCGTCTGTCAACACTTAACGGAAATGACTTAATTGTTACCAATTTTTAAAATTTAGAACTCAATTGAAACCGTTTTCAACAAAATGACTCATTTGAGATTTCTCAACAAATAAAGAGAACTATATGAGAGTTTAAACTTTAGTTTTATAATAATTATTTTTAAAATTATATAGTTATTTATTGGCAGTATAAAAATCTTTATAAACTGATAAATTGTAAATATTAAATGATAAAAGGATACCGTTAGAATGTATTGATAAAAAGGAAATGTATATTTCATTTACTTATTAATTATGATAAAAGGTTGACTTTTAAATAATTGTATTAGAAACATATTTATAATTTTTTTAATGTATTATGTAATATTTTTCACAAAGTTTCATAACTAAAAAGCTGTATTTTCATCCTCGTCCTTTAACAGACAAAAACTTGAACTTTTGTATTTTAAAATACTGACATTTATACACACAAAACATATATCAAAATTAGATGAAACAATGTTATAAGGACAGATTAGTTTTGATGATTTCAATTATGTTTTAGTAAATCAGGTGTATGTTTCACATAATAGAATTTGCAAAATGATTTTTTCTTCTTAAAAAAAGTTATATTGCATGAAAATTTGAATTTTTTTAATCGTTTTTTTAAAACACTATTTTTAAATTACTCATAATTTTCAATGGGTTTCTTTTTCTTATATCTTTATTATATTGAACTTTATAATTATATGAAAATGAGAGTTATTGTAATAATATTCAAGTAAATCAATTAAGTCTTAAAATTGCATCTCTTGTCTTTCATGAGATCCAAAAGACACTAACATATAATTTATCATATAAAGCTATATTATCAGATAATATTAATGAAAGATTATAAAGAATAATTAAAACATGCTTATTTACTTCTATTGAATACTAAAAAAAAGATAATATAATGTCTATTGAATACTAAAAAAAATTATACTTTTTCAATAGTTTCTCTTTAATTTTTATATTAATTGGTGACATGATCATTTTGCTTAGTTTAGTCGTACATATATTTTATAATTTTGTAGTAATATTATCAATTGAGCTCCCGCTTCAACAATTACTTTTATTAATAATATGAGACTTTGATAACAATTATTAAATTGACCTTATATTATTAAATAAAATAATTTATAAATGATTGTTGGGACAACTATTTTAAGATCATAACAATTTATACATTCTGATTTGATTGTAATTTAATCGTAAAATTATTGATACACTGCACAACATAAATAATTTATGAATTTAATAGTTAGATTTTAGGTTTCAATATTTGTTACTTTAAGTTAAAATTTATTAGAATAACTATTTTTTTTTCTTGTTTGTAATTGATATTCTTTATTACTTGAAAAACAATAAATACATTAAAAGAATATAATTTGATGTAAGTTATTATCGTAATGACTAAAAAGGGAACATATTCTATTTCGAACTCATAATAACATAATAAAACTACATGGTTTAAATATTAATGTAAAAAGAAAAAAGAAACTTTTTAGGTCTCCTATACCTATGTTAATTCAATATTTGACGTAAAATAATAAAAATTATAATTTTTCGGCGTGGAAATTTCAAGTTGGATCTTATGTATTGAATTAAATTAGTTTCATCTTAAATACGAATTTTAAATACATCTTAAATACGAATTTTAATACAAATTGGCATAATATAAAACGTTACAAAATACTAATATTACAATCATAGAAATGATCATAATTTCAAAACATGGATACAAGTAGATAATAGAAAGTTTTGGTAAAATTAAATTAATTCTAAATTTATTTCCCAAACAATATAATAGTTTAATTTGTAAATAGTATTTTATTACTAAAAGATCAATTGAATTATTTAATTTTTAAAATTCAGTTAGTTATACGTATTGTTCTAATAACTTAGCATATAAAACAATAGATAAGAAGCAAGTTTTACTGTGTAATCGTTTTTATTTTTTCTTCTACCTTTTGTCTGTATCTGTTTATAAATGAGCTGAGACACCTCTTATTAATATAATTTTTTCTTGCTAATAAAAGAAAGAAAACAAAACAATGGATAACAAAAATTTTAAATTTTAACTATATATGAAATTTATTTGTTGTAATTTTCAAATTATAATAAAAATAACACGAGAACTTTTAAGCCTATAATATAATGATTAATTTAAGACTATAATATAATTCTTAATTTAAATTTTAAAATATCTACATTATGAAATAATAATAATTTTGAATATAATATAAATATTAATAAGAGCAGCATAAAGTCTTATAAATTTTATTATAATTATTCTATCTTAATAATTATACTTGTGCAGCAACTCAAAATTTTAAGAAATATGGAATCAAATTGAACTTTTTAATATAACATAATTAAATAAAATAAATATATAAGGTAATTTAACTTATAAAACTTTATAATCAGTTTCACAATGTTTCAGGGGATTATTTAGGGTTTATGGTAATTCAATACATAGACACAGTCTGAGAAATTTTCAGGAAGAACTCGATGATGGCGTATGGTGGGTCCCCATGGGACGTGCCTCTTTGGTTACTTTTGTATAAATTGGAGTATCAGTTTCCCTCTCGCTCACACACAAGCCCCTGCGAGACCAATGTGCACAGCCATGGACTCTGATGAAGTATTCGTGAGTTTTTCCGACACCGTTTTTGGCTTTTGGGAGGATCTCCAGGAGCCGCCGGAAAATTCAACCAACTCCGGCAAACTTCTTGGTCACGACGATGAGAAACTTTGTTCTGTGGAAAACGATTACAAAGCTTTCTGGGAAAAACAATACCTCCTTCTCCAGGTACAATTTCATTCACAACAACGCCAATTACTCAATGGATTCTATTTTTCTTTTACCATTTTGATCCACCAAAATTAATTATGAAGTCTGAATTCTGATTGTGTCAGAATAGTTTGCATATGTGAAGAAAATTTTTCATTTTACTTACAAATGATGTACCTTGTTAGCCAGATTCTAGCTAACAATTCTAAAATAGTATATTTAGCGATTATCATATTGGATCACCCATGTTACTGTCTAGATTTATGAATTGAAAAACTCAAAATGTGATAGATGTATCACTCAAAATAATATATATATTATTAGGCCACTTCTTCATTTAATTATAATTTTTTTAAATAAAAAAATAATTCTTTTTGTAATTTAAACTCAAGATAATTTAAAATAAAAAAATATAATATAAATAAATGGAGAGGGAATTTTTTTATTAGTTTATGTTGAATCTTGAAATTAACTTTATCCTTCGTAATGATCTAACTTAATTCTACTGGTTTGAGTAGAAATATAAGTTTCTTAAACATGCATACTGATTTTCTGAAATGATATGTATAAGAAAAAGACTGGTACAGAGGTAAAGCAGTTGAAGTTTCTGACATTCTGTGTTTCCATTTTTATAGGCAACCTTATGCGGGAGTAGCTCGATTGAGACAAGAGTTCGGCAAGCTACGAAGGAAGTTCTAACAGAGTTAAATATGTGGGATATGCAGTGCCTTTGCCCGAGAGAAGTGAATCTTAAGAGCTGTAGGAATTGCTTGAGGAGCGAAATATGTGATCGTTTGTTGAACCTTGGTTACAACTCTGCTCTTTGCACGTCTAAATGGAGAACTTCCTCGGAAATCCAAATATCAGGTATACTATCATGAAAAATATTTGGTTAAAATACACTTATCGTCTTAACTTTTTCTCCACTTTTGTCTTTAACACTGTAAAAAGTTTCACTACTTTGACTTTTCATAAATTGTTTATAGCAGACTGTTCTTTCTATTTTTTCCACTAGTTGATTTTGGCTGTCACTGTACTGTGAAAAAGGCTCTCTTATAAGGTGCCAAGTATTAATTAATGAACCAAGCAAATGTGGTTATAAAAATGGAATTTGTTTTCAGAAATAATACTTTTAGAAATATGAATTGTGTCCAGAAATAATTTTGTAATGTCTGAGAACTGAGGCTAAACTAATCTGCATATTTTATGTTCTTACATATGAATAATTTCAGAAAATGTCTGCATCATCAATTATGAAAGTGTAAAATTTTCAAGTGGGCCTTATTTTTTACAACTGAAACAAACCAAAGAGATTTAGGGAGGAAATTTAAATTTTAAAAAAATCAAACCAAAGCAAGTTGTATTTTACCAAAAAAAATAGTCCATGAACATGTATCGAATCATTAATATTTTCAACCTTTTTACAGCTCCAATGTATGAAAACCTGCTTGATAAATAATTTAGTAATTTCATTTCAGAGAAAGTGAGCCTGTGAGTAATTTCTACTGTGACGTATATGTGGGGCAGGACTTAAGGACAACCATATATGTTCATTACATATGTCTAATGTGACTTGTATTATTTAAATTACAAAGGTAGAAACAATGTGATAGGTGGGACAGGTCTGAAGGGCAGCCATAAGTTTGTATTACATATTAAGTGAACTTAAAAATAATCAAGTTGGTTTTTAATATTATTGATAATCTTTTCAGGGGAGCATACTTATCTGGAAGTGAAGGATAACTCAAACACTAAAAGAGAAGTAAAAGTGGTAATTGAATTGAATTTTCGAGCAGAATTTGAGATGGCACGTGCTAGTGAAGAATACAACAAATTAATGAACAGGTTACCTGAGGTATTTGTGGGAAAAGCAGAGAGGTTACAAGTCATAATTAATATTATGTGTTCAGCTGCAAAAAAATGCATGAAGGAAAAGAAAATGCACTTAGGACCTTGGAGAAAACTAAGGTACATGCAAGCAAAGTGGCGTGGCATGACAGATAGAAACATAACAGTGCCACTTCCCACTGTTTACAGTTCAAGACCACGAAAATATAAGGCTTCGATGCTCACTTGCGATTTAGTAGAAAATAGGCTTCACTGTGCTGTACTTTGCTGAGGTTGTGTGATTGGAGATGGTGAACAATTTCACCCCACTTGAATAATTTCGTAGCATGACATCTATGATTGTGGCCGCGTTTGTTGTGAAAACAAACAGGTTTAATCTGAGGACGGTGAAGCTAAAGAATAAGTTTTCCTGTCAAATCATTGATATTGAAAACTTCCTGATTAATTCTGAAGTTTTAATCATAATCATCAATGTTATCAAATCTTAAGTGAAGATATATATGGTGATAAAGTTGAAAAAAAAAAAGATGAAAAAGGTCGGAAATTTAATTTTCTTCATTTACTTTGAAAAGATATATATGGTTAATTTGACGAGTTTGAAAAGAACAACCAGAAAAATTATATATGGTACAATTCCTTCTAAATACTAACAACTAAAGTTCATGCAAAAGTCTATAAAGAATATAGGTTTGATAAAAATCGTAGTTACAATTATTTTGTTTACATTGAAAGGTTATTTAAGTTGTTTAAAATTATGTTCTTCTGTTTATAATTATAATTATAATAGAGAACATAACAAATAATTTTCATTAAAAGATAAAATTTAGAACTACAGTACATTCATGTTTTTTTTTAGGAAAAGTAATGCAAAATATTATATAATAGGAAATCATTTCAAAGTATTGAAGTTCAATTTTTATTTTACCCATTTTTCTTGAATTTAATCTTCATTTGATGCTGAACAAAGTTTTCTCTCCATCACACCAATTTCTTGTTCTCTAACTTCTCTTTAAGAATAATATGATATATCTTTTGTTTAGGTTTAGGGGTCGAGTCACTCTTAATACCTACACAATTTCTCTTGGCAGTACCTGATCTCCTTAGTGGGAAACTCTGGTCACTTTAAATCCTATTCCCTTCAGAATCGTCCTTCAGGGTCGTCCGATCAGGTACCTGTTACAGACACTCCGACGCTCAAGTCAGTATAGTGTGGTATTAACTGCTTAATAAATGCACAGAACAAACCCCTTACCTGTCACCAGTGGCCTGTATTTATAGACTTCTATCATGGGCCCTGATTAACAGTTTCTTAATCACAACCCAAGTCAGGCCCATTCCTGATAATCGTGATTTACCTTAATCATCAAGGTTAGACTTCTTTTACGTCTTTCTATGAACTGTCCGGCCTATGCAACGTCATCGTATGGGATCATGGTCCTGTAGAGTCCGGACGGGCCCACCGTAAGGGTGGTTTGATGTGATCCTGAGCTAGGTTGATTTCCTTCAAGGCTCGTCCGGTCCATCCGGACCTCCAGTACACTAGGCCCCCCAAGCTCAAGTCACCTAGCGTGACGTTAGGCTTTAAGGACGGAGGCTATTGGGCCGAGGATGTGACTATCGCTTCTAGTGGCATTTGGGCGGGAAATACACGTGTCAGCAGTAAGCGGCATCCTCTCTTGGGGTAGTGGGATCGTCTCTCGATCTGGGCCGTTGATCAAGGGTGACTTCAAAGGCTGAGATGTGATGGCGATTTTCAAAAAATTTGCTATAAATAGGGGGTCGGGGGGGGGGGGATGTACCTTTGGTACACTTAACCTTCATTTCTTCTTCGCCGGAGTATTCTTTTTCCCTCAGGTAATAATATCTACAATTAGCATTTATTCATCGGCGGGGGCGTGGCGGAAGCGTCGTCCTAGAGGCTCGTGTATCGGCTGTGGCTGCCCGGTCTCCCAGCGCCGTTTCGTCGTCGTTTCTCGAGGAATCGGACTCCGACTCTGGCCCCCCTCGCCGTTTTATGGGGGGGAACGGATAATCAACGGAGTTGGCATATTTTTGTTACGGGGTGGTGTTCGGGTTGATCGTGAGGTAGCGAAACCGGCCGGTGGCTGGCCACGTATCCGTGGATACTGTTGGGCCTCTCCCAACGTCGATCTCTATACTCCGACTTCGGGACTCGAGAAGAACTCTTATGGTGGGTCGTGCGGTCATACATTGCCCGGGATGTTGAGGATGCTCGGTTATTCCGCTTGGGGGTCAGTCATCCGAATGAACGGGTTTTTCATGGCAAGGGCGATCATTATAAAGGCTTTTTCATTGTGTATACTTATATGTTTGATCAGATGCTGGTGCAAGTTCCTTTCACTCGGTTTCAGGCTTCCGTTCTCCGAGAACTCAACATTGCCCCTAGTCAACTCCACCCGAACGGTTAGGCCGCCATTCAGGCTTTTACAGCACTATGTGCAGCCGTGGGGATTTCTCCAACAATGCGGGTCTTTGTACATTATTTTAATGTCCGGCCGTTACCTCGTCGCGGATGGGTGTCCTTATCGTCTGTTCACGAGCAGACGCTATTCAAGCCTTTCTGATTCGTTCAAGAATTTCAAGACGAGGTATTTTAAAATAATGATACGCGAGTTCGAGCGTTCTGAATTTCATGATGAAGCGGGAGTTCCTCTGTTTCCTTTCTATTGGACACAAGATCCCCGTAGGATGAATGCTTGCGCCATTGGCCGAATGAGTCCTAAAGAGCATGATGTCGTACGGGTCATCAACGACCTACCCCGCCGCCTTAAAGCCCGCGACTTCGTCGAGTGTTTGAAATATGAGGATTTTGGTCAAATTGCTTTCGGTTTGCGTTTCCTTCCGGTTTATTTTTCCTCTTTGTTATTTTAACTTAGCTAAGTTTGTATTTTATTTTTAAGATATATGAGTTTACCAGCGCCTCGCAAGACGAGTTGGGTAACCTCCTCTCACCTGCCGTAAGGTGTTTGAGGGCTCTAAAGGTGTAGGAGGCTCGTCCGGTGCCTCTAGTCGTGCGACGTCTAATACCGGAGAAGCAGTGAATGTTCAAGAACAAGTGACCGTCGTCGTTCCTCCTCCACAGACCAGCCTTCCAGTCGTTACGGCCACGACTACAGCCAGACCGACTCCGATTCCGGTTTTCGTTTTGGAGCAGTCCTTCGGAACTCCTACTGAATCGACGACTCCCTTAGAAAGGCAAAGAAATTCTAAGGAGACTGATAAGTCGAAGGACGTTGAAAAATCATCCTCTAAGAAGAATCGTCGTGAGACGCGTGTTTCCCCTCCTCTTCCGGCCGGTATTTTCGATCCGGAGTTTGATGCTGTTTCTCACTCGAGTCTCCGGGTTGGACCTTCCTAGAGGGCAGTTCTTGATGGTATGTTCGGAGAGGAAATGTTAAGTGCTGCACTGGAATTGACTATTTGTGGTGCAATGATGACTTTAAGTGCCCCGGAACTCGCCAAACGTCGCTCTGCCTCGGACGTCAGTCAACAATTAGCCGAGGAGAGGAAGGCAAGTCATGTGTTGCGAGCTTAACTAGAAGCGTTGGCTTTCGATCATCAAGGTTGTACCGAACGACAAGCTCAACTTCAAGCTGATTTAGACGAAGCTCGTCGCCAACTGGCGACAGCTAACGAAGCTTTGAAGATTGTCTGTGCTCGAGGGGAAACACTTGCCGATGAGTCTAGTAGGCTGAAAGTGGAAGTTCGAAGGTTGGGGAAAAGAGGGGAAGAGCTTGCGGAGCAGAGCGAACGGTTAACCGCTGACTTGCTCGCGGCTAATGCTGAGAAGTCCTGCCTCACCGCGAAGTTGGTGAAGGCGAACGAGGCGATTACTGTTTTTGACACTAGTGTCGCCATCGAGTATGAAGAAGGGTTCAACAAAGCCATGCGGCAGGCGACCTTTCTGTTGAAGGTGGATCCCTTGGCTGCATGATTTGATATGAATCAAGATGTGTACAATGGGGAAATGAAAACGATCGAAACTGCCGATGGGATCGACTTCAGCGGAGCTAAGGAGAGGAATGAAGCGGGGGAGGCTGGCGATGATGATCAAACCGGTCTTTGAGGGAAAGTTGTAGGTTGTTTTGGATGGTGAGGTCGAGGTTCAAACACTTTGGTTTAGCTAGTGTTTGCGCAATCGACCCGCCCTTTCTGTTATGGATTAGCCGCTTACCCTTGTATGGCTGTCGGCCCTTTTTGTAAGACTGTTCGGTCCTGTTTTGAATACGATGGGCTACTCTTTCCTAACTTTTTATTACCGTTCATTCTTGTTCTATTCATTAGTTGTGTATTTCACTTATCGTTTGTATTTGGCCAATCGTTCGGACTTCTTTGTTTTTGTGGTATTTTCGCCCCCGCCAAAGGTTTTTCGTTTTTGTCCGGTTGGTAGTGGTTCTTTTCAGAACGCGCTGTTCACCAACCGGTTAAGTTGACAGTGGTTCTCCTTTCGAGAACTCTCCGTTCATCAACTTGTATTCGGGCGGCAGTGGTTCTAGTGGGAACGCGTTGTTCACCGCCCGCCTAAGTTAACAGTGGTTCTCTTAGAACTCTCCGTTCATTAACTTAGATTTTATCCAGTTTGCTGTTGTGCATTTATGTGGGGTGCTTCTTAGCTGATAACGTGCCCTGCACATTGTATTGATTGTTCGCTTGACCATAAGTACGTAACAAAATGAAGCTTTAAGCAAAAATTCAAAGAGCAAGATTTCAACTAAATTAGAATTTTAAATGGGAGGCATTCCAAGTATTGGGGACGGTCTTTCCGTCCAGGTACTGAAGACGGTAGGCACCATTTCCCAGGGCTTCGACAACTCGGAAGGGTCCTTCCCATTTAGCAGCTAGTTTGCCATGTGCAGCCGTTCGTCGAGCGTCACAAGTTTTTCGAAGGACCAAGTCCCCCTCCTAGAAGTTTCTTGGCCAGACCTTAGTGTTGTATCGACGTTCAACCAGGCGCTTACAGGCCTCCGCCCGGAGAGCTGCCTAATCCCTTCATTCTTCCAGCGTCTCTAATTCGATTCGCAGCTCCTGGTTGTTGATCTATAAGTCTTCCAACTAGCATCGTAAAGAAGGCTCCCCTAACTCCACTAGTAACATCGCGTCCGTCCCATAGGTCAGGTTGAAGGGTGTTTCTCCTGTTGTGTCGTGCGAGGGTGCATCTGTAGGCCCAGAGGGCCTCCGGGAGCTCGTCCACCCAAGCGCCCTTCTTATCTCCTAGCCTCTTCTTAAGTTCAATCACAATGGTTTTGTTGATTGTCTCTGCCTGGTCGTTTGTCTGTGGGTGCTCCACGGAGCATGTCACATGCCGGATGCCCAACCCTTTCTAGAATTCCCCCAGCTTTTTATCAACAAATTGCCGCCCGTTATCCGTTACAATCATTTTTGGCAATCCGAAACGACATATCACCTTCCATATGAACTTTTAGACCTGGGTTGCTGTTATAGTGGCGATGGCCTCTGCCTCTACCCACTTCGTGAAGTAGTCGATGGCGATTAGCAGGAACTTTTTCTGAGATCGACCAGGTGGGAAGGGCCCCACGATGTCCATCCCCCATTGGGCGAATGGCCAAGGGGAGATGATGTTCTGGAGTTTGGCCGGAGGCACGTGTGAATCGTTTGCTTGAACTTGGAAGGCCGGGCATTTCTGGACAAAATTTTTGACGTCCTTCTCCATCGTGGACCAAAAGTATCCTGCTTTCACTGCCTTAGCCTTCAACGTTCGCTGCCCGGTGTGGAAATCGCAAATCCCATTGTGTAGCTCGTTGAGCACATATTAGGACTCTGGTCCGAATATGCATTTAAGAAGAGGCGTGGAGAACCCTCTCTTGTACAGATCTCCTCCGATCAGGACGTACCGTGATATTTTCCTAGTGTCATGCGTCTGATTTCGTCCCTCTAGTCATCTTGCACTTCTAAAGATGTGTTAAGGCATTCGACGAACGGTTGCAATAGTACCTGACGAATGATTGTGGTCAGTTGTCCTTTTTCTTTACCTTGGCTCAACTTGGAAAGTAGGTCCGCCCGCGCGTTGTCTCCTCTCGGGATGTGTTTAATTTGAATTTTGTTAAAATCGTTGGCTAACGTTGAGGCTTTGTGGAAGTATCTGAGCAGGTGGTCGTCCTTGACCTGGAATTCACCGTTCATTTGGTCGACCACCAACCGAGAGTCAGTACGACAGACTAGGTTCTATACTCCCATATCCTTTGCCAACTCCAATCCGGCCACCAGAGCTTCGTACTCCGCCTGGTTATTAGAGGCTTTGAACTTAAAAATTAGGGCATGTTCCAATAAGAAATTGTCTGGTCCTTCGAGAACTATTCTCGCGCCCCCTCCTGTTCTTCTGGACACTCCGTCCACATACAGGCTCCATTCGTTATTTGTCGAGAGTTGTGGTAATTCCACCGTAAAATCTGTTAAGTGTTGACCTTTCATTGATCCTCTGGGTTCGTAGCGCAGTCCGAACTCTGATAACTCGAATGCCCATCCCACCATACGTTCGGCCAGGTCGGGTTTTCATAAGATCTTTGAGATCGGATGGTCAGTTCTAACAACACCTTGGTGGCTTTGGAAATAGGGGCGTAACCTCCGGGAAACGTTGAGTAAGGCTAAGGCAACCTTTTCGACCTGATGATACCGGGTCTCGGCGCCCTGGAGGACTCGGCCAACGAAGTATATTAGCTTAATTTCTGGCTTTTCTTGGATCAGTGCTGCACTTACTGATTCGTTGGAGACTCCCAGGTATAATTTCAATTCGTAGTGAGGCGTCGGTCAGCGCATGACGGGAGGGTCAGTCAGAATTGCCTTTACCTCTTGGAAGGCCTTCTCATAGTCAGGGTCCCACTTCTTGGCGGCTTCCTTTTTCATTTTCTTTATAATGGGGCGAGTGCGATCGGCTAATTTTGGGATGAACCTGGACAGGGAGGTCAGGCGGCCAACCAGTCTTTGAACCTCTTTCAAATTGGTTGGGCTCCGCATTTCGAGAATGGCGGTGCATTTGTCTAGGTTGGCTTCTATGCCTCTTGCCGTCAGCATGAAACCCAGGAATTTACTGGCCGCGACCCCAAAGGTGCATTTGGCGGGGTCTAGCCTCATGTTGTACCGCCTGACCTGGCGAAAGACTTCTTCGAGGTCCGTTACGTGGTTGTTGTTAGACGTCGACCTGACCACCATATCGTCGACATAGACATCCATCCAACGGCCTATCTACTGTGCAAAAATCTTATCCATCAAGCGTTGGTATGTGGCCCCTACGTTTTTGAGGCCGAACGACATAATGTTATAACAGTAGCTTCCTTTCTCGGTAATGAAGGCCTTTTTTCTTGGTCAGGAGCATACATAGGTATTTGGTTATACCCAGAATACGCGTCCAAGAAGTTGAGGATCGTGTGGCCGGAGGCTCCATCTACGAGTTCATCGATGCTGGGTAGCGGGTGGGAGTCTTTGGGACATGCTTTGTTGAGGTTTGTGTAGTCTGTTCACATTCACCATTTGCCGCTAGCCTTCTTCACCATGACAACATTTGCCAACCATGTCGTGTATGTTAGTTCTCTGATGAATCTGGCTTCCCTTAACTTGGCCACTTCTTCCTGGGCGGCCCCCCTTTCTCCGTTCCTATCCTTCTCTTTTTCTGGGCGACCGGTTTCGCCTCCTTTAAAACTGTCAGATTATGGGTCATGACAGATGGGTGAATTCCCGGCATATTGGATGTTGTCCACGCGAAAAGGTCGCGGTTCCGCCATAGTGTCTCCCTTAGTTCCTTCTCTACGACGGGTTCTAATCCCCGGGCCATGTGGGTAACTTGTTCCCCTTTGACTCCGATTTGGACTTCGCACAGCTCGCCGAGGGGTTCTATTCGGTTGTCAGTGTTGGTCCTACGATCCAAATCCGCTAGAGGTACTTCGGACCGAATGGACCTTTGTGGCATCTCTTGGCGATCGAGTTTTAGCCCTGCTGCGTAGCACTCTCTGGTTATATTTTGGTCCGTTTTTACCGCGATCACTCTCCCCTTGTCGGAAGGATAATTGAGGGTTAGATGAGGGGTAGAGACTATTACTCTGAACGCGTTGAGACACGGTCGACCAAGGAGGACGTTATAAGAGGTGTTGGCTTCCACCAACAAGTAGCGCACCCTTCTTTCGTCCCCCTCCCTACATGTTGCAAGGTGCGTACGAAGGTCTATGTACCCTCGAGTGTCCACCCTTTCGCCCGCAAAGCCAACGATCTGCTTGTCGAAGGGCACCAGGTCTTCTGACAAGTCCATTTGTTGGAAGGTTCTCTAATATAAGATATTGACCGAGCTTCCTTGATCGATCAAGACCTTGCTGACCTCATATCATGCTATCTTAGCGGTAATGACCATAGGGTCATCATGGTCAGGATCCGGAGCGTTATAATCATCGTCGGTAAAAGTGATCGGGGGCATGGATCTGCGTTGGACGTTATTGACCGATTGCAGGGCAGGGATTTGGCATTTCCTCGCTGAAGAGGAAGTTCCCCATCCGGAAATGGTATTGATGACTTCGCGAATAGGCTGGTCTCGGCTTCTGCTTCTGCTTCGACTTCTCTGCCTCTCTGACCGCGGTCGACCACTTCTTTCATATCCTGTGTAATCACGGTGTGGACGTCCGTATTGGGATCGTCGGTCTTTGTTCCTCACGGGGGCCCTTGGTGGACTCCTATGTTCGTGATTTGCCGACTGGATCGATCTGTCGTGTTTCACGTATTGCTTTAACTGGCCGGCGCGGATCAACTCCTTGATCGGTCTCTCGCCTTGATTAGTTTTCGCCTTATCTTCCTTATCGTCCCGTTGCTTCTGGGCACTGTTGTGTTCTTCCTTATCGTCCGTCTTGTTATGTTCAAGCGTTATAGTTTTCTCGTGTTTGTTTTCCCCTCCGGCATCTTTACCTTTCCCTTTTGCTACTTGGGCCGAACATTCCACCCGAACGGCTCTTAACTCCACCTCATGTTGCCGCTGCATCTCTTTCATCTTTTGTTGTAGCATGCGGATCACCTCACCTTGTTCTTCCGCGCTCATTCGTCTCGTGGACACCAATGGGTATCAAGTCACTCAGTCCCACGGTGGGCGCCAAAATGTTTCGGTTTAGGGGTCGAGTCACTCTAAACACCTACACAATTTCTCCCGACAATACTTGATCTCCTTAGTGGCAAACTCTGGTCACTTTAAATCCTGATCCCTTCAGAATCGTCCTTCAGGGTCATTCGTTCGGGTACCTGTTACAGACACTCTGACGCTCAAGTCAGTATAGTGTGGTATTAACTGCGTAATAAATGCACAAAACAGACCCCTTACCTGTCACTAGTGGCTTGTATTTATAGCCTTCTATCATGGGCCCTGATTAACGATTTCTTAATCACGGCCCAAGTCAGGCTCATTCCTGATAATCGTGATTTACCTTAATCATCAAGGTTAGACTTCGTTTACATCTTTCTATGAACCGTCCTGCCTATGCAATGTCATCGCATGAGATCATGGTCCTGTAGAGTCCAAACGGGCGCACCGTAAGAGTGGTTTGATATGATCCTGAACTAGGTTGATTTCCTTCAAGGCTCCTCGAGTCCATCCAGACCTCCAATACACCTTTATTTATAGATGTTCATATGTGTGAGGATAAGAGGTACGAGACTCATTTTATTATTTTTTAGTTTTGAATAATTCTAATAGGTTATCCTAAAATTCGATGTGTTCTTCTCGGAACATATTTAAAAAACCTAATTGATAGTTTGAACTTATAATATATTAACATGTTTATGTATCTGAATATAGGTTAATAGAAACTACAACTATTATTGTTATTATTATTATTATTATATAAATTATAATTAAGACTGTATGGTTCTAAAAGAGAGGTAATTCACTCATCAAATAAATAAGTATAATACCTAATAATCAATCATTATTCAAATAAATCTCTTTCCCACAATAATTTAAATATCAAAATAATTGGCTATATTTTCTTGTAATCAAACTAACTGTATTAACAATACTTTTAAAACAAACAAATGAATTTCAAATCCACTAATTATTCTTAATCAATCAAGATCGCTCAATTAATTAAATTTTAAATATATTACTATTTGACGAACTTTTTTTATCTTAATTTCTCAATAAATTAAATTTTAAAGATTAATTGGATCAACTTTCCGCTAATTATTTAATTTAAGGATTGTTTGTCATCACAAAGTGTGAGATTTAAAAATGCGCACGGGTAAAACGGAAACACTTACGATATTTATTAGCTTTTCGAAATAACTTAATTTAAAAGTTAGTCCATAATGTAGAGAAAAAGTAGAGAATATTTTCTAAAAACAGCAATTTTTTAATCTAAATTGAACTACTTTTATTCTAATTATGACATAATTCCAAACTTACGTAAAATTGAGATAATATAAAATCAACACCATCGCTTTATATTTTACATTACACAATTTACGAAATAATTGAGGAATTCACTTTATAGAATGTAACTAATAAAGTAAGTTTTTGTTATGATTAAGATTAATTTGAAACATATACATTTATTTTACTAATTCAACCTATTTTTAAAAAATAAGTAACTGTAGATGTAACAAAAAAGTATGAGTAACTTAGAAGATATATATATAAGATGCAAGTATAGGTCACAAATGTTAGTTCAAATGTGGGCCATGAATAGCCAGAGATTTCGTCTGTATAGTTGGGCTGGATTATTGTACAATAACCCATGAACACGAAGGTGCAACCAAGATAAACAAAAGAAATATAAACCTTTTTTTCCAATAAAGAAAGAAAACATGTCCACTTAATTAATAACACTTGTTTTTTTTAAATTCAATTCACAAATTATCTTTCTAAACTTTAAAAATGTTTAAATATGAATTTCTATAATTTTAGAAAATTTAAATACGTTAAATTCAAATTGTATTTGTTTTAAATTATAAATGTTTTATTTAGATAAATTAATTTAAATTCTTTAATTTTTTTTATTTGGATAGAGTACAACCGTTACCATCAAGTATAATGTTTCATTTTAATATTAAATAATATTTAACAATTTAAAAACATCAATTAGTAATGTTTTTTAATTACATTGATTGAGATTATTATTTGACTAAAATTTGGGAGATTTTTCTGGTTTACAAAGGTTTTTTTATTGACTTTATTGAAATTATTTTTAACTTAGTGAATAATATATGCATTAACAATGAAAGGGGTTTTATGTTATCTAATTACAAATAAACATGTACGAATAATTTATTATTAAACGCACAAAAACTGGGGCTACTTACATAAGCTGTATGAATTTTAAAATCCAATTCCAATTGATACTTGTAGCTTTCAAAATCCAAAGATAACTTTTACCAACAATATATACCTTTACTTACAAGCATTTTTGTATAAGGATTTTGTGGGCGTTAACTTTTACCTATTGGTTTCCGGTGTGTCCTACGGATCTTAATTCTGACTTTTCTTATAATAATAATGTTTCACTTAGTATCATTGCAGCATAAGAGAACTAGATGAATAATTTAACTTATTGTTTGCAATATCATTTTTTAATTTTTAGTTCCTATAATTTACACACATCTACACTTACCTTAACACAGCCACACATAGTTAAAAATATTTAGTTTTAGGAATTAACTTGTTTTTACTTAGTCAAATATATATTTTCTAAAGATTCTAAAAATATTTTAAATGTTTCAAACCTTCAACTTTAAGACAAGAGTGTTCATCCTCCTTAAGGATATTTGTCCTTCACAAGCAAAATAGGGGATTCTGTTTGTAGAAGATACTCTAACGTTCAAGTCAGCCAAGTGTGTAAGAAAACAGTTAACATTGTAATAAATGAATGTAATTAATTTACTTCATATTCTATGTTATTTATACTATGCTTAGGCGTTTTTATCTGGATGGGTCTAACCCATGCGACTAATTACCTTGATTAGTCTTTGGTTAATCCATATGCTTAATCATCACTTAAGTAGGCTTTCCACACGATGAATATATCTAGCTAATCTATAGACGGCCACACCGTCATAATGTACCAGTTGGTCGACATGTAGCCAATCATACGACTATGGTTTGTGGTTAGACCCTAAGGGCTTACTACTCTTAAGCATATTCGACCATGTCGCCTTCTTGCATGGTTTAGACCATGAGGTTTTGAGGATGTCTAGACAAGTATCGACATGTCTTTGGACATATACGACACACTAGCTCCCTAATCTTGATATATTAGTAGTCGAGTCTTCATGTTGGTGTTGTGTTGTTGTTCGCCTTGTGTAAAGACTTTTTTTATCTTTGGTCCTATCCTACAAGTATATTAGCCCCTAGCCTTAAGGAGTGTAGCGAGAAGAATGTGTAATGATGAAATGTTAGATGTGATTAGACATGGAAGATGTAGGGTTAGAGGACCTATATGCCCGAATTAATAACCAAGTTTTTTGAAAAATCGCTTTGTTGCCGATATCTTGGGAGAAAAGAAAAGCACTTCAAGAGTTGACTACCCAAGGGTATGTCTCATAGCGGGTCAAACAAGGGTTCTAGAGAGGGGACATATAGTGATAGTACCTGGACCTCAATCTCTTCTGACGCGTCACCTTTAAAAGCTTTAGAGGTGGTAATGGAGGTAATAACTAAGAATAAGAAAGATAATCTTGGGGAGCATGCCTAGGACAAACTATATCGAAGGGAGGGGTACGAATGGATAGATCCCTTGGTGAGAAAACAATTTTCAAAATTTAGGTTGTCATTTATATTGAATTCTTGGTTACACAATATTTATGTAATTAAGAGTTGGGTGTCCGATGATATAATGTTGCTTATGAGGTAAGTTTCATAGACAATGTTTATCATGATCGAGAGGGTATGACAATCAACTTTTCTATGTGTATATAACTTTTATCCTACAACTCCAAGTCCGATTACCTTTTGATGAGTTCACAATGTGTGTGCTTCGACTTTTGAATGTTCCACCCACACAACTTCATACAACACAACTTCATTCGAATAGTTGAGTTGCCTACAAGCATTTAGATTAATATGCCAAGCCTTTTATCTCTCCCCTTCACTTGGATGTTTTCTTTACTTTTACCTTACACGATCAAGGGCCCGATTACCTAGCTATCTTTAGTAAGTAGGCAGAGTACATACTTGCTTGGTGCATATTCCAAATCGTTTAAGATGTTCAAGAACGAGTTCTTTAGGATAGTGGTGAACCTGGATGGTTGATCATACTTTTATGACAAAAACAACAATCCAAAATTTTCCTTTTATTGGACTGATAACCCCTTAGATATAGGGAATGGCCGAATGGCTAAAGCGCATTTTGTTCGTAGTGGGCAACTCCCTCACAAGCTACTTTCCAAAAATATTGTTAGTGTTTGCCTATCTCCTAAGCCAGTTACTAATATATGCGGTAAGTATAAAGTGAGTTGTAACTTAGGTATTTTTAAGCTAATATGAAGATTTTGGGGTGCTTGTAGGTTACATGGCCAACACATCACGAAGATGGGAATTGATGAAGACATGTTCCAAAAGTTGAGGAAATGGTAGAAGAGGTGAAGAAGGCTAGCGAGGCCCAAGTACCTAAGTTGAAAGGCCTGGTGGTAGAAACATAGTCACCCCAAAGCAACACCAAAAAGATCACGTCTCCAAAGCCGTATGGATAGAAAGAGGCTGATGACTAAGCTCCTTATCCACACCAGAGATTATGTTCTAGGGGCAAGGTCGTTGACTTAGGTGGTTTGGGGAGTCCCTTCATCAATATGTGCAAGGGCATGGATATCAGCTTGAAGTAAAATGAGATGAAAGTTGTGGAGGAGACTGAGTCGACCACCCTTGTGCAAGGGCATGGATATCAACTTGAAGTAAAATATAATAGAGAATATAATTTTATAAAATATATTATCCTTTTTAATATCCAAATTTAGAAATAAAAGAAAACCAAATTTATGTATTTTTCATAAATTTATTATAAATTTGATATTTTATTAATTTTTCTTCAAAAATTATTATGAATTATATTATAAACATCAACAAATTTATAATAAATTATATTACTTATTAGTTGTGTTTTAGGACAATAGAAATAATTTGTCTTAGAAAGAAGAAGTTAAATGTATATTATATCACATATTGTCACTCTAAAAATAAATTGTGCATTATTTTTTTTGTTTTAAATATTTATATAATACATTGGTCTTAAATTGTGTGCTTATGAAATTTAAAATAATAGCAAAAATGGCACTAGAAAACAAAAATAATGTTGAAAATTGTAGAAAAATAAAATCTTTATTAACTAAACTAAAATTTTCAGTCATAATATATATAATAGGACATTCAATCAATTAATAAGATTAATAAATAATTTTTAATTCTTAATATACTATAAAAAGGTTAATAAAGTAGTTTGATTATTTACTCATAATTTAAGAAAATTAACTCACTATATTATAAAATCCATAAAAGAAAAGTAAATTGTAATTGAGTTAATCTAAAATGATAAAAGAATACAATTATTTTTATAGCAACAACAATGTTGTATATGGTTAAAATTAAATAATATTTACAAATAGAAAATTTTAAGTAAATTTTTTTAATGTATTTATTAAATTCAGAATTCTGTGATCACTACAATTTTCTATTTTTCAGGTATTGTTTTACTATAAAAATAAATTAATTTAAAAAATTCTATATGTACGTCAATGGTACTGTCCGACATTTATTGACGTCTGTTAGTGCACATATAGACGTCTAATGGATTACAGAGCCAAAATTTGTTTCAGGGGCATTAGACGTCGGACCTGTGTTGTCCGACGTTTATATCGACGTCTAACATGTGTTGTCCGACGTCTATATAGACGTTTGACCTATGTTGTCCGACATCCCATTAATGTCTTCCAGAAAGACGTCGGGTCGGGATTAGACTTAAAAAGTCTAAAATAACAGACGTTAAAAGCCTTTTATGCACTAGTGTGAAGATATCTAGAATTAGTATGGTGATTAAATTAGTTGTGCATAGTTTTGCATTGCATTGAGATACTATGATTGGTTAATAATAAAAATCTCGTTTTGATTGACAACGATTCAGGATTACATGATTTCTTCCTTTTCTCGATTTCTCTTCTTATCCTTATATTTGATTTCTTAGGATTTTCCTTCCACATGATCACTTAATTGTTATTTCTTTCTTTGTAGTGGTGTTTGAAGTATCTTTCATTGTTTATCTCGTTGTGGAATAATGTTTCCTTATGTGATAAACACGTTGATCATTAGGGAGTAAAACATAACACAAAGCCCAAACATTGTAAAATCCAATATCAAGGAGGAACTAACCCAACCATTAATCTTGATCAACCATGAAAGGAGCCACCTTTTATGGTCTACTTATGCACGACTGATAAAACAGTCAACTAGGTCTTATGCAAGAAGTGGGAGGTGAGTAAAAGTCAATCCATTTTTGTCAACAAGACATTACAAGGAGTAGAAGTCTAATATAAAAAATTAGAGCATACAACATTAGTTGTTGTGTTCACAACACGGTGGTTAAGATAGATCTAGTGGGAAGAATGATGAGGTGCGTCAATGAGATCTTGGGGTATAGTCTAAGTTATGGGCCCCAGGATCCAATAAAGGCACAAGTGTTGGAAGATTTTATGGCTGATGGGAGCAACTAGACTCCTAAGGTCTGAAAAGGAGCAAATAATCTACTAAAAAGTTGAATTTTATAACCTAATTTTATGGGTTATATTGTCCAAAATGCTTTATGGCTGATATTGTGGTGGAAATGCCTCATTAGATTGCTTATTCTTTCTAAGGTGTTCTCAATAGGGATTTTTGTTTTTGCAATTATTGGTTTCTCCTCCATGATGCAAGAGCTATAATGTTTTCCTCTTAAATCAAAATGGGTGAATTCTTAAGGCGCCTAAGAGTGACCTTCCAAGGTGCTCTTTATTAGTGAGGTCAAGTCTCCAAAAAGATGAAAAGGAGAAGCCAATCTCCTAAGGATCTTTGAAAGGACCAAGAAGTTGCCTAAGAATCTTCCAAAGGATTAAAGCAAGTATCCAAATATTGAAGAGTCCAAAAACAAATAAGACATTTTGCTCGAAGCATCAAAGGGTGAGAAAAAAAATCCAAAGACTCACTTGTAAATTGCAGGTGAGAAGAAATCTAAAGACTCACTTATAAAATGTAGGTGAGAAGAAATCATAAGACGCACTTGAAAAATGCGAGTAAGAAGAAATCTAAATATTCACTTGTAAAATTCATGAGGAGAAATATGAAACCTCATTTTAAAACATAGGTGAGAAAAAATCATAAGACTCACTTGTAAAATATAAGTGAGAAAAAATCTAAACACAATCCTCCAATTCCAACTTAGCTTGAAGTATGTATCTTGTATCACAAAAACTATATTGAGCTAATTCACTACAAAAAAAAGTTTATTTAGTGGGGGTTATTTTGCAGAGGTTATCAAAACCCTCCGCAAATAGATATGATTTAGAATGATTGTGATGAATTATTAGAAGGCTGATAATTGCGGGGGTTTATAGTTCTTTTAAAAGAGGTTGGTAACTTGTAAACACAAAAAACACAACACATAAACCCTTCCTCCTTTATTAGTTTTCTCTTTCGCCCCTTTCTCAATCGTGCTCAACGCACCACATAAACCCTCATCTACCATTTCTGAAAATCCCATTGTTGTCGGCCTCGATGGTCCTCCACTACTAAACCCTCGAACCAATCCTTTAGTGAGAGTCGCATGCCTTGTCCACCAAAGGCGCCGTTCCGTGAGCACTGCGTGGAGTTGTTGCTGCTTCGACGTTGAGAGTTACCACTATGATGTCCTCTTCAGTAAGTGAGATTCTCTTTCTCTTTACTTAGATCCCTAAATCGCAAGTGAGATTATCTTTCTCTTTTCTCAGATCCCTTCAAGAAAATGAGCATTAATAGCTTCATTTAGATTGTCCTATATTCCTCTAATTTCTGAATGGCGACGAACTCTGCTGCTCCGGTAATGCGTTGGAAGGCTGCGACGGCGTCCGGCGTGGCCATGGGTGCGTGGATCTCTGGAAGAAACCCAAGAGGTAGTGTTTGATTGTGCAGTGAAGAAGTGTATTGTGCAAAATCTTTATGAATTGCTCTTCAGTTTGATTTTTTATGTCATAATCCCTAGCTTGCTATTCATTCGTCATTTGCTTCAGTAACCAGGTCGATATTTTTCGGTCAGTGATTCGGTTTGTTTTTATAATATTTTGGACAGACGTACTATATTTATAGAATTTTTAATGGATTATGTAGGATTAGTTTATCTGATGTTCGTGAGATAACAAACACGTGTTGCAACCATTTTGAAATATTGTCGACTTTTGTGTGTCCCTTTTGTTTTGCTTGTGAGGAGCAGGTGAGTGAGAAGGACACCCAAGCTAGATGGTTTTCTATTCTGGGCACGAACAAGTCCAGCACAATTGAATATGAAAATCATCCAAACTTAAGAAGAGATTTGTTCTTTGGTAGACAATGTGAATTAACTGCTGCAGAATCTTCTACTTCTAGTTCCCCACCAGCCGAGAGATATGAATACCAAGCTAAGGTACAACTGTTTTTCATGTTGTATGGTTTCTAATTCAGTTGTATGGTTTGCCTTGAGCTTAACTTTGGAAAATATGCATCATTGGCAGGTTAGTCAGCTCATGGACCTCATTAACAGTTTATACAGTAACAAAGAAGTGTTTCTTAGGGAACTTATTAGGTATGCTCTTTCATACTTGTTGATTTTTTTAGTACTACTACTATTTGCATATTTATTGTCTTGAAACCTTTTTCCACAAAGGTATGCAACTTTTGACCATCTTCAAAGATTTCATCTATGGGTCTCCTTCCTGTAAGCATCTCCAAATTAAGAATCCAAAAACTATTGCTGTGGTATAATGATAGTTGTTGGGTACTTGTAGGTGTTTTCCATCTCTTTTTTTTTTCCCTTTTGGTTCTAGCAATGAATGATATAATATGCAAATATCTCTTCATGAGAAATTTTTATATGATAATACATACTGAACACTATGAAAATTTTTATACGATAATTAATTATTATTAAGAATGAAGTCGATAATGGGTGCTGCAAATTATGAATGAAAAATGCATGAAACATGAATTTTGGTCGTTTACTGTAATGATGAGATGTCCAAAATTTCAAAGTGTTTTTTCTTTGTGAGGAGAAAAAGTGGTATAAGGTATCATCCCAGTATAAAATTTCCACAAGTATTGTTTGACGTGATGATGTTTCCACTTTTATTCAAAGTTTTTTTCTCTTTCCTGGAATTTGATATTAAGGGTCATTGCATTTTATATCCAAATTTCCACATCTACAATGGGATTGCTCTAGGATTTTCCAACTTTTTCTTTTATTTATAGATAATTGTATTAGCTTTTAAACATGATAGAATTAAATTTGATAGAGTTAATATAACTTATGGATATAGATTTTACACCCAGAAAATGTTCAAAAAAGAAAAAAAAAGTAGTGATTTGATAAATCCTTTTTCTGTTTGCAGCATCATGCAATTAGTGGGGTTAGCAAGTGCACACTTTGCCTGAGTAATCGTCAATACCCAACAGGTACTTCTTGTGGCCATTTATCTTAACAAATTCAGTGAAAGATGTGGAGCATATGTTGTTGTCAAGCAAGAGATGATGCAACCTAGTGCCAGCATCAAAGATAGGTAAATTCCTTTCTATATATTTATGTTCTTGTTTTTTCCAGTTTGCATATTGTCATAAATTTTTGTATGAAGAATCTCAGTTTTGCAGGTTCGGAAATGAATGTTGAATCAACTGTTCATCTTGTTTATCATGCTTAGAATCTCACAAAACTTCATAAGTATATCATCAACCAAAGATAAGAAGCAATGGAAGCACATGGACTCTATGAACAATGACTTGTTGGGCATATATTGAATTTTAAAAAAGTTGTGGTGGAGGAATGAGTTTAAGGGAAGTAGTTGATGAAGTGAAGCTCTTTTACTTCGCAGCATAGGAAGCAAATGCAGAGCTATTGGTTTCATGTTAAACTTTTATTTGTGCTAGGGATTTTGTTTAGGTCATTAAAATTAGTCTATATGTTTTTAATTGGTCTAGTAGTTTTCGACCATACTAGATTTTTTTAGTCAATCGTGCAATGTTATTTAAACATTATGTATTTTTTTTTTATATTTACATTGTAATTGTCAATGAATGTATGATATTTTAAATCATCAATAAAATTAATTTTGAATTATTTGTGTGTTTTACTATTTTATACATTTATTAATTTATTATTATTATTTTTGCAAGCTGTTGAATTGAATAGCATATATTAATCCAAAAAAATAAATACAAGTATTCTTTGTAATCAAATAGTTAAAAATAAAGGAAGTTAAAAACTCCCACATAATAATAGTCAGTAATAGGGAAGGTTTTTACCCTTCGCAGAAAAACCTCTGCAAATTGAATATGATATCAGAGGTCGCAAAAAATCCCGCAAATAGGTTGTGGCGACTCGAAAAACCTCCGCAAATTACTTTGCGGAGGGTGAAAACCCCCGCAAATAGGGATTTTTGTTTTTGCAATTATTGGTTTCTCTTCCATGATGTAAGAGCTATAATGTTTTCCTCTTAAATCAAAATGGGTGAATTTTTAAGGCGCCTAAGAGTGACCTTCCAAGGTGCTCTTTATTAGTGAGGTCAAGTCTCCAAAAAGATGAAAAGGAGAAGCCAATCTCCTAAGGATATTTGAAAGGACCAAGAAGTTGCCTAAGAATCTTCCAAAGGATTAAAGCAAGTATCCAAATATTTGAAGAGTCCAAAAACAAATAAGACATTTTGCTCGAAGCATCAAAGGGTGAGAAAAAAATCCAAAGACTCACTTGTAAATTGCAGGTGAGAAGAAATCTGAAGGCTCACTTATAAAATGTAGGTGAGAAGAAATCATAAGACGCACTTGAAAAATGCGAGTAAGAAGAAATCTAAATACTCACTTGTAAAATTCACGAGGAGAAATATAAAGCCTCATTTTAAAACATAGGTGAAAAAAAATCATAAGACTCACTTGTAAAATATAAGTGAGAAGAAATCTAAAGACAATCCTCCAATTCCAGCTTAGCTTGAAGTATGTATCTTGTATCACAAAAACTATATTGAGCTAATTGTATCCTATATTACAAAAATTACATTAACCAAGTTGTATCCTGCATTACAAAAATTAACCTATATGTTACAAAAACTACATTGAGTACAAATCCTATGAGAGCAACTAGTCTCATAAGGAATAATAGGAAAGACCTCCTAAAATCCTCTGAGAACAACCCTTATCTTAAGGAATAAAATGGAACAAAAGTTCCATGGGAACAACTAATCTCCTAAGGACCTCCTAAAATTCTATGAGACCAATCAATTTCTTAAGGAATAAAAAGGAACAAAAATCCAATAGAAGCAATCAGTCTCTTAAGGAATAAAAAAGACTTCCTAAATTCCAATGAGAACAATTAGTCTCTTAAGAAATAAAAAGGAGAAAAATTTAATGGGAGAAATCAATCTCTTAAGAACAAATTAGAAATCTCTTAATATTTGGAGTGATTAAATTCTTAAAAAATAAAACAGAAATACAAGATACAAAATATACTCAAAATCATTTTGAAATAGAAAAAAGAAAAACAAACAAAATTACGACAATTCAGATGAGGTAACAAAGATTATACATACAAAGTTTTTAAAAAAAACAACGCGACAACAAAAGTACATGAATTTTGTTTTGACAAAATCTGATAAGTATTTATTTAAGTATTATAGTGGAGAAATAAGAAGTTAAATAATATAGAATAGATATTGAAAATGAATGTAAAATTAAATACAACGTTGAAGAATAATAAGATAAGAGAGAAACTAAAAATTAGGAAAAACAAAAATAAAAAGATTACTGATGAGAAAAAAACAAAGATAAAAGGGACCACTGAAATCACTATCATTCTACTTCAGATCCCTAATTATTATTGTGAAACAAATCAAAATACATATCTTTGAAAATAAGTTATGTCAAACCCAGGTGATACGTGCCGACTTTTGAAACATTATTCTAAAACCTATTGTGGTTTGTTTTTTATTACGAAATATTAACACTTTATTCTATTACTACCTTTATTCGATTTAGTGAAATACAATACTAATTTCAATCAAAAGATTAAGTCTAATAGACATGAATTATTAGTAATAAAAATTATTATTAATTTAAAAATTACTATAACTCTTATTAATTTCTATTACTATTACTAATAGAAATACATATACGTTTATATTTTTTATAATAACTACAAATGAAAAATAATTATTAAATTTTAAAAAATAAAAAAAATTATAAAGCTAAATATAAATAAATTATAATTTTTTATTTATTTTGTAGACATTTTTTATTATAAGTTATTATTAAATTATAATTTTTTATTTATTTTGTAGACATTTTTTTATTATAAGTTATTATTTTAGTTTTAAAAAATAGTTACTTTATGATAATTATGTTAGTTTAAAAAATAAAATAGCAACAATTCGTATACATTAAAAAAAGTCTTGGACAATGTAACAGTGCAAAAAGAAATAAAAGAGAAACGCAGATTATGAGGGCTTTTATTATTAAAAAGATTGTGTCTCAGTACAAGCAAAAGGAGGCACTAAAATAAATGACAATGGAGGTAGTATAAAAGTATGGGTAACTCTGCACACTGACATAGGCCATTCCTGAAAAGGAAAATATGAAGGGGATTTTAGAAAAGTTTTCAATCGAAGAACAGAGAAGAATATTCAGAGAGAAAAAGTAGTTGCAGAGAAGAGGGATCCATACCACAAGCGTAATCAACCCTGAATGAAATCCTCCCATTTTGTATTCTCCCTCTTCACACGTGTTCCTCTCTTCAATATTCTGTCATCCTCTCTGCTTGATGCATAGCCATTCTTCAATATTCTGTCATCCTCTCTGCTTGATGCATAGCCATTTTGTGTAACCGCTACCGCTTCTCCCCTCACCCTGCTGTCATGCTTTGTGCGTGTTACAATACTCCATTTTTGAACAGCAACATTGTCCTCAAGGTTGAAGTGAGGATATGCTTTCTTGACTTCTTCTATGTTTTTCTAGGAGTTGTCCTCCTCATGCAAAGAATCCCATTGTATCAACACTTCATCTACTTCTCTTCCATTTCTGATAGCCACTCTTTTATCCAAAATCTGGTAAGGTTGCAGGATTGGTTCAAATTCATTGGTAGTAAGCGGTAATGAAAAATATGGTTGTTTATAATCTCCTTGAAATTTCTTAAGCATTGAAATGTGGAACACCAGATGTATTTTAGCTGGCTCTGGGAGGAGGAGTCTATAAGCTACCTTGCCAATCCTCGCAAGTAGTTCAAAAGGTCCAAAGTACCTTAAGCTCAACTTCTGATTCTTTCTTAAAATCACGGACTGCTGCCTGTAAGGTTGTAACTTTACTAAAGCAAGATCCCCCACCTCCAAGAAAACATCTCTTCTCTTCTTATTCACCTGTCCTTTCATATAATTATGAGAATGCTAAAGTTTATCCTTTAATTTGGTCAATAATGCATCACGGTTCTTTAAGACCTCTTGTAGATCTACATGATTAGTATTAGTGTGCTCATACTTGATTATGTTTGGTGGTAATTTTCCATAGACAGCTTGGTAGGGAGACATACTAATACTATGATGGAAAGATGAATTATACCAGAATTGTGTCCAAGGAAGCATCTCTAGCCATTTCTTAGGATGATCAAAGACAAAACATCTGAGATACATTTCCAAAGTCTTGTTTAAGTTTTCCGTTTGGCCATCCAATTGCGGATGAGAGGCGGAGCTCATTGCTAAGGTCGTGCCTTGATATTTGAACAATAACTTCGAAAAGTTGTTGATGAAGACCCTATCATGATCTGACATAATGGATTTAGGAAATCCATATAGTTTGACAATATTTTGAATGAATGCTTCACTACAATTTTGCTATTGAATCCTTGTTTTAAAGGAATGAAGTGTGCAAACTTTGAGAGTCTATCGATTATCACCATGATATTGGAATAACTGTGCGAAATTGGTAAGCTGGTGATGAAGTCCATGGCAATGTCTTCCCAAATCAGATTTGGAATAGGTAGTGGCTACAGTAATCCAACAAGTAAGGACTGGTTTACCTTAGCTTGTTGGCAAATCGTGCATTCCTTTACAAACTTCCTTATATCGTCTCTCATCTTAGGCCAAAAGAATTGAGCACTCAGTCTTGCCATAGTTCTTGTAGTACTTGCGTGACCTCCAACTTTTGAGCCACGAAATTCTCCTATGATATGATTTATCACCTCTGCATTAGTTGGCAGCATAATTCTCCCTTTCCAAGTCAAAACATTGTGATGGACTGCATAGTCACCCTTCTTGCCGTAGTTGTTCATACACTCCTGGAAAATTTTCATCAAGTCTTCATCTTTTCTGGTTGCTTCTGCTATTGCTTGCCATAGAGGTTCTGACCATGCCATTGCAAAGCTCCTAGATAATGCATCAACATTGATATTCTCCTTTCCTGGGGAATATTGTATGGTGAAATCAAACCCTATAAATTTAGGGAGCCACTGTTGTTGTTCAAGGGTTTGTAATGCCTGCTCAAGCAATTCCTTCAAGCTCTTCTGATCAGTTTTAATAATGAACCCGTGACCAAGTAAATAGTGCCTGAATTTAGATAAGGATTCAGTTATAGCATATAATTCCATTGTATATGCAGATTCCTTCTGCATTCTCACGGATAACTTCTTTGAGAAATAAGCAATAGGATGCTTATTTTGACTCAGTACAGCTCCTATACCCAATCCCAAGTCATCCGTTTCCAGTACAAATGGTTCAGCAAAATTTGGAATTGCTAGAACAGGAGCAGTGGTAAGGGCTAGCTTCAATTCTTCAAAAGCTTTATTGGTTGCTTCACTCCACTTAAATGAATCTTTCTTTAATAGATCAGTCAATGGTGCAGCAATTTGGGCATAATTTTTGACAAATCTCTTATAATACCCAGTTAATCCTAAAAATCCTCTAAACTGCTTGAGGTTGTAGGTTTTAGCCAATTTTTAGTGCTTCTACCTTTTTAGTCTCCATAGCTATTCCATTTCCTGCCAGAGTGTGACCGAGATACCCTATCTGCTGCACTCCAAAACTGCATTTAGAGAACTTAGCAAATAATCGGTTCTGTTTGAGTATCTTTAGGACGACTTCCAAATGATGTAGATGGTTTTTCCAACTTGAACTGTAGACCAATATATCATCAAAGAAAACCAGTACAAATCTTCTTAATACACCCTTAAAGATTTGATTCATGAGACTTTGAAATGTTGCTGGTGCATTGGACAACCTGAATGGCATAACCAACCATTCATATAATCCGTGATGAGTCGTGAATGCCGTTTTATGTTTGTCCTCTGGTTTCAATAAAATTTGGTGGTAGCCAGACCTTAAATCCAGCTGGGAAAAATAACAAGCTCCGTAAAACTCATCAATAAGTTCATCCACTGTTGGAATTGGAAAACTGTCCTTAATTGTTATAACATTCAAGGCTCTATAGTCCGTACAAACCCTCCATGTACCATCTTTCTTTTTGACTAAAATAATTGGAGATGAAAAGGGATTGTTGCTTGGCTGTATAAACCCTCTTTTAACATGCCTTCCACCAATTTTTCAATTTCTTCCTTTTGACTGCGTGGGTATCTATAGGGCTTCACCTTGACTGGATTTGATCCTTCTAACAAAGGAATAGAGTGAATGTGACTCCTTGTTGGGGGTAGTCCATAGGGTTGGCTAAAGACCATGCTATAATTCTGGAGTAAAATCACCAATTCTGGCTCGATGTCCTCGAGTAGTTCTAAGAGAGGAAAATTGTGAGTGTCTTGGTGTACCATCTACAGACTATATATTTCAGCTAAAGCATTAATGTTAATCATTCGCCTTATGTGATGCAGTTGTGTTGTTTCTGGTATCATGTCTTTATCTCCTTGTAATGTGGTGAAACGACCATCCTGCAAAAACTTGATTTGAAGAGAGTCGTAATCTGCTAAGTGAGGGCCAATTGTCTTCAACCAATTTGCTCTAAGGATGAGGTCAGCACCAGATATTGGCAAGAGAAACACAGGTAATGTGAAAACACTACCCTGTGCTATTAATGTCAAATTATGTATTAAGCCCTCCGATTCCATGTAATTCCTATTCCCCACCATTACTTTGAATAAAGGTCTCTTCACCACTGGAAGTTTCAAAAATTTCGCCACCCTAGGTTGTAAAAAATTATCAGAGCTGCCTCCATCAATCAATACTTTGACTGACATGGTGCCAATATGGGCTACAAATCTAATTGTCTCTATTTCGAAACCACCTTTCAAGGCATTCAAAGATAGGTGATGATCCTCGTGTACAGTTGCTTCCGTGTCGTAAGGTAACTCAGTCTCCAATTCCACATTATCTGAGTCGTCCTCCCCCAATTGTAGAACAAAACATTGCTTGTTTGGGCACTTGTGATTAAAAGAGAATTTCTCATCACAGAAATAACATAAACCCTTCTCTCTTATTAATTGCACTTCTGCTGGGCTTATTCTTTTGACAGTTGTGTTTCTTAATGGTGGTCCTGGTGGATTAGGTAACAACAGGGGTAAGGATGATTTGGTAGCTGGTATGATGTTCCTTGTGGTGTTTTGACTCCAGGAAGTTGTTACTTTCAGAGAATTTGTATATCGAATGGCGTAATTAGGAGTAGGCTTGGTTCCTGGCATGTATTTCTCTTCATACAGTTTAGCTAAATCTACTGCTCGTAATAGGTTTGTTGGAGTCAAGGCAATCACATATCTTCTAATATCAACATTTAAACCACTCATGAAGCAATTTAAAATAGCTTCCTTAGTTAAACCCCCACATCGATTTGCAAGCGACATAAATTTCATATAGTAATCTGATACCGATCCTTGTTGTTGCAACTTAAACATTCTACCATGGGACAATCAAAGGGGGAGGGCCCAAATTGAGATTCCAATGCACGCGTCAAAGCTATCCAAGTTGTGACCGCTTCAATCTTCTGCAACATTTGGAACCATGGCACCACATCTCTCTCAAAATGCATAGAAGCTATTTCAACACGCTCAGCATCAGGTGTGTTGTGGTAGTTGAAAAACTTATCCGCTTTGAAAATCCATTCTAAAACTAGAGTGGAGCCATCGAAGTTCGGAAAACCGAGAGAAATGTCCTTGACCGGGTTCATAGAATTTAGCGGATGAACTCTGACTGTGGAATTTGAGTTCAAAGGACTTCCAAATGTCTAAGTGGAAATTTGAAATAGTTGCTGTAAGACGAGTTTGATTTCATCCATCGTCGAGTCCTGATTGCGATTCTGTTCATTTATCGTGCTCTGCAGCTTTTCCACTGTTGCTGTTAGACGACGCAGATCATCAGTCATCGTACGGATCTCAGTTTGGAGCTCTTTCAATCTTGTGTTCTCAGCCATGGAAGATAATGAAAGCACCAATGTAACAGTGCAAAAAGAAATAAAAGAGAAACACAGAGTATGAGGGCTTTTATTATTAAAAAGATTGTGTCTCAGTACAAGCAACAAGAGGCACTAAAACAAATGACAATGGAGGTAGTATAATGGGTAACTCTGCACACTGACATAGGCCATTCCTGAAAAGGAAAATATGGAAGGGATTTTAGAAAGGTTTCCAATCGAAGAACAAAGAAGAATATTGAGAGAGAAAAAGTAGTTGCAAAGAAGAGGGGTCCATACCACAAGCAAAATCAACCCCGAATGAAATCCTCCCATTTTGTATTCTCCCTCCTCACACGTGTTCCTCTCCTCAATATTTTGTCATCCTCTCTGCTTGACGCGTGGCCATTTTGTGTAACCGCTACCGCTTCACCCCTCACCCTGCTGTCACGCTTTGTGCGTGTTACAGACAAGAGAAAATAAAACATAAAAGAGGTAACAAAAAATGAGATAAGTACATACAAATACATAACAAGAACAAAATTTAATGCATAATATATATATGGGGTTTGCTAACTTGCGTACGCCTGTTTTTCAGTTGGTACATTTTAGCAATGTGTACAGGGTTTTAGTAGACAAAAATAATCTAATATATCATGGATTCTAAGTTTTAAGGTTAAGGGTATTTTAATAATTTTTATTTTTAAAACTAAAAAAAAGAAACCCCCAGACCCTTGCTCACCTTCTTCATTCCTCACCCTTTCTCTTTCATTTCTCTCACTCATCGCTGCTGTAGCCCCAACTGAAAAAAATCAGAAACACTTATTAAACAATTTCTTATAAAAAAATGATTTTATAATGAGTTTTCATTACATAATTTTTATCTTATCTAATTTTTACAAACATAATTACATTTGAAGGAATTGGTAATTGGCTTGGAAAAAAATCAGAAACACTCGTTGTTAAACAATTTCTTACAAAAAAATGATTTTATAATGAGTTTTCATTTTATAATTTTTGTGTTATCTAATTTTCACAAGTATAATCACATTTGAAGGAATTGATAATTGGTCTAGAAGTTTTTTTTAGAGATGATGATTCAACATCCGCAGATGATGAAATTAGAGAGGTTAGTAAAGATAATGAAATTGAAGAGATCTTGAATGAACCTTTATCTAAAGGCGAATATGCCAATGACTTAACTCTTTACGAAAGCAAATTGTTTAACAACGAGTGTTTTTTCAGTAGAGACTATTGTAGAGATGATAGAGAAAATGTTGGGGTGAGAGAGATGAAAGAGAAAAGATTGAGAGGAATGAGGAGGTGAGGAAGGATTTGGGGGTTTCTTTTTTTTTTAGTTTTGAGAATGAAAATTATTGAAATACCTTTAACCTTAAAGCTTAAAATCTATGATATATTAGGGTATTTTTATCTTGTAAAACTGGATACACATTGTTAAAGTATACTAACTAAAAACAAGTGTACACAAGTTAACAAACCCATATATATATATATATATATAATTAGCTAAAATAATCATCCAACTTAATCAAATGCAGCAGGACTATATTTGAACAATTTTATCCTTATAATATAAAAATTCCTTATATCTTTATTTTACTCTTTATAAATGTAAAGATAAAATATAACTATTTGAACTTAGCTTATAAAGAAAATAGCTGAAGTAAATATTAATTAGCTAGAAGCAAAAAAGAATCCAAACACTGGAAATGATATTATCTAACTATATAATTACAGGTTCCACGGATCATTTTCATAGAACCCTAGACTCTAATAAATCATAGAGTATCAACATCATCAATGGCTGATCTTCAGCAGGGAGATCAACCGTCTTCATCGAAAACGATGGAAAGAAAAACTATAGAAAAAAACAGGAGAATCCATATGAAGAATCTCTGTTCCCAGCTTAACTCTCTTCTCCCTAACAACAACAATAATCCCAGGGTTTGTTCTCTTTCTCCTTCAATCATCATGCTTGGATTTGTTCAAGAAAATGAAAAAGTAATGTTTTTGTAAGACATTATGTGTGTATTGATTTATAGCAGTTTCATTTATTGCATATCTAGATCTAAGATATGAACTTCTTCATCAGTATTGATGAAGTTGTGAGTGCAATGGCTTGAGAGTATCTAACAAAACATTGAACGCAGGGTGAACCATTATCACGTGTTGATCAAATAGACGGGGCTATCAACTACATCAAGAACCTAGAGACAAAGGTGAAGATAGCGGAGAAGCACAGAGAAAGTTTAAGGGAAAGGAAGAGATCTCATAGCGGATGTTATAGTTCTTCTGAAACAAGGAAAGTTGAGGTTCATGAAATGGGTTCCTTGCTACGAATCACTTTGGTGTGTGGATACGAGGACCAGTTCATTTTAAGGGAAATTATTCGTATGCTTAATGAAGACAACATAGAAGTCAAGACTCTTCATTCCTCACTCACATCTGCGACCTCGTCTCTACATGTTCTCAACGCGGAGGTATGAACTGTGTTATCTCTGATATTTTTCTTCTTCCTTACATTAGTCTACAAAATCAATTGTTGTTTTTCTTTTTATGTAGATTCAGCAATCCTATAACTTAGGAACAAGCGTTTTGATTGAAAGACTGAAAAGATTTGTGAACGGACATGGGTAGACTGAAAACACAGATTTTCCCATTTGGAAATAGGTCACTTGTAACACCGTTGAAATGTTAGCAGTTTATGTCTTTTTGGGGTTTATACATCGAATCATCAACCCATTTCATGTAACACGTATAATCCAGCCAAAGACCTTTGATTTGTGCTTGTTTCTTTGAAATATGAATGCCCTAGCTTTTTCCAGAATTAATGCAGAAGGTTATAATAATTATGAGGTTAATTTATACATCTTGGCTCTTGACTTTCACATTCACTCACTACTCTTCATGAATAGTAAACCATCAAATATACAAATTTGGTTCATTAAGAACCAATGCTTTACACCTATATTCTTTATCTATAACCACTTGTTTAAAACCTAGAAGAACTCTATAAAAGTTAATTGTTTATTGTTTTGTTCAGGATATGTTTTTGCCTATCTTCTTTGAAATGCATACACAGGATGTTGGAACTTGTTTAAAGTTAAATAAAATTTTATTAAAAGATTTTTGTTTTTTTTAAGAATAATAGAGATCAATTCATTCATTTTTATCAATGGTATTGATTTTGTGCTAACTGATAATTTAGAATTCTCTTTATTTCTTTTTCGGAAAAGAAAAAAATAGTACTCCTATGGTACTACTTATTTATTTAGCAGTGGCCTTTTCATTTCACATTTTTTATTTGTTAACATAAACAAATAAAGTATTTCTTTTTTAAATTAACAAATAAATATTTTTCATACAAACAAAAATTCACATATAAATAAAGTATTTGTTTTTTAAATTTCAATAAATTTTATATATTTGGCCTCTTCAATTTTATATACATCTATAAAAGAAAATTTAATGTCTCAAAATATATTTTGAAAATTCACCATTGTCCACAGCTTTAAATGGTTAAGAAAAAAAAAAGAAACTGATGAAGTTAATGTTGGTTTCTTAGTTATATTCTATATCCCACTTCATTTTTTATGCCTTTCTCTTTTCTCAGCCTCTTTCTTTCATTCCCACACAATTTATTTCCTAAATCAGACTTAAAAGTAATAATTGAAGCACAACAGAAATGGATGGCATTTTGAAAGTGAAGTCTGAATAAATAAAGAAGGTGTTCTAAGCCATATACAACATTATAGCATACATACAAAGAACGAGTTACACAAGTAAAACTATAGCCCATTGAGATACCTAGTATATTCTCACCGTTAAATTTGTTTATAAGAAAACTCCAAAACAATGACTATACAGAAATCAAATAAAAAAGCATTGACCGTGACTTGTTCTTGCAGGATTGGGAAATATTTTGTTGAAAAGGACAAGTGCGTGGGATTTTGGGCACGTGCTCCTTTTGTTCTTACACGATTGAACCAAAACAATAATTTTCATAACATGATTAATAACATTAATTAGATATACATATATACAATATATTTACAATCTTATAAGAAATATTTCAAAAAAATTCAAAAGAATAATATAAACATTATATTCTTAAAAGAAACTACAAAAATATAATAATATATACATATCTACGTTCTACTTTCACATATATAAAACAACATTACTAGTACTTCTCTAGATAAAATTAAATAATATTACTCATAATATTATCATCACCTACTCAAAATCAATATAATTCATATTAAGAATCAAATGCTTATCACATAAGCACTCTTCCTCCCCTTACCCCTACATTATCCCTTATAGCTCAATCACAAAATAGACATTTGATGATATTTTATGTATTGATTGAACTCATAAACTTTATACTTGTCATGACTCACTTCTGCCTCTTAAGAGTTAAAGTTATAGATTTATATACCAAGACTAAAAGTCCATCTCAAGAATGATCAAAGTAAATTTCTTATATCTGCAAGATTCGATCCTTTTTCATACTGAAGTTCTAAGTTGTACAAACATTCTTTGACTTTCACAACTATATATCTTCCTCAAGTAGAATCATGATAATTTCTATTCGAAACCCTTTCAATACACTATCTATCATCATATCAACATAGTACTCCCTCCCTAAGAACCACTACATTCAATTACCCAAATCAAACAAATTCAAAAATAATTTGAACACTTCAATAATATTAATTTTAAACAACTCAATTGATTAATTCAAATCATTATTTGTTAAAGCATCATTCTTTACTCATTTTAAATGAATATGGGTCCTTAATTCAAGTATTCATGTTTACACTAACATTCATAATTAAGAAAATATATAGAATTTACTTTAGTTATCCAAGAGTATCCAATTCAAACACAGTTAAACAAGCATTTATTTGAGAAAAAACACTCAACAATGTTCAAGTTCAAGCATTAAAGCTATTTCTCAATATTAGTCACAATCTTAGTATAGGAACCAAAATCTAGTGACATTGGTGCAAATATATTAATTAACTATGCAATACACTCATGAGAAACATAGCCTATAAAAATGGAATGGCGTGTTTTAAATTACTAACAAAGTATAGGCTACCGTTCAGATAAAACCATATCCTATACTCTTGGTGTATCAATATAGGATACAGTTTACTTAAGGAATCGTAGCTTATGCTCAAAAAATCAAAGTATAAGTTACGTTTTTTGAGTGAACTGTAACCTATAATCAGACACCTATATATAGATAATGTTTTTACTGTGAACCACAATGTATACCCTGAATAGGATTAATTTCAACATTTTTTACTTGGTCTGCACATCCCACTGTTGTCTCCTGCCATTATGAACACCTTCTTTTCTATCTCTCTCTCCATATCTCTCCTTTTCTCTCTCCCTTTCTCTTTCCCTCTCTCTCCTTTTCTCTCTCTTCTCTCTCTCACGAAAAAATGAACTAACATATGAAAATAAAGTTTTTCCTCTTCATGTTTCTTTGAATAGTAAATCGTGATTTCGTCGAAGACGAACTCCACTACAAGCACAGTCTTTGTTTGCGTTGATTGATAGAGGAATTCCGCAACTTAGGTGCTCTCAATTTCGATTTCAACAATTAACCATAATTTGAACTTTCTTTTTAAACGTTAACAAAGCTACTTACTGCCAATTTCACTTTTGACATTGAATGTTTAATGTATTTCTGTATTCATAACGTGCTACACCATTAGTCACGTCATAAAAGATTTAAAGTTGTCGTTTTTGGAAGACTAAATTTGAAGATTTTTATAATGAAAAAAATGAAAATAGATCAAAATTTTAAAAAAAGACTAAAAAAAATCGCATGATAATTTAGAGAACAAAAATATATTTAACCATAATATAAATGATAAAAATTATGTCTATTATTCATATTTAAATAATGATGTGAAAACATTATATTAGTACAAAATCAAATTATGACTTGTATAAAAGTATATAATAAAATTTTTTAAAAATATCATAATAATATAATATATATAGTATATATAAAGAAAATAATAGCTGAAAAAAAAAATCGCAGTTGGCTTTCTCTTGGCAGAGAACATTGACTTCTTTTACAAATATAAGAGGGTTAAATACAAATTATTAAATTGTTTATTTAAAAAAGAAATAACCAATCAAATCTATCCTAGACTCACCAAATAGAGTCTTATGTTAATGTATGATAATATAACTTGTATGTCGTCCTTGTCGTGGAAGATTCCCTTGAACTTTTCGTGATAATTCATGCTTTGGACATCTTGACATATGTATGACACTACAATGAAAATGTGACAATGAACTCAACGTGTTTCACAAATTACTGTTCTGTGTTCTTTTTTCAACAAGAATCAAGTCAAAGTTTCACGCAAAAATCCAATGGAAGTACGTAAGCCGTTTTTCTTTTCTATATAATTATGTTTCTGTATTAGTGTTGAAGGAGAATATGATTTATGATTTCTCTGTATACTTGTTGATTAGGTAAGGAACAGTAGGAAAATATCTAATTCAACATTAATATTATCTTCAAAACGTCATCTCAATTTTATCACATTAAACCTAATACATTAAGCATGTTGGCCGTAAAACGTATATCAGCTAAATATAAAAATTATATTTAATACGATTTGGTTTACTTTAAACAAGGGAAAAAAAAATACTATTTTATTTAAATCAGTTTTATTATATATTTTGTTTTAGTTTATATACTTGATGTTATCTTTTTTACATTATGGACTTTGTTTTAGTTTATTTTCAATGCATTTATTATATGATTAAAATAATTGGTAATATAATAATATCTAAATAATTGAGTTTAGGCATAGGTAAAAACTTCTAAGCAAAAATAATAAACATATTTTTAGAAACTAGTACAATTTATGGGTACCTCCTTTGCCTTGATTCCATTCTTTCAAAAAAGGTGTGTATTTTATCAAACTTTGTCTAAGAATAATCTTAAAACAAGATAATGATCATGAGTCTAAAATTTATTATAAGAAAAATTAAACCCAATAAAAAAAAGGAAGATCAATAAATTGTGTGTGTGTGTGTGTGTCTGTGTGTGTGTCTGTGTGTTTGTGTGTGTGTGTGTATGTGTTTCTGTGTGTGTGTCTGTGTCTGTGTATGTGTGTGTGTGTGTGTGTCTGTGTGTCTGTGTGTGTGTGTGTGTGTGTGCCTCTGTGTGTGTGTGTGTGTGTGTCTGTGTGTGTGTGTGTGTGTCTCTGTGTGTGTTTGTGTGTCTGTGTGTGTCTGTGTGTGTGTGTGTCTGTGTGTGTCTGTGTGTGTGTGTCTGTGTGTTTGTGTGTGTCTGTGTGTGTGTTTGTGTGTGTGTCTGTGTGTCTGTGTGTGTGTGTGTGTCTGTGTGTCTGTGTGTGTGTCTGTGTGTGTGTGTGTGTGTGTGTCTGTGTGTGTGTGTGTGTGTCTGTGTGTGTGTGTGGTTTTTTCATTTTCACGGTCATGTGTTGACGATTTTTCCCCTTTTTTTGTCCGTTTGTTTCCAGCTTTGCAGAATCTAAAAAACTTTTCTTTCCATTGATTTTTGGGAAGATCCGGTTGATCCAATCCTCATGGGGAGCAATTTAGGTTTGCAACCGTGTGATGATGTCGTTTTGGTTTGTGTTTTCGGACTCAATATTTTCTTAAACCTCGTATTGGGTTGTATTGTAAGAGTGGGATCTAGTGTGGGAAACAAAACAAAAATTGTTGGATTCCTTGATGTTACAAATGGCGCATCACAGGAACTAATGCTACCCCAGTCGAAACCCCAAGACCACGCTGAGTTCAAATATCGCGGTTACGAAGGATTTCATGGATCTTCTCGTCGGAGGCGGTTGCGGCGGTCTCCTTCACCTCGGCGCACACTGTAATTTACGCGAAGGTTTTGGGGATTTGATGTTTAGGGTTGGGGGGACAATGGATTTGGGGTGGCGCGTGTGTTACGGAGGTAAGGGGGGATGGAGAGGCCGTTGCAGCGAAGAAGAGGTGGATGAGGTTTGATTTGACAAAGATAAGGTTTAATCAAATAAATCCACGTAATCACCTCTTATGCCACGTCGTAATTAAAAGGACACCTTAACATGCCACATTGCAAGAAAGTTAACGTCGTTCACAACAATTAACGACAAGGGCGTTATTGACTCAATTTTATCAAAATAGGGACCAAATTGAGAACTTTCAAAATACAAGAACCCAATTGATACGAATTCATAGAAATATGGACCTCCAAAGACATTAAACATTATTTTTATTTTCTTTTTCAATTGTTTTTTTCTATTTTTGAATAAATAAACTTATATTTCTTGTTAATATTAGTTTTATAATATAATATATTTTTTTTATTTCATAAGCCTTAAGTATAGTAATTATTATTAGGAATATAAAAAGAAGTTCGCAGTTACATTTGTTTTTTTATATCCAGATTTTAATTGCGATATAATTATCATATTATTTTTTAATAATTATGTATTCCATTTCTAAGATTCTAAAATTAAAGGTTAAAATTTTATATAATTATAAGAAATCTTATTTAGGAAAATACCTTTAAATATCGAAATATTAAAAATAGAGTTTATTTAAAATAGATTTATATCAAATAAAATTTCAAATAGAAGAAATTTTTTAAATAATAATCAATTTTAATGATAAAAAATATATGTAGAGACTAATTTAAAAATAAATTTTCTAATTAAAGACCAAATTTTAAAAGAAAATTTTTTAATAAAAACTTTGATAGCTAATATTAGTAACCAATTTAAATACCAATTCATAATATAAACTATTTTAAATTTAGAAACCAATTATAATTTTATTTTTCATAATAGAAATAAATTTATTTATCTATAATTTTTAATTTATAAATAATGTGAAATTTATTAAATAGTATGAATTTTATTAAATAGTTCACAAGAAGTCATACTTTAAATTACACAAAATCCACATCTTTTACAACTCATTTTAAATATAAATGAAAAGCCATATTGTATATAAATCTTTTGAAAAGGTAAAAACTAAAACATTGTCGATATATATATATGTATATATATATATATATATGTATATATATATATATATGTATATGTATACATATATGTATATGTGTATGTATACATATATGTATATGTATATGTATGCATATACATATATGTGTATGTATACATATATGTATATGTATATGTATGCATATACATATATGTGTATGTATACATATATGTAATATATGTGTATATATATACATGTATATGTGTAATATATGTATATATATATACATACATATATGTATATATATTATATGTGTGTGTGTGTCTGTATATTTTCTCAAATGAAGTTTGACGACAATCACATGTAATCTTTCTTTCATTTGATACAAATGCATGTTAATTAACTACTTTATGTATGATTTTTGTTTGTTTTGACCAATTATTTTCGTATTTTTGTCCTTCATAGGTGTATTCTACTTTCTCTCTTACTAGTGGAAACACTTTATTCCGACGAACCCACCTTTTTGAAGGTTAGTTTTTGTTTTTGTTTTTGTTTTGAAAAACTTATTTATTGAACTTGTTTGTTGTTTTTTTTGTTAAACTTGTTTGTTGTTGTTATTTTGTTGAACTTGTTTGTTGTTGTTGTTTGATTGAATTTGTTTGTTGTTGTTATTTCGTTGAACTTGTTTGTTATTGTTGTTTGTTGTTGATACTATACTACACGTTCCTAGTTCATGCTTTATAAAATACCAAAAACTGAAATTTGTTGTTTTTCTGCTTTTCAAGTCTCATAGAGTTGTACAAAAGATCACAATTAATTAAAAAAAACAAAAAAATTGCTTAACGTCAAATATTGACATAATTCAACGTCAATTTGATTAACGTCGAAATTTTTAAATTCGACGTCAATTTAACGTCTCATGATATGACGTCGACCTCAAATTCGACGTGAAAGGCCAAAAAACAACGACGTTATACGGTATTTTTGTACTAGTGTATCAGCATTGACAAACATGATTAGTGTGCTGCAATATAAACCAAGGTTAGGGGTCGTATTGAGTCAAATGATGTCGAAGAGGATATCCCTTACGAAGTTGTTGAAATGGCACATGCAAATAAAATTATTCAAGTTGAAATCTGTATTGCATGACTTCAATGGTGATGCTGAAGAGTTGGAGGACAAATATATGAAGATGAAGAAGAATGAGAAGAAGAAGAGGAAGAACAAGACAACGAAGAAGAAAAACTTGAAGATGATGAAGAAGACGACGATGAAGATTATGATGATCACAATGACATTATCTATTGTAACAGCAAAAGGTATAGTGGATAGCTGAGCATGAAGCTCCAATTAAGAAAAACTTCCACAACAAAGCATCTCATAGGCTATCAAAAATGTTCAAAGATGCAAGGATTGCAGGAGAACACCCTTATTGGGTGGGGGATCACATATGGAACTCATTGCTGGCACACTGGAATTTTCTAAACTACCGCAACAAGTGTGCTACCGCCCGAAGAAATAGGGCTTCAGAAAAAGGTGGTGTAATGCACACTAGTGGATCAATCACCACTCATGAGCATGCTATCACAACCGAGATCGCGACTAAGAGACGACAAAACTTTTAAAAAGAAATTAAGAAACTTTGAAAATCAGAGTTTGGAGTCGTCAGCATAGTTTATTCTCGAAAACTACTGAAAAATCATAAAATAAGGCTTGGTCTACGAAATCAGAGTTTTGAGTTCAGGATTCGGTTACGTGTTGGAAAGGTATTAGCACCCTACAACGTCTGCCCAAAGGCAGTACCTTTAATTAAATATGCAAAGATGATGTGGTTTTCAAAATATCATTTTTCCTCAAAAATAACAAAGATAACATGAAAGAAACAATATGTTCTTTTTTTTGGGAAGCCTCACAAGGATTGATCTTGCTCCTACATATTCTCATGTGAGAAATCAGGAATACGTAGTTCTTTTGAAAACACGTTTGGAAATGTTTGGGAAATTGTTTTGGAATGATTATGGATGATTTTGGATTTTTGGGAGGTGAATCTAACAAACGACAAGCTTTGCTCTTACGTATCTCCACTTTTGATAAAGAATAAAGAATAACGTAATTCTAGCATAAGCGCCATTTGAAAGAGATTAATATTTTTTATTTTTAGGATTTTATGATTTTTTTGGTATTTTGAAATTATTTTGAAGAAAAACGTTGTTATGATGTAATCTACAAATTGGGTACAAAATAAGTGAAAGATAAAATTATTTTTGTGGTTTTTGAAAAGTTTTGTATTTTTTATGATTTTGACTTGATTATGAAAAATTAAGATGACACAAATAATCATACAAATATTTACTTATTTGTAACACATTATTTTTTTTTATTTATTTAATTATCAATCAAATTCGAAATTTTACATGATAATTAAAATGATTATAAAAAAAATAATTATCAAGCAAGTCTGATATTTAACACAATAAAAAATAACAAGAAAGTTTTAAAATTAACAAGATTCGATGCATTAATGACGAAATGAACAATAGAGAGTGTGTGCAGTAAGCAAATAAGATGTGTATGCATGTGTATAATTAATTTGTGTGCATGTGAATAATTAAAATATGTATGCCTGTGAACAAATAAGATGTGTGTGCATGTGAACAATTAAAATGTAACAAACAAAATCAAACCATGCAAAAGAATATAAAACATAGGGGTGTGGAGTTAACAATTGTGGGGGCATGAACTGAAAATAAATAAAAATAAAATCCAAATAATAATAGGTGAAAGCAGAAAAAATCAGGGGTGCAGAAAGTGTTTTGTCCAACCAATGAAAAGTGTGGTGCAGAGAGACTGAAATCTGGGGATGCACAAAGAATTGGCTTTAACACTTCCATTCTCACAGCTGCAGCCTTTCCTTTTCCTCCGACCATTGCTGAATGTTTCATTAATAATTTTCTCCACAAAACTCCAAACATAATGAAACTTTTTTTCATAAAAACTAGACTGAGAAGGCTTTAATTTGAATACTCACACATATTTTGTAGACCTCTAAGCTAGATGTAGTTTAAACTCGAAATCAGGTTTTTAAATTTCGTTTCTGGCACTGACCTTTGGTCACTATTTTGATCATATCTTTTTCTACAGAACTCTAAATACAATGAAACTTTTTGGGTTAGAATCTAGACTCAAAAGGCTTTTATTTGATTACTCACATAATTTTTGGACCTCCAAGATAGCTACAGTATAATTTCGAAATCAGGTTTTGCAGTTTCGTTGGTTTACTGTTTTGTTCATATCTCTTTCCATGGAACTCTAAATGCAATGAAACTCTTTGGGTTAGATATTAGACTCAAAGGGATTTCATTTCAGTACTCACACATATTTTTTGGACCTCTGAATTATGTGCAGCTCACTTTTGAAGAAACAAGTTGTAGAAGAGTCAGTGTGTGGTTCATGATGATGGGAATCAATTTTGTGGATGAAACATGTTGATGATGGTTTGCTTAATGATGTAAGGAATGAAAGATTGGAGAGGGCAGAGGAAGAAAGAAATTGAAAGCACTTTGGTTTGGTTTGAGAAGACCTGTTTTCAATTTCCTGGATATGCTAGAATGGATGATGGGTTTCCCTCGTGTTCTTCATTGAGATGGCCTTGGTAATAGGCATTGTTCTGTTTGTGACCATTCTCAAGAATAATTTGTTATTTGGTTTTATCTTTTTGGTTTTACGTTGTAACTGTTTTGTTTGCTTATTTTCTTCTCTCTTTTCTCTGTTTGTATATATATTATAAAAACAAGGCACTATGCATTGAGATTTTTCCCTTTTCCTTTGCATCTTTCTTTGTTATGGTATCAAAAACAAGTTTTTCTCTTCTCCTCTATCACACCTCTCTATTTTCTTTGCAACCATGAGTGGCGACAATGATTCATCTCTTAATGTTGATAGTTTTCTATATTTATATCCCAATGAAAATCTAGCTATGGCCCTTGTATCTCCTTCTCTTGATTCTACGAATTATCATTCTTGGAGTAGATCTATGATCACTGCTCTTAGTGTCAAAAACAAAGTAGAGTTCATTAATAACAATGCTCCACAACCATCACAGTCTGATCAGACATATGCTGTTTGGATATGTTGTAATAATAAGGTCATTTTTTGGCTCGTTCATTTTGTCTCATCATCTATTCACCAAAGCATACTTTGGATGGACTATGCTAAGGAAATCTAGCGTGACCTCAAATCTCGTTATTCCTAGGGCGATCTCCTTCGTATTTCTGCTTTGCAACTATAGGCTTCTTCCATTAAACGAGGTGATTTGTCAATCACATATTTTTTCACTCCACTTCGAATTATTTAGGATGAATTGGAGAATTTTCGACCAGATCCTGTTTGTACCTGTAATGTTAAATGCACCTGTAAAGTTTCTTCTACTCTTGCTCAACGTAAACTTGAAAATCAAGCTATGCAGTTTCTTTGTGGCCTTAATGAACAATATGCTAATGTTCGTTCTCATATTCTGTTGTTGGATCTGCTGCCCCCTATCACCAAAATATTTTCTTAAGTTGCTCAACAAGAACGACAGCTCACTATTACTAACCCTTTCATTTTTTAGACCAAGCATGGTTCCATTAATGTTGTTGGTGCTAATTTTAATTGCATTTTTTGTGGTCATTCTAGACATACTGAAAATAATTGTTATCATAAACATGGTTTTCCCTCCAATTCTGATAACAAGAATAACAAGAATGTGTCTTAGCGTGGGAAAACTTGCACTCATTGTGGCAAGATTGGCCATACTATCATTGTGTTCTATAAGAAACATGGGTTTCCCCCTGGACATCGTTTTTTTAATGGCAAACCTCCAACTGCTAATAGCATTGTGACTGGTGAAGGCAAAGTCACTGAGAAACATCTTTCTGCTACTGCTACAGAGCACCAAGAGATTCGTTTCACACCTCAATAGTATCATGCTCCTTTAGCTTTAATTCAATAACCACCAAATGCTACTTCAGCATTAAGTACTACTGTTGCTCATGTTAATTAGCTTGGTTCCATTTCTTCTTCTTTCACTCACACACGTCATGTTTCAGGTACTGTCCAATCAGTTATTTGCACCACCAACAATTTTAACACTACTCCTTGAATTCTTGATTTAGGAGCCATATATATATATATATATATATATATATATATATATGTCTTGTTCTCTTCAATTTTTCAGTTCTTATCATAACATTGATCATATTACTGTTAAACTCCCTAATGGTCATCATGTCACTGCTACACATTCTGGAACTGTTCAATTTTCTTCTAATTTAATCCTTACAAATGTCCTTTATATTCCTTCATTCACATTTAATCTCATCTCTATCTCTAGACTTGTATCTACTGTACCATGTCAACTTATTTTCACTGAAAACCAAGATGAAGATTGGTTCAGTTGATGTGTAGGGTGGTTTATACAAGCTTATTCCTCATCATTTTACATCTCACCATATACATTCCTCCATAGTTAACCCTAAATGTAACGTGATACCCATTGACTTATGGCATTTTCGTCTGGGTCATTTGTCCCATGCCCGTTTACAGATTATGCAGCAACTTTATCCATGTTTGACCATTAATAAAAATTTTACTTGTAATACTTGTCACTATGCTAAATAATACAAGCTTCCTTTTCCTGTACATCTCATGCTTTACGCCCTTTTTCTCTTTTACACATGGATATATGGGGACCATGCTCCACACCTACTTTGTATGGTCACCATTATTTCCTAACCATTGTTGATGATCTATCACGTTTCATATGAATATTTTTAATGCACTCGAAAGCTGAAATTCACATGCACATCATTAATTTCATAATTGTCATTGAAAATTAATTTAACATTCATGTTCAAACTATCCGAACAAACAATGGTGTTGAGTTTTCCATGCATGATTTTTTAAATCTAAGGGAATCATTCATCAAACTTCATGTGTGGAAAGTCCACAACAAAATGGCATTACTGAACGTAAACATCAACACTTACTCAATGTCACACATGCACTTCTTTTTCATTCAAACTTCCTTCACAGTTTTTGGAATTTTACACTTCTACATGCCACCTATCTCATCAATTGCATTCCTACTCCTTTTCTTAATAATGAAACTCCTTTTCAAAAATTATATGGTCATCCATGTGATATTTCTACGCTGAAAGTCTTTGGGTGTCTTTGTTACACATATACTATTACTTCTAATCGCAAGAAACTTGACCCATGTGCCCATCCTTGCATCTTCATAGGTCTGTCACCATATTGCAAAGGTTACCTCACCTATGATCTTCATACTCGAAACATTGTTACTTCTCACAATGTTTACTTTTATGAAGATCATTTTCCTTCCCTGTAATCCGATCCCAAGGATACTCATCTTCCTACCATTACACATTTACCTTTCATCACTGATTCTGCATCAATAGATCATTTTCCTTCTTCCACTGATCAACATCAACCCTCTTCATCTACCAATCCATCTCATTCTCCTACCCCAACCTTACGTCGCTTAACTCGTCCCCACAAGCCTCCTACTTATTAAAAATATTTTCATCACTCCCTCGCATCTACATCAACCAGTCTTCATTCAGGTACTCGCTATCCTTTTGAAAATTTTCTCTGTTATTCTCATATTTCTCCTTCATTTCATCATTTTGTTTCTTCCATTACTGTTGAGTCGGAACCAAAATCATATGCTAAAGCTTGTAAAAGTGACTGTTGGCTTAATGCCATGAAAGTCGAATTAGATGCTCTTCAAACGAATCACACTTGGATGCTCACCACTCTCCCACCTAACAAACGTGTTATTGGTTGTTGTTGGATCTATAAGATAAAATATCATGTAGACGGAAGCATTGAGCATTATAAAGCATACCTAGTTGCCAAAGGATATACACAGACAGAAGGATTAGATTACCTAGCCATGTTCTCACCAGTTGCCAAACTTATTATTGTTCGACTTCTTTTAGCTATTGTTGCGATTTTTAATTGGCACTTAAAGCAGTTCAATTTAAATAATGCTTTCCTCCATGGTGAGTTACATGAAGAATTCTACATGAGCTTACCTCCTGGTCTTCATCCTACTTCTCTAAATCAAGTTTGTAAACTAGAACGTTCAATATATGGCATGAAACAAGCTAGCCGTCAGTGGCCTTCTAGACTTTCTTCATTTCTCATGCAATACGGGAGCACATGTTTTTCTTAACCCAATCTCAGTAATATCTTTGGTTTTTATTATGACAACACATAATTAATAACACATGTATATTTTGTGTTACATGTTCTATGCTTACATGCTATATGCTTTTGCTTACTGTGTTAAATCAGTATAAGCATATCTGAAAACATGATTGTGTTGTTCATTTCATATCATTGTGTTTAATATGTGATTTTATATGTGTATGCATGACATAAGTTTTTGGAAAAGGAAAACCACAAGCACTTTGGTTGAACTTTAAATGTATGGCAAAATAACAATTTTAAGTCGATTACATTATGGGGTGAATCGACTAAAACTCGTGTGTTTGCACAAAAGCTTTTCAAGTGTGCTGTGAGATATTTCAAGAAGAAAAGTTTTCAAAACTGTGCTAACTATTGTTGCTTAATCGATTGGATGTGATTTGTATTCGACTAAGTTAGTTGATGTTTTTAAAAACTGTTAAATGCTTGACACAACTGACATAACAGTCATATTTTTAAATGTGTTGACCAAGCATTAAATGAAATTCGATTGCATTAATTGTGCATTCAATTAATTGTTGTGATTGTTGCTAAACTGTTATAACTGAAAATTGTATTCAACTAAATTTGTAGCAAAGTCGATTAAAAAGCATCTGATGTGTGTTTTACTATAAATTGACGCTAATTTGAATTATGTAAGAACTTTTGTGCATTTGACACTTTCATATCTTTTATAGAACGATGTGTAATGTTACAGAGAAAGGAAAAACTCCAAGAACCAAGATTGACCGTGGTGATCAAAGACTTGAGGTTTCTTGAGAAGAATGCTTGCTGATTTGAACGTCTGATCAATCTGCACAATTGGGTGTATTCTACACGATCAAGATTTGCAATCTTTGAAGATTGGTTTGGATTCTCTGTTGTGATTACAGGAAGAAGAACAATGTTCTTGACTTTGAGGATGCCTTAAAGGGTTAAACAGTAGAAGAGGATGTTCTTGGTGTTGGTCTTGTTTGTTTGTTGCTTATATTTAGATTAGAGGGTTAGAGAGGTGTTTTACACTTTTGACGTGAGGTCTCTATAAAAACATTGTTGTAAAAACCTTGATCTTTATAGTGCATTTGCTTCCCGTGGTTGGAAGGACACTAGATGTAGGCAGGTTGGTCGAACCAGTATAAAAATCAGCGTTTGAATTCTCTGATCCTACACTCTTTTATTAAGTCGATTAAGCTGTCAGTATATTCAATTAAGTTTATTGTTGTGTTGCATATCTTTTAACTTGTGATTCAAGAAAAGTGTAAAGACATCTTATTTTGTGAAAAAGATTTTGAAAGCTTTTATTTTTACACTTCACCAATTAAACCCCCTCTTAGTGTGAGAAACTAAGTCATTCTATTTTAACATGATCATTCGCTATTCCTTAAAATTTATGGTTCTTCCACAACATCTCTTCTTGTGTACGTCGATGATGTTGTTCTTGATATCACATTCAAAATCAAGGACCTTGGTAATCTCAAGTATTTTTTGGGACTGGAAATTGCTAGGAATAAGTCTGTATTCATATCTCTCAACGGAAGTATATCCTCGACATTCTTTCAGATTGTGGTATGTTGGCTTCTCGACTTATTTTTACCCCTATGGACTACACCACCTGTCTCTCTACTACAACATGGACTCCTCTTTCTGATCCTTCTGCTTATCATCGATTAATTGGGCGTCTTATTTATCTCACTACAACTCGCCCTGACATCACCCATGTTGTTCATCATTCTCAAGCTATTTTCGTATTCTACGATACTTAAAATTTGCTCCTGGATTAGGTCTTTTCTTCTCTTCTACAAGTTTTCTTCAATTAAAAGCATTCAGTGATACTCGACACTCCATTATAGGGTTCTCATTTTATCTTGGAGATTCCTTAATCTCTTTGCGTTCCAAGAAGCAGCCCACTATTTCTCACAATTCTTTCGAAGCAGAGTATTGTCCCTTGGCTACCACTACCTGTGAACTTCAATGGCTTACCTATCTTCTTGATGATTTACATGTCCCTGTTCAACGCCCTACTCTTCTTTACTATGACAACTAATCTTCTCTTCAAATAGCCGCAAACCAAGTTTTTCATTCTAGTTTACTTAAATTGCTGCCCATAGCTTCCCTGCATCAGCTTGTCGACATTTACACAAAAGCCTCATCTTATTCAACCTTTACCACTTTATGTTCCAATCTGGGAATGTTAAACATCTATTCACAGCTTGAGGGAGGGCTTAAGAATAATTTTTTATTTGGTTTTACCTTTTTGGTTTTACGATTTCTATTGTAACTGTTTTTTTTTTTTTGCTTATTTTCTTCTCTCTGTTCTCTGCTTGTATATATATTTGGTTTTTAGCCACATTAATAAAAACAAGGCAGTATGCATTGAGATTTTTCCTTTTTCCTTCGTCTGCATCTTTCTTTGTTAACCAGACTTGAAAGTTAGAAATGAGGAATAAAATCAGACTTGAAAGGTTCTCCCCTTGTAATGGTTTCAAGAGCTTCTTTTTGTACAGAAAAGGGTGATAGATATGTAAAATTTCGGTCATTTTGATTGGCTTGTGATGTAATGGGTTGGTAGGAAAATTTGTTTGTGTCTATCATTGGAGCGTTGCTGGAAAATGTTACAAGGAGGGGTCACTAGGCCAATTATTAGCATAACAAAAAACCAACGTGTAGTGTAATTGGTGGAGTATTATTCAAAAGAAGGTGAAAATAAAAATGGTGGGGTAGGATTGTTGAATTATTCGTAGAACCTAGCAAAATGTTGAGTGTGGTACTATTAGCTTCTATTATTAGGTGCAAGTGTATCAAGAGTGAAAAGACAGGAAGAAAAAGAAAAAAATATTTGGCACCTTGAAATGTGGGTTGAATGTGAATAGGAAATTGTTGGCAAATACTTTATTCGTGACAAGAAGTCTCTTTTTTTTTAATTTAATTTTATTTTTATTTTAAATTACTCAGACAAAATTGGGTGTTGACACACATCATTCGTATGGTACAAATCTTTATTGATTATTCATTTCTTATCAATTACGATATAACATCATGTAATATATATATATATATATATATTTCTACAGCTTTACAGGCAACACAGCTTAGATGGGCTGTCCACGTTGATGAGGTGTTTACACAAACTCATCTTCAAAAGGGCACTGGCACATATGTTTATGATAGGTCTCACAATACTATTGTAACTCAACTTTTTAACAAAATTCAATCTTATACTATTTATTTTCTTTCAAACTTTGAACTTCATATTACTAACGCTTTGTTTATCATTTAACAGGATGATTTCTCTGTTAGATTCTCACATGCCAAATCTGAGGTGGGATCTACTTTTGATACTGCATCAAGAGTAGATGTTGGTGAGGATGAGATCATCAGGACCAAATCCTGGGTTGATGTCGTCGGTGGAAAAAACAAAGGACGACTATATGGGGCAGAATAACTTGTTGCCAATTACAGTGCTGGAAGAGGCATATTGAAACACCAACCATCTGTATCCAACACTTCTGACGAGAGTAATGTCGTCCTTTGAAAAAAATTAGAAGCTCATGACCAGACTTGTGATACACTTCTACAGAGATTTGAGAATCTTGAAAATCTGGTTATGACATTGTTGGCTCAACAAGGACAAAATCAGTTTGCCTCATCATCGTCCTAGCAATAATGCCCACTAATGCAGTCATCTGTCAAGCACTTACCGCCTCCCCACCAACTGCCTTGTCAAGAAGAAGATGATTCTGATGATTATAATGACTATTGGGAGTTGATGAACTTTTTAAAACATGTATGTATTCCTTTTTATTTTAAAACTTAGTTGTTATATGTGTTGCTTCAATGATACCATCATACAATAATTATTTATTTCACTAATATGGATGTTGAATGATTGCATTGGCTGAATTTATTATTTTGAGTGCATTGATTATGAACTTGACAGGTATATTGTGGTGATGTGTAAGGAATATTAGTTGGAAACTGCTCGTCAGAAATCTGTCGATAACCATGCATTACTGACGGATTTTTGATAGTACCGACGGATTCCGTCGATAATTCCTATTTTTTGTAGTGGTACTTGTAACACAACCATGTGTGGTTGATGCTTAAAAGTTCCTTCATTCTTCCAGTGTCAACAATATTTCTTGACATGCTCCCTTTTGTCACAATGGTATCATTTGACATGATTCTTACTTTGAAGTGTTAATCTATCATGAGTGTGACTCCCACTAGATCCACATTTTATTGATCTACCTCTCATCATCAACAAGGCCTCTATTTACTTTGAACTTTCCACCATATCTACTTTGTTCTTCCGCCTGGATACTTCTTAAGAATAACTTTAGAAACATCTTCAAAGTGTAGGTTTCCATCAATGTTGTTTTTTATTATGTTGATGACAAGTTAATTATATGAATTGAGTAAACTCTATAGTAGTAGCTCTTCACGTTCATTTTCAACTATGTTGAAATTTGCCACTACAAGTTGGCCAAATTTCGTATTCAAATTATTGATGTGGTTCATCATTGAGGTGGACTCACTCATTCGAAGAGTATAAAGTTTTCTTTTCAACAATATTCTTATGTGAAGTAACTTAACATCATATAATGTAATTTAAATACGCCATAAAATGGGCATATTTACTCAACCGATCTACCACCACCAATGGCATCATAGCCCTGGGACTTGGGCAACTTCACAATGATATCCATGCTCACCTCCTCCCACACTGCCTGAGTACAGGTAAGGGTTGTAATATCCCTTGGGGAGAGGCAGCCATGTATTTGTGCTGCTGGCATACCACACATCCTGCCACAAAATCCATTACTGCCTTCTTCATGCCCACCTAATATAAAGACTAGGTTATCCTCCTGTATGTGCGGAACACTTCAGAGTGCCCCCCTATGCTGGTCACATGAAACTCAGCCAACAATTTGGGAATGTAGGCTGAGTTGGCTGATATCACCAGCCTTCCCTTGTAATGCAGTTTGTCATTCTCCAATGTATAAGCTAGATGACAGTTTGGATCTCCTTTGATATCAACTATTATTTTGCTCAGCATTTCATCCTCTTCGACCTCTCTCAACACTTCCTGGAAGTCATGCCAATATGGCCGGGAGATCGCCTGCAATTTTGCTCCCTCTATACCTCCTTCTTCTTTTCTGGACAGGGAGTCAACAACCTTGTTAGAACTCCCTGTCTTATATACAATTTCAAAGTCATATCCCATTAGCTTGGCTATCCAATTTTGCTTATTGTAGGTTGTGATCCTCTGCTCTAGTAGATACTTCAAGTTGCGCTAGTCAGTATATACCACAAACCTCCTCCCCAACAAGTATGGTCTCCAATGTTGGATGGCCATAACCAAAGTCATCAGCTCCTTTTCATAGATGGATTTACTCAGGGAACTCTCCGACATGGCTTTGTTGTGAAAGGCAATAGGTTTCTTGTTCTGGTCAGCACAGCCCTCACCCCTCCTCCTGAAGCATCGCATTCCACATGGAATATCTGATTAAAATCGGGCAAAGTCAAAACTGGTGCAGAGGTGACAGCGGCCTTTAGTGTTGCCATCGTTGTTCTAGCTTGTTCAGACCACACAAATTTACCCTTCTTCAACAACTCCATTAAGGGCTTTGCTAGCTTCCCATATCCTTGCACAAATCACTTGTAATACCCTGTTAGGCCAAGGAAACCCCTCAAGGCTTTCAAGGTTTTTGGTTCTTCCCACTTTAAGACCGCTTTGATCTTCTCCCTATCCATCTCAACTCCTCCCTCTGTGATTTGATGTCTCAGGTATCTTATCTGCCTCTTCCCGAATTCACACTTCTTTCTATTAGCTACCCAGTTACTTCGTTCTAACATTCCCAACACCAGATCCACATGCCCAAGATGTTCCTCCCAATTGGAACTATATACTAAAATGTCATAAAAAAATCAGTACAAACTTCCTTAGGTATTGCTGCAAGAGATCATTCATCGCGCTTTGGAACATGGATGGAGCATTAGTAAGACCGAAGGGCATCACTAAAAATTATTAGTGGCCCTAATGTGTCCATAAAGTTGTCTAATGTACATCATCCTCCCCCATTCTAATCTGATGATAGCCCGCTTTTAAGTATATCTTCGAAAAATAGGTAGCTCCTCTCAACTCATCCAAGAGCTCTTCGATTACGGGGATAGGGAACTTATCCAGTATTGTGGCTCTGATTAAATCCCGGTAATCAAATCAAAAACGCCAATTGTGGTCCTTCTTTTTCACTAAGATAACCGAACTGGAATAGGGGCTTGTGCTTAGTCTGATTATCCCTGCTTTCATCATATTAGCCACCTGCCTCTCAATTTCTCCCTTCATAAGGTGTGGGTACCTGTATGGACGCACATTCACTGGATTCTCCCCTTTGTTTAGTGGAATTCGGTGCTCCATATCACGAGGTGGTGGTAAGCCCTGCACCTCTTGAAATACTCCGTAGTGCGCCTACAGCACTGCCTCCAACTTTGCTTTCTATGCCCCTATCAAGTCAGTTGCCCCCTCACTGTCCACCTCTTTCTCCACTTGGCCCAGATCCCAAAGCATCACCCATGACTCAGCATCTGTCAACTTTAATAAAGCCTGTGGTTCGACCAGCTGTTGGGACAAAGTTGGGTCATCTTGTATCATCACCTTCTTACCCTCCAAGTTATACCACATGGTCATTTCTCTCCAATTTATCATTACCTCCCTTAGTTTCTCTAGCCATTCAACCCCCAAGATGACATCTACACTGCCTAGTTCGAATAAATGGAGCCTTTCCTTAACTGCTACCTTTGCCAGAATAATTGCTACCTTCTCACAACACCCACTCGTCTCCCTTCTCTATCATCCCTCAAACTCACCTGATAAGGGGGCGTGTCGTCTATGGGTAGCTTCAGCTCTTCCGCCAACCTCCGGCTAATAAAGTTGTGACTGGCCCCGTCGATGAGGACCAGCACCTCCTTGTCGCCAATCTTTCCCTTCAACTTCATCGTTTTAGGTTGGGTTAACCCTCCTGTGGAACAAGCCGATAATTCCATTGGCTTCGGATCTTGGTTTATCCCCTCATCTGCGGCGTCCTCCTCATCCTCCGCCAGCAACAACACTCGTAAACTCTTCTCCGAACAGCGATGGCCGGGTGCAAAAGGACCCCCACACCGGAAGCATCGTCTCTCTTCTCTCCTTTTAGGAAATTTAGGGTACGTCAAGTTTCGCACCGTCCTTCCCCTATTGTCGCTCCCTCCGATCACACTCCTTCTCGCGCTGCTCGCCGGCATAACCTCATATCTTCTTGTTGGCCCATTACCCTCTCTTCTGTTTGTCCGGTTCATGGACTGACGTTCAGTATCGCCACGTACCATCGCCCCTGTCATGCACGACCCCGCTGGGTTAACCTTGAACCCATTCCAACCACCTCATTTCGCTCTTATCATTGTGTCTTCTACATCCCGTGCAATCTTCATCGCAACCATCAATTCTTGAGGATCTTGAATGCAAACTTGCCCCTTTATGTCTTCTTGCAGACCGGCGAGAAAATACCCCGGCACTTGTTCCTCTGATACTCCTAGACGTAATCCTTCACTGATCTGTCTTGCTGTAGCATCGCAAGTTGCTCAAATACAGTTCCCCTGAATCCCCCTCCAAATAGACTAACTAACGTTGTTTTCAAGGTCGTCCAAGAACGATTCTTGGCATTTTCTTTCCAAAATTGAAACCAGTAACTCGTTCTGCCCTCCATACTAATATATGCGAGTTCCACCTTGTCCTCCTCTGCCACCTTCTGAATGTTAAAGAAGCGTTCTGCTCTATTAATCCAACTGTGAGGTTCCAAACCTTCGAAAGATGGTAGATTCACCCGTTTTTTCCAATTTTGTTGTATCCCCATATTATCGCGTCCTCCCTCATTATCATTCACCGAACTATCACTCCCGTCAGAGTTTCCGTTGTGATTGTTTGTTTTCGTCCCCATCATCCGCATTATTTGTTGTAGATCCCGCCGCACGGCGCAGACTCTGGCTTCATCCCCTCCATCGTGATTTCCAGCGCCTCCAGTCTTCCTTCCAGGGTTCCCTCCATTTTCTTTGCACACCCTCTTGATCCGGAAGGTCAGACCAAATGTTAGGTTTCTGATCAAGAAACCTAAGGGAACTCACACTAACTTCACCACTCTAATACACCTGAAAGTCTGTATAACATCTCTTTGTATTATCAACAACAAAAGAATACAATGTACAAAGAATTATGAGAGCTTAACCTCCCCCTTTACAGGATTAGAATTCCTGTCAGACTAAACTTAATCAAAAAGCCCCATCTTACAATTATACAAAACCTATTTATACAACTCTTTCCCGCCTTTCCTAACTGCCAAGGCAGTTAAGCTAACTAATATTTCTTTCTTCTTTCATATACTCTTAACCTCCTAACATCAACAAACCACGTTCATTATCTCTAATGAAAAAGAAATAGAGAGTGGTTGACAAAATGAATAAGGATATTCATGAAATCACTGAACGAATCCAAGAGAAAATCGTATGTGAATTTGACAAAATTTATATGTTTGAATATTTGTAGTTCGATTCTTTCAATTACAATTAAAATCAAATTATTATTTAAAGATTTAAATATAAGTTTAAGTCTCATATTTAATAAATAAAATTAAACATCATATAACCATAAAAATGTACAAAAGATTTTAGATGTGAAATGGTATTAATCCTTTTATGAATTAGACTTGTATTTCGTTAATTTTTCGGTGAAATCTCTCCTCAATATTTAGTATATTAATAGAATATGTTCTTATTTTATTTTGTTAATCATTTAATAGTCTGCACGTTTTCTCGCTATGATGTACCATTTATGACATCTTGCAGATGTTGAGTTTGTGGATGCTACATGGGTGCAGAAGTTTGGTGGAAGAAAAGAAAATTCTGAGGGATGTAAGAGTTCAAGAGAGCGATGGTGTTTTATTCAAGGCACTAGAAATGCTTAAAGAGACTGTAATTGAAATAACTTTCCAATCTTCCGACAAATATTTTGTACTATAAAAAAAGCATTTTCACTAGCAGAAGGTCCTGAAAGAAATTGAATAGTTCCAAATCCAGTGTGAAAAAGATTCTGCTATAATGCTCCTGGAGGGAAAAGATTTCACTATCTGAATCCTTGAGAAAGGCTATTAACAAGGTAAGTATAAAAGGCTTCAACATGAAAGCAACTTGTTAGTGTCGTAATAAAGTTGAAACCTCTTATAATTTCCATTTTCTAGCATTTATGTGATGAGATTTCATAAAACAGAAGAAAAATGGTGTTGAATGCCAATTAATGCACTCACAGTAAGAAGTAGAAGCCATAGAGCAAGTAATATATTCTGAGAGCAAAGTTGATATCAGATACTCGAGAAAAAGATTCACTAACACAAATAGTTTTTAACATTTGTTATTTTAGACTTTTGACGTCTATTAAATATTTGACGTCATGGCATAAGATGTTAAATTGACGTTTGTTGTCTTTGAACAAACGTTAATTCACGTCTTTTGCATTTATAACAGACGTTAATTGACGTCTGTTATAAAAACAACAAACATCAATTTATGCATTTTTTTTTTTAAATTATCGCCATGAAGGTGAGAGAGTAGACAGGTGTACTGTGAGGGTGAAGAGAAAAACGCGTACAATAACGGTTCAAAAATCATCGCCGCAGTTGTCCTTAAATGTGTCCAAAAACTACATCAAAAGCTAACGAAAACGAATTTTAATAAGTGCAAATGAAAAATAATGGTTCCAAACGTAATATAATCGATGCAAAATAATTTTAAACGTTGTAATCAGTGGTTCAAACATATGAATCATTTCCAAATTAAAAAAAAAAATTAAGTAACTATGGTTTTAATGCACACAAATTAAAATCTATTTATGAAATTCCTTTTTTTAATTAATATTTTTTAAAATTCTCGTTGATGAAAAATAACCTTTTTGTTTTGGTGTGCATAGGGTTTATTTTTTATGGTTTGTTTTATGTGTTAGGTTGGAATGGAACAGTATTAAAGCTTTACGAGAAGAATATGAGAAGAAAGTTGTGTAATTACTAGAGACATGATAAACAATGCACAGATGGGTTTTGCAGTGTTATTTTCTACAGTCAATGCTATGAAATAGATGCTTGATTAGGCAAACTAATAATACAAATGTTTATTTAAATTGAAAATTAAGTGTAGAAAAAGGATATTATATTCTGTAAAAAATAAATATATAAGTGAAAGGGGGTGTACATGTAAAATTAGGAAGTTTGATTAGCAATTATGTTAGAGAAGTTTCATGGCCTAGTTACAACTCATCATTTGTTCCTTTTAAGTGTTTCACCCTGCAAATCCAATACTTCATCATGCACTTCCAATTTTTTCAAAAATCTTTTCTTAAGGATAGTAAATATTTTTTAACTTTTTCTCTTTCTTATTAAAAATAACTTTAACTCTACACTCTTTTAATAAAAGAATTTAAAACTTTGTTTCTTATTTATAATTTAATAAATATCTAATTTAATTTCAAAATATAATATTATTTAATATATTTTCATATTTTTTAATAATTATTAAAATATAATTTGTATTATTATAATAGTTATATTAAAAAAGTTAAAATTAAAATAATTAAAATAAAAGTAATAAAAATAATAATATAAAATCTGATTTAATATATATATATATATATATATATATATATATATTAAATTATATTAAAATATTAAATTAATGAAATAAGATATTGAAATTTTTAGATTTCTTAATTACTATTACTTTAATTTTAATTTTTTAATAATATTATTATAATAATATAAATTCTATTTTAATAGTTATTTAAATATAAAATATATTAAGTAATATTAAATTTTTAAATTAAATTAAATAGTTAATAATTTATAAATAAAAAAGAAAAATTTAAAAACTTTCTTATCAAAATTCGAAATCCGATAATTGTGGTATCGGAATATCCGATGATTTTTATTTAATTTTATTTTCTATTTAAAATTTAATAATAATTTAATTTAATTTAATATTTTAATATAATTTTATATTTTTATATATATTAAATCAGATTTTATATTATTATTTGTGCTTTTTTATTTTTATGTTTAAATGCTTATTTCGTTTTCATGTTAAGAAGTGAATTCCTGTTTAATACTCAGTTTTTAAAATATATCTATTTAGTCTTACAGTTGTAAAAATTGTATAAATGAAGTCTTTTCCATTAAATTGGCTTTAAACGGAATTAACTTCGCGCTCACGTGGCTATAAAATTTGACTTTTTTATTCTCTCTCATATGTTCTTTCTTCAACATCTTTAGCTTTTTCTCTTTCTTTCTCTTTCTTTCTCTTTCTATATTAATGATTCTCATCATTGCAGGACATCTTTTTTTCCTTTTCTCTTTCTGTAGTTTGGAAACGGATAATAATATTTAAACAATATTTTTTTTACAACATTTAAACATATATACGTGTTAAAAAAATATTGTCTAAATATCATTATCCTTTGAAACCTTCAAATTCCCTCTAAAATCATCAACTCTGACAAAATCTAAGTTTACAAGGGTCTTGACATCATCACCAACAACCAGAAGATAATCGATGAAAGACTAAAAAAAGTTTAAACGGTAAGCATAAAAAAAAACCACCTGGGATGCAATGCCGGAAAAAAGAAAAAGAAGAGGAGGAAGACGATAAAGATATCAGAAACAATAATGCAATGCCGCAAGAGAGAAACAAGAGAAAAAAGAGAAGAGAGGAAGACGATATCAGAAACTGAATGCCGTGAAAAGTCTGTGGTTTATTTAAAATGAAATTGAGCGTCGGTTGCTTGCTAAACCGATGTCTATAGTAATCTAGACGTCAGTTGTCTAACTAATTCGACGACCAAGTTAACATTTAAACTGACTTTTTGAATGCCCATTAGACGTCGGTTATGAAGGGGCACCGACGTCTAGGGCGTTGAACCGATTGACGTTTCACTTCCTGTCAGGAACGTAGACGACAGTTGTGAAGGGGTGCCAACGTCTATAATAATATAGACGTCGGTTTTCTGCTGTCGGACGTGGAAGTGCCTCGGAGTTTGATGCACATAATTAATTACAGGCACATAGACGTCGCGCGCCCAGAAATGCGACGTCTATTTTGCAGAAAATTTTTGTCCTCCCGCCTTCCGGACAGGCCATAGACGTCGGTTTTTGACAACCTGACGTCTAATAGCCTGGGAATCAGGTGACCAGCATTAACTGCACCCAAGTAGACGTCGGGCCCCATCACAACCGACGTCAAATGCGCAAGAGAAGTCTGTCTTCTCGCCTACCTCATTACATTGGACGTCGGCTTACGATACAACTGACGTGTACTTCTTAATAAACATCGTATTATCTTGAAACCGATGTCTAGGTTACCATCTTATTTACAGTAATGCCAACGGTCATCATATGACGTCGATGGAACTCTAACAAACGTCTATGAACTGACATTAAATAACGTTTTTCCACTAGTGTTAGTCAACCGTCAACTTTTAGAAAGATATAATAGGAAGAAGTATAAGAGCATACATACTCTTTTCCTATTTAGGAGTATTTGTCTGGAGAAATCATACAATAAAAGAAGTGATGATAAGAAAATTAGTTACATGGAAAGAAAATACATTAATTAAATATGTAATATCTATTATTCCCTGATTGAGCTGTCAGAAGGATAAATAAACGAAAAAACAATACAATGGTCGTGAAAATTTCAGACATCTTCTGTGGTCCAAAAACTTTACACCACACTTGAAAATGAGATTACTTTCTTCCTCCACAACATTTTCCAAACATTTTACAACAAAAGAAAACACAACAATAAAGACAAAGACTCAACTAAAAAAGTTAGACTTAAACTACATCAACAAAACAATAATATAAGTTTGAAGGATTTATTAATTACTCGTAAAATAATTAAATTATATGAATAATTTAGAAAGAAATTAATTAATTTAAAAAAATGGATTCGAATATAGATTTGTCAAAAAAAATAGAAAATATAGATTTTTAGATTGAAATTTATAAAATTTCAAACATTAAGATTTAAAATGCAGTCAATACTTATAAACGATGGCCGTTTTTCATATCGAAATGTGAGTCTATGAATTAGGTAGAGAGAATTTGGCCACGATTATTTTGTTTGAGAGTTTGAATATCTGAATCAGTTATTTGAATGTTGAAACAAATTTCAAAAGTCGGTATCTTCGCTGAAAGTTCCTTTTAGGCTTGATTCCAATGACGAGGGCAACAAGCAGGTTTGATTAACGACTACCAGAAAAAAAAATCGCGAAATTAAAAACAAATTTTATACTTTTTGCGATAAATTACGAAGAAATTTGTAAAAGTAAAACATAATCTATTATAGGGTCTCAAATAATTGATTATATATAATATTTTTAAATTTTCTATTAATATTTGTATATGGTATGGTATATAACCAAAAATATCTTAATGAATATATGATTAAAGATATTGATAAGCAATTAAGAATATCTAATTAAAGATATTTAGCAACTAACCAGATTTTTAGGTAAGTCTGTTTATATTTTATTCTGTTTATATTTTATTGGACTTATGTCAGTTTAAGGTCCATAAGAAAATTTATAAATACAAGATCAAAGCCACCAGTCAGGAACTTCTAATCACTCTCCATTCATGGTCTACTCTCATTCAACTCATACTCTCAAATACTCAAATAGTGATAACCATTCACTAAACATTAAATCAAGAGTCGAGGCTCTTCAATACACGCCTAACTTCGGCCAAGATTGCAGGCGATCGAGTGGCCAAGGCGGAAAGAAGATAATCAGAGAACCCAGTTCAAGCATCGGAAAGCAGTAAAGCCACCTTAGAAAAGGTTAGTCTCTCGGTCCTATAAATCTACACCGAAACATTTTGCCGCCCACCGTGGGGCCGAGAGCAGATTGAAGACACCCAATGATGACCACGAGAAGTATGAAAGAACAACAGAGCACCACTGAAACCATAAGGAGCCAAATAAAGATGTAGTCTCAGCATCATTATAGAAACTTTCATCATCAACGTCAAAAAACTTTTGCGGCTCTACAAATAACTATTCATTTTATTATTTAATTCTAGACTATTTCGAATATTATCATCCATCTCAATATATAAGCATCCTATGCATCACCTAGTAAAAGACTTATTAACAACATCAAAATACCCTCAATCCCGGCATGCATTCGGCTAAAAGGTACTCGGCCATTCGACAGGTATTCAGCCATTCGACCTCACACGTGCTCGGCCATTCGGCCTCACCATTCGGCCTCACAGGCATTCAGTCATTCGACCTCACAAGCATTCAACCATTCGGCCTCACAGGCATTCAGCCATTCGACCTCACAGGCATTCAGCCCAGGCATTCAGCCTCACAGGCATTCAGCCATTCAGCCTCACAGGCACTCAGTCATTCGACTTTACAGGTTCTCAGCCATTCGGCTTTACAGGTACTCAGCCATTCGGCTTTACAGGTACTCAGCCATTCGGCTTTACAAGTACTCAGCCATTCGGCTTTACAGGTACTCAGCCATTCGGCTTTACAGGTACTCAGCCATTCGGCTTTACAGGTACTCAGCCATTCGGCTTTACAGGTACTCAGCCATTCGGCTTTACAGGTACTCAGCCATTCGGCATTACAGGTACTCAGCCATTCGGCTTTACAGGTACTCAGTCATTCGGCTTTACAAGTACTCAACCATTCGGCCTCATGTATGCAGCCCTTCGGCCTCAACTGTTCAACAGTTCAGCCTCAAAGATACTCGGCCATTTGGCCCCACATATCACGTCTACTGGGAAGTTCTCTAGGAACTCCTGGGCCACTAACGGTCATTCTCATCTACTGGGATGTTCTCCAGGAACTCCTGGGCCACAAACTGTCATTTTCGTCTACTGGGAAGTTCTCCAGGAACTCCTGGGTCACGGACGGTCATTCTCGTCTACTGGGAGGTTCTCCAATAACTCTTGGGCCACAGACAATCATTCTAGTCTATTGGGATATTCTCCAGGAACTCCTGGGCCACGGACGATCATTCTCGTCTACTGGGATGTTCTCAGGAACTCTTGGACCACGAATGGTCAATTTCATCTCTAAGGATAATCAAGAATATCTAATTAAAGATATTTAGCAACTAACAAAATTTTTAGGTAAGTTTGTTTATATTTTATTGGACTTATGTCAGTTTAAGGTCCATGAGACAACTTATAAATACAAGATCAGGGCCACCAGTCAGGTACTTCTAATCACTCTCCATTCAGGGTCTACTCTCATTCAACTCATACTCTCAAATACTTAAATAGTGATAATCATTCACTAAACATTCAATCAAGAGCCGAGGCTTTTCAATACACGCCTAACTTGGGCATCAGAGTACCTCCCCCTTTCTACCGGGAAGGTGACCGAGCGGTCAAAGCTTGAAGATCACCGAACGACCAAGATTGTAGACGATAGAGTAGTCCAGGCAGAGAGAAGATAATTAGAGAACTCAGTTCAAGCATCGAAAAATGGTAAAACCACGTCAAAAAAGGTTAGTCTCTCGGTCCTATAAATCTACACCGAAAGAGTTTGTATTTTTAATTATTTGTACTATTATATAAAGAGAACTTAATTGTATATTTTTATTTTTCAATTCTACTTTTTAATATGTAATTGGTTATGTAATATCTTTGTTTAATAGATTTAACTGCTAACTTGAACTATTATAAATTATGTGTTAAGTATGGACCATCTTATATTCTTATAATATGTATTTAAAGTTTTTTTATGAATCTCAATAATATATTTTTCATAATATATAAAGTTTTTCAATAAAAAGATATTTTATATATATATATATATATATATATATATATATTATTTATACTTTAGTTATGATGTTTAAAAAAGGAAAAACTTATAGATAATCAAAATACTAACTTCATTCAATCACACATATTATATAAATAAACCATAATAACTACATGCCAATAATTTTGTGTATGGAATAAAAGTAAGAGATTATGTCGTTTCATATGTATTTCAATAACATTTTGGCTTATAAAATATAACTCTACCTAACTTTCTTATGAATAGCCAATAAAAAGTTCATTTAGAATTAATTTCCGTTATAAAAATCTTCATCGACTCTTAGTAACTAGAAATCTTATTATATGTGAATTGATATACCTAGCAAAGTCTGAATAATCTCCTACCCAACCCTTTCTCAGTATATCTAACATAAAAGTGAAATGTTTCCTTCAAAGTCATTCCACATTCATCACATTCCACTTACATATCATCATCTCATTCAACATTTAAACATTACTAACATTTTCATATAATCTTAAATCATCACACCATATCATACATATGTATTTTAATTTAATCTAAACTCATCATATAACAAAATAACTTGTTATTTATTTCAATTGAATAATAACTAATTATTTATTTTCAATTGTATTAGAAAAATATTCAAATACAATATTTCTAATAATTATATCAAAATAGTGAAAAGCATTTCTTTAAACACATATCTCTAATCAAAGATATTAATACTCAAAGTGAAGATTCATATCTCTAACACAGTTGTCAAAATTTCACGTTAATCTAATTATTAATGAAGCAGGTATCTCAATTTTCCCAAAATTACTCTGAACCCGACCCTAATGAGAGATTGGTTCAACCAATAAACAAGTATTCCCTGTGTCAAACCCAATTTTGATACTAACAAAAAAAAAACTCACCCAACAAATATGCATAAACCAAACATGAAATTTTTTATAATAAGAAGTATCCCAGCTCTAAAAAGTGTTTTTGTTATCATTAAAAAAAGTAAATAGATTAATTATAATAAATAAATAACTGATAAAATATAATATAATTAAAATAACAATAAAAATTAGAAGATAATTTCTTTTTAATAATATCATTTATATTTTATCATAAATTTTCCATTTAAATCTATTTCCTTCTCCTCAAACCAAACAATCCTATTTTTGCAATTTTCTTTTTCTAAACCAAGCATTAAGCAAGACTACTTGTAAGCTTTCCCAGCAGAAAAAGTCCTTTTTTTTATGAGTAGGTTTTCGTCAAATCAAGAAGAAATCATATCATGAATTCAGGTTAATAGCCATGATTAATGTTTTTAAGAACTTATCTCAAGACACAAGAAGATATTTTGAAATGTACGTTTCTAAGAAATTCAAAACTAACAAACAAATTTATAAGAAGGATTGGTTTATTTCTGAGAAACTTCTCAGGTGCATTGCATGGTGGATGGATTTTTTCTGCTCCGATAAAGAAGGAACACGCCGAAAAGGAGGACAAAGGCATCTTTTTTTAATAATCCTGTTTTCACAACATGCTTCTACTTATATATATATATATATATATATATATAAGCCATTTACTATACAAAATAATAATAATATAAGAATTAAATTTCAAAATTAAAGAGACAACACTAGTAAAAAATTCGGTTTATACAGCGCACATTATGCTACGGTTAGGCAGAAACCGTTGCATAATGGTGCGCGGTGGCAGTTTTGTAAATAAATTTACATTATATGCCGCGGTTCGCCTAGCAACCGCGACATATTCTCCTGCCACGTACTGACATTCCCCAATCGTCAGCCCTGCAATAAATTGGCAGGGGGTATATGTCGCGGTTCCAACAGAAACCGCGGCATATACCCCCTGCCAACTACTGACATTCCCCATGAGTCAGCCCATGCATTAAATTGGCAGGAAATATGTCGCGGTCCTGCTACGAACCGCGGCATATTCCCCTACCAATTTAATCCATGAGTTGACTCATCTGGAATGTCAGTAGTTGGCAGTGGTTATATGCCGCGGTTCCCTTGGGGGACCGCAGCATATACCCCTGTAACCTCCCAACTGCCTTTTGGGGAGACAGTTGGTATATTCAGAACGACAGGGTATAGGCCGCGGTTCTCATTGTAACCGCGACATATACATGTATATGCCGCGGTTCAGCGGGAACCGCGGCATATAGTTCAAAAAAAATTACAAAAGTGCCATTTTTATTATTTTTTTAGCCGTATATGTCGCGGTTATCTGATGAACCGCGGCATATGCGCTTTAGAAAATAGAATACAGAACAGTTTCTTCTCTGAACGACGAACGCCAAAACGCTGCTGCCGCCCATTCTCGTCGAAAAATCTTTGCCGCCGCGCCATTCCGCCGTCCGTCGATCCCCTGCCGCTGTCTCGCGTCCTTTGTCGTCGCGTCCTTTGTCGTCGCGTCCTTTGCCGTCGCGCAAGCCTCTGCCGCCGTCGAGCCATCCTCGTTGAAAAATCTTTGCCGTCGCGCCATTCCACCGTCCGTCGCGCCCCTGCCGCCGTCTCGCGTCCTTTGTCGTCGCGTCCTCTGCCGTCACGCAAGCCTCTGCCGCCGTCGAGCCATCCTCTCCGTCGCGCCATCTGCTACTCCGGGTACGTTCCATTCTTTGATAATAGTGTTGTTTTATATTGAAATGCACGGTTTGAATATGTTGTTGTGGCTTTGATGGTTTTTGTAAAATTTGTTGTGGTTTTGGTGGTCAAATAAGAGACAAAGTATGTTAACTTGTATGGGAAATGATTGGTCCAATAAGAGACAAATTTTATTTAATTTATTAATATGTTATGAAATTTTTTTAGTTGATTTCTTATAAAATCAAAATTATGTTTGAATGATTTCTATAGACAAGATATCGTATGTAATTAGTTGTGATACAATGTCTGAATTGATCATTTCAATGATTATTAATTGTATGATTGTATGACTGAATTGATTGTATGATTGAATTGATAATCTTATATAGATATTCTATAATTTTTATTTTGTAAAATTTAGGAATGGATCGAAATTGGATTAATTTACCACGTATTAGTGCTGAGTACGAGAGAGGTGTAGAGGAATTTATACAAGTTGCTCAACGTAATGAGGGGAGAAGTGATGATGAAGTGAAGTTTAGATGTCCTTGTGTGAACTGTTTGAATGGGAGAAAGTTGAACGCAACCCAAATTAGAGAACATCTTATCTGTGATGGTTTCCTAAGATGTTATACAACATGGATATGGCACGGCGAAGAAATGGACTTTCCGACTGACTCGCAAACTGAAAATGTTACTGATTCCACCATGGAAGAAGATCGACCGGATGAAGACAAATTGGAGGACATGATCCGCGATGTTGGCGCAGAAAATTTTGCCAAAACTCATGTGTATGAGACGATGTCGACTGATGCGGAAACACCTTTGTATGTCGGTTCAACTAAGTTCACACGTTTGTCAGCTGTGTTAAGACTCATGAATTTGAAGGCGAGCAATGGATGGACTGATAAGAGTTTTACAGAATTGTTGACGTTGTTGAATGAAATGTTGCCAGATGGAAATACACTACCCACTCGTAATTATGATGCGAAAAAAATTCTGTGTCCAATGGGTATGGAGTATAAAAGGATACATGCTTGTCCCAATGACTGCATTTTATATAGGAAAGAGTTTGAATTTTTGACAAAGTGTCCAAAATGTGGCTTATCACGCTACAAGTCAAAAAACAATACTGAAGATAATGGTCAGATACAAAAAAATGGATCTGCTTTGAAAGTAGTTTGGTACCTTCCAATAGTGCCCCGACTTAAGCGTTTGTTTGCGAATCCCAAAGATGCTAAAAACCTTAGATGGCATGCAGATGAGAGAAAAATTGACGGGCTACTTCGTCATCCAGCTGATTCAAAGCAATGGATAAATATTGATCAACAATTCCCCGAATTTGGTAAAGAGTGTAGAAATCTTAGGCTTGGTTTAGCCACTGATGGAATGAACCCATTTGGTAATCTGAGTACCAATCACAGTTGTTGGCCAGTTATATTGATAATTTACAACTTATCTCATGCATTGTGCATGAAGAGGAAGTACATGATGTTGTCTATGATGATATCTGGTCCAAAGCAGCCTGTAAATGACATAGATGATATCTGGTCCAAAGCATGCGCCCGGTGCCATCTCCTGTACAGGAACAGGAACATGTTGTGCCTCCCACAGGTAAACTTAATAAACATTTATGTGAAATTATTTCTATCTTTTGTATAATCTAACATTTACTGTGACAGGGAGAAGCGGGAAAGGAAGTTGTTCTGCACCAGCCGTCCCAGGGGATGACATGGACGATGCTAGTCCATGTCTGCTATACATTTTAGACGATATGGAGACGGTCCTGGTAGCTCGTGGAACAATGTTTAAGGCAGCGACTGTTGTTCATGGTGAACAGCTATCAGAGGATGAGGTGAAGGTCTCAGTGGACGAAATGATATTACCTGATGCCTTAGTTCCTCTGGCCACAGATGAGATTTTCACTGTGGAACAAGCATTCAAGTCCTTTATCGCTTGGCCTAAACATTTGGTTGTTTCAGTTTCTGACCCCCCGGTATGGAATTCTTCTTTACACTTCTCAATTTTAAAGTTTGCATGTTATTGATGTCAAAACTTATCTTATTTTGGTTCATTGCAGGCAGAAGAGAAGATTCCTCTATCTGAGGATGATCCTATTGGTTCATTGCAGCTACTTGCTGACATCCTTGAAGATAAGCCTTTGGAGGTTGAATATGATTCTAATGTATTTGGGAGAGTCTCTGAGGTCCCATTATACCTTCATGCCTCAGATGTCAGAGAGCTTGCTTCGGGAACAGAAGAGTTGAATATTACAATTATTCAGCTATGGATGATGTAAGTCTATGAGCAATTATATATATAATTGATTTGTATATCAAGTATCATTTTCTCAAAGTTACCTTTTGATTTCAGGTATTTGTGTGGGACCAGGAACAAGTTGGGGCACTCTGATGATTATGGATTTATTGATCCCCAATCCATTCACGAATCAACTGATTTTGATCACATCAACACAAATCTCATCAGAAATTTTGCAACCGGCAAAAAAGTATATTTTTTGCCTTATATATCTGGCTAAGTGAACTTTGTTAACTTAATAAAATTCCATGTGAGATTTTAAAAAATAATAGTTAAGTTATTATGAATTTCAGGCGCCATTGGCAGCTTCTTGTTGTTTCTATGCACGAGAGTTATGCTTTATGGTTCTGCTCATTGCACAGGCCTCCTCCCACAAATCTCAGACAACTAGTTGATTGTTAAGAAGGTCATTGTTTGGACTTTCTTTTTTATATAAATGAATGCTAAAACCATTTTTTTTATATATAGTTCTATTCCAGCAAGTATGATGATGGTTGGGAGATCAATTACACACAGTAGAAAGATTGCATGGATTTCTCTCAAGGTTTGACATATGGCAAAACCATACTTTCTTATAGTTGTTTTGTTTTAATGTTTTTCACTAACTATTTACAACTGTGTTGATATGTTGTAGTGTAACAAACAGAGTGGGTCATATGAGTGCGGATACTACGTAATGTATTGGATGACCCAAATTATTCGATCTCATATCACAAGAGGCTGGGAAACGGTAATATTTAACTTTAACAAATGTTGATTTTTTCCAAAATTTAGAATTCAAAACACTAATTAATATAAATTGTCTTGTGCAGAGGTTCAAGACGACTACACCAGTTCCTGAGAAGCCACTATCATTCATCAAAAAAGCTGCTGCAAAGTATATAATTAGATTATATAATAGTTCTTAGTTACTAGATTTAAAGATTGCTTTTGATTAGATTGTATTTAATTAGACTTTGTACTTTATTTAAAGTTCAAATACATTTCAACATGTGATTGATCTGTTGTAAATGATATAGACTGTTTATTTGATATGCAGGTCTGTTTGTGTGGTAATGGATACCACATAAACAGACCTGCTATTTTAAAAAATTGCAGGACAATATGCCGCGGTTCTTACCACAACCGCGGCATATAGTTTCTCGTTTTTATTTTTTTTATTTTAAATACACTTTTTGCCGCGGTTGTGGTAAGAACCGCAGTATATTCCCTACATTTTACCGCGGTTCCAACCGCGGCATATAATGCTACGATTTATATTTTTTTTAAAAAAAGGGCTTTAGGCCGCGGGTGTGGTACGAACCGCGATCTATTCCCCATACTTTTTACCGCGGTTGAAACCGCGGCCTAACGTCCCAGACTTTTTACCACGGCTGGATATGCCGCGGTTCGGAAACCGCTGCATAATCGCGAAAATAACCGCTGTCGTTTCCCCTGACTGCACTAGTGCAACTCTACACCCTTCTAGCAAAACCCCTCCACAAGGTAATGTTTCCACATTAGTGACAAAGTTCAGCTAAAAAAATTTTACATGATCCAATCAGAAAATGAAACAAAATAGGTTTAATATAATTTTAATTTCTAAACTTAGTTTTTAAACTTGCTATATTTTAGTTTTTAAACTTCAAAATAAATATATATAATCCTTTTAATCTAATTATCTTAAATTTTTTATTTTTACTTGTTAAATATATTTTCTTTGATATTTAAATTATTTAACCTTTGAACATCTTACAACTTAATTGTTAATATGAAACTCTAATTTAACAAGTTTTAAAAGATATACAAAAATTAACGTCGTTAGTTAAAAAAATTATATCAAAATTTAAATTTATAATATAGGCAAATTTTAAAGGCTAAAATCCTATTTTTTATCCTTTAATTTTTATAAAAAAGTTCTATAAGATTTTTAATTTCTTAGTTGAATTTAATCTTATAGATTTTAAAGATGATCCCATTAACTAATTTTCGTTATATTAACATTAAATTTCAGTTAAAGTTTATATATCAAATCACTCTATTAAAAAATAAAATTAATTTAAATATTTAAATTTTTTTAAATAAAGTGATTTAATATAAAAATTTATAATATAACAAAAATGACCGTGAATATTTTTAAAAATTAAAAAAGTGAAATTGAATGAAATAAAAATTAAGAATGTAATTAAATTATTATAAGAATTAAAAGAGAAAAATAATATTTGAACTAATTTTAAAAATATATTTAGAAACCAGAAAAGATAATCCGTAGAAAAAAGTTTCACGTTGACCGGTGTAACGTTTATGAACAGATGATTGCGGTCGAAGTTCACAGTATCGAGTAGGAGGAGGACCTACAGCAGTCATAGTTTGGTAAAATGAGATGCACAACACTGACTTTAGGTGTGAATTTGAAGATTTAAACACAGCCGAAAAGCAAGTCCTGCATCACGCCTACGAAAAATAATGATGTCTGTCAAGTGACGACAGCTTTCTATTTCGGTCTCATACCTCTAACATCATTAGACTGACTGTCGCTAAATCCTATCAGAAATACATAATACCTTTTACTATAAATACAAACCTAACAAAGCATCTTCTCACAACCCTAATTTCTAAATATAAAAATTCAAGATCATGGATCAGCAACACGAAAGTCAACCTTCTTCAACCAAAGTCGAGAGAAAGATTGTAGAGAAAAACAGGCGAAGCCAAATGAAGAATCTTTATTCTGAACTCAACTCTCTTCTCCCTAGTTATAACCCCAAGGTCTGTTTTTTGTTTTGTTTATCCATAAAACCTGAAAACTTGATGAAATTATTGTGATGAATATATATATATACTGATATGATGTAGTTTTTTGTTGAATTAACTCAGCAAGTGGTGGCAGTGCCTGATCAAATAGATGAGGCGACGGAGTACATCAAAAGGCTGGAGGAAAAAGTGAAGATGGCGAAGGAGAAGAAAGAAAGGTTAATGGAAAGTAAGAGAAGTGGAAGTGGTTTATCGAGTGGTTTTGAAACAAGAGGAAGCGAAAAGCCGCCAAAAATGGAGATTCATGTAAAGGGTTCTGTGCTTCAAGTCATTCTAACATGTGGGGTCGATAACCACTTTGTTTACTGTGAAATTATCAGAATATTGCGTGAAGAGAATGTTGAGGTAATCAGTACCAGTTATACAATTGTTGGAGATTCAGTGATTCATGTTGTGCACGGTGAGGTTAGTATATATCTATGTCTTAATCGTTAAAAGAAAAGCATGAAGAAATCTATAACAGTTTTTTCTCTATTTGATTACTTAGGTTGGGCAATCTACGATCCATTCTGGAGCTAGCAAAGTGAGTGAGAAGCTGAAATGGTTCTTAAACGGATCCATCTGTAATGAAGAAATGGAGCCTGGAATGTTATGGGGTTCTGAAATTGGAGCTACTCTTCCATGGGTTCTTCTAGATCCTACCCCAGACAATGCCTTACAACCAAATGCTCGGTAAAATTAAGGATTAAATATGTTTTTAGTCCCTATACTTTTGGACGATTTTGGTTTTAGTTCATTTTCAAACTAAGGTACAATTTAGTCCTTCAACTTTAGAAAATTCTGATTTTAGTCATTTTTACCAAATTTTGTTAACTTTATTTGTTGTTTCAAGCACGTTTCATTATAGCATAAAATCAGAGTTTTCTAAAGTTGAAGGACTAAATTGTACCTTAGTTTGAAAATGGACTAAAACCAAAATCGTCCAAAAGTATAAGGACTAAAAACATATTTAACCCTAAAATTAAAAACAAGGAAAAAAAAAACATTAATTTATGTGAGCTGAAATTAAGGATAATGCCTTTAGCCTCTGATGTAAGAAAAAAAAGACATGATGCATTATTTCCATTACAATGAGTATTTCTTTATTTATACAAATGTTAATACCCACTGATTATGATTATAATAACTGTTACTTGATTTTATCCAAAATAAGAAATAAGTTTACTGTTTTGATGATAATAAGTGTCGACATGTGAGTAAAATTTTAAAAATTTAATATTTTTTATCAACAAAAACAAATATTTTAAATAAGAATAATTAGATTGTTTTAATATTGAATCATATAAAAACATACTAATATAAGGTACATGATTTTATCCAAAATAAAAAAATAAAATGTTTTGTTAATAAGAATTGAGATAATTAGGGGAGTAAAATCTAAACAAGTGTTAATATTTTATCATCAACAAAAACAAATATATTAAATAAAAGTAATTAAATTGTTTTAACTTATAAAAATAAAAGACAATAATATAATTTTTTTTTTCTTCTATATAAAGCTGCGAAAAATGTTTTTATCTTCAATCTCATTCAAAACTAAAGTATTACAATTTATATTCTATAACAATCACAATAGTATATATATATATATATATATATATATATATAAAGAAAAAAAGTAGAATACTTATTTGTGATCTAAATTCATGTTTTAAAACACTAGTACGAGAATATTAAAACAGTTAAGTGAAAGTTTTTCAATATATTAGGAAGTTATGGATGATTAGAATTTATATAAATATTGAATTTTTATTTTTGTAAAATATGAACTTGTAAAGGCTTATTTAAATCTTAAAGTCACTTCAATTGAATATGCATTCATGTATAAGGTACTATATTGTTTTCAATTATTTAATTTTAATCATTTTTATTTGAATATTTCATTCTTTACTTGTGTACTTTTTTTCGTAATTTTCTTTGTTTCAATCATACACTCTTTATTTTATGGCTTATTTTTACTTTAATATAATTTATTTGCTTCGATATTCATTTTTAAAAAAATAATTTTCACATTGTTTTCTTTTACTAATTTCTTTCGCTTTCCTTTTTCAAAATCTTGAATACAAATTATATTTTGAAAAATATTTTTATTTCTAAAATTATTTGTAAACATTCATCTTATAAAAACTTAACCGTAGACCGATGGACAAGGATTTACAATAGGGAATGCAATATCTCAAACGAAAATATTTATCCTCTTCTTCAAATGTTTGTTGCAATGTGTTTCTTTGACAAAATTCACCCATAACAAAATACAGACACAAAATTATTTTTTAATTATAACTAATGATTTATTAATCATAACCAAAACCATTATGATTCAAAATTTGTTAGAAATAAAACAATGACTTTGTATCTCGAAAATCAGAATAATGTTTCTTCAGTACTAAAATTGTTGTTGGTGTAAGAAATCTTAAATAATCTAAGATCAAAATACATATCATTGACAATGGAGATCAAATATATAGCATATTACAAATATTAAGAGATTTTGTATAAATATAAAAATAGAAACTCAAAGGCAGTAAAAACGAAAAATTCACAAATAGAGGCACAGTCACAATAGATACAAGTTTAATTGAAGGTACAAGTAAATATGCCATCACAATTCGAAACACAATGCCAGAAAAAAACGACACAAATAATTTTTACATTAAAGATAACATCAACATCAATTAAAAAAAGGTTTAAACCCTTTAATCGTCCCTATTTTTGGAGCGCTTTCCCAATTTCATTCTCTTTTTATTAAAACTCCCAATTTGGTCCTCAAAAAAGTCAATTTCAATCAAATTGACCATTTCCGTTAAAAAAAGTTAACACCGTCAAGTATTTGGACAGCATAGTAGATGAGGTGTTAACGTTTGCACAACTAGGAAGATGACGTGTCAATTTTTTTGAAAACGTGGCATAAGTTAGATGTTACGTGGTTGACTTCAAAAATATTTGATTAAAAATATATAAAAAAAAATCATACTCGTTACAAGACCGTGAAATCCTACCGAGAAATCTACCCAAAAATCTTCTTCCGAGATAGACAGATAGCCACAACAGATTCCAGAAATGTTCAAGCATAGATTCTTCCGATGAAATTGTTAATAATCCTTGTTCATCGAACAAAAAAATTCTAAAATTGTAAGATAAATAAAAAATAAATTTTTGGGATTCCGGTGAGCTGGACGTCATGGAACTCTAGGTGCAGCACCTCCACTTCATTGTCTTACTCACAAAAGTTTGCTTCCTTTTTTCTTAATTTTCTCAATATCTTACCCTCCCAAATTTAAACCCTCCTCTCTCAATTAGAAAACTGCAGATCAGGGTCCCATTGTTCAACCTGTAAGAGACCAGAAAACAAATCCATTTTTGGAACTTCCCCTGATCTAAAAATCCGAACTTTCTGGTAATTTTCTCTAGTGTTTTGAATTCTGCTTCTGGGATTTTGTTTCCATGGGGCTGTGTCATGGAAAACCCGTTGAAACCTCACGAAGTGAAGGTGGCCACCACGTTTTCCCCGGCGAGAAAGAGGTGACGGCGGCAGTGGAAGGGTTGGTGAAGGAAAGTGACGGTGGTTTGGATGTGTTACCTGAAGGGTTCTTTGATGGGTTGGATGAATTTGGGTTTGGTTCAATTGAAAGCACCTCTTCATCGGAATAATCTTTGCCTTGGGGTTTCCCACAAATAAAGGCCATTACACTATTGATTTGGCCGTAGGGATTGGTGCAGGATTTTTCCGGAACATTGTGCATAAGTTGGAATACCCTTGCCATGATCTGATGATTAAAGGAATGAAGTTTTGGAAGGAAGAAGAAGACAAAGGGTGGCCTTTTACAAAAATTATTAACCCTAAATCCCTAATCAGATTTAACAATATATTTTAAAGTGTAATTTTTGTAAAAAAACCACGTTTCATCGTATCAATGACACGTTTCATGACTACAAAGGCCACCTGTACAAATATTAACACCTCATCCACTATGCTGTCCAAATACTTGACGGTGTTAACTTTTTTTAACGGAAAGGATCAATTTGATTGAAATTGACTTTTTTGAGGACCAAATTAGGAGTTTTAATAAAAGGAGGATGAAATTGGGAAAGCACCCCAAAAATAGGGACGATTAAAAGGTTTAAACCTTAAAAAATACAGGAAAAAAAAAAGATGATATTTTTTATTTATTTTAATCCTGTATGTTGATAATTAATTATGATGTTAAATGTTTACTTTTATTATATTCTTTACTTTGAGTATTTTGGATATGGTAAAATTTGACATATCTTTTACAAAATTATTTACCAATATTCGTTACACTTTTTTTTTATATAAAGTTATATTTATTACATATGTATGATATGCATTTTATAAGACAAATAAGAATATTTAACTTTTTGATAGATTTAGCTTACATATATTACTATGATTTTGTTAAGGATAAATATTGTTACAGTTTACTACGAATTAATTAGGAAATACTTACTGCACATATAACTTGGTACTACAAATTTGTTTGCAAATATCTAGAGACAAATAGCTATGAATCTCTTAAAGAATAATTAAAGATATATGGCTACGAATTTTCTATAAACTAGCTTAAAAAAATTGTTGCAAATTGTTTCTGCTGGAATGGAACAAGGATAACGTTTGTGTGAAGTTTCTGTGTTTCTTTATAGGTCTATAGTAATTCCATTGTGAATAAAAGTGAGTTTACCTTGAAATTAAACCTCTATTTATAGAGTTTATAAGTTTATAAGAATCTGACCAATTAATTTACCTAATTTTAACCCCTCATCAGTAACCGTTATAAAATTAATTGCGTCTTAATTCTGCTTAACTGTTGTCGAGACTGAGTGGTTATGACTAGATATGGCAAAAAAATCCGCGTCTGCGAATATCTGCGGATAAAATTCACGACGGATAGTTGATACTTGCGGATATTTACTATCCGCAACTCGTGGGTAGCGGATATTTTAATACCCGCTTATAAACGGGTCAGATGTGGGTATTATACTATCCCTACCTGCGGATATCCGCTACCCGCAAAAATTAAAAATGAAATTTTAATTTATATTTTATTAAGTTAAATTTAATTAAAATTAACATTAATTTATATTTTACAAGGTTAAATTTAATTAAAATTAAATTTTAATTTATATTTAATTTAATTTATATTATATTTTATATACTTTTTGTAATTCTATTTAAATTTTATTTTAATAATTTATAAAAATATACTTTTTTAAATGTTTGCTGGTATCCGCAGATATTTACGGGTATCCGCGGGTTTTAAAATATCCGCGAATATTTTTTAAACGGATATCCGTGCGGGTAGCGGGTCGGGTAATGGATGAATTTTCTTTTGTCGAGTCAGGTTGCGGATAGGTACTATCCATATCCGACTCAACCCGTTGTAACTGTGAAGCACTTTCTTGCACGTCGACCACTCAGTCCTTTCCATCGAGTTGATCATCCTATCCGATCAGTCGACAATAAACTCATAGTAACACAAATTAATAAATAAGTTTTGTAACTAATTAACATGTCTTCGCTTGGCGCTTGGAGTGACATTTGTTACAAATATCACGGGGAAATCGTGAGAGAATAATTCGCCACTAATTAATTACTTATATTTAGTAATGAAAATTTTGTTTGATGTTTTTTTATTAATTCTTTACAGAATAATTTTGCAAGGAATTAACAACAACTTAATTAGCAATTATTTCATCACAAATATGTAACTTTTTTAAAATGATTAATTGGATTTGAATTTGATACTCATTTATGAGAATTTGCTAGTATATAGTATACGGTGAATATTTATTCTGAGTATCCTCTGAAATAAAATAAAAAATAACGGGAGAACTCCTCCAACTTATCCATGCAAAATTATTTAGTTTTTACGTTTTCGTTTTTAATTTATATTATTTTAATACAATAAACAAGCAACTATACCAATAGTACATGTATTTTCAGTAACAACAACAAAGAACACCGGATTTTCGTAAAAAAATATTGATTTTCACTAAAAATTATTAATTTTTTTAAAACATATATTATTTTCGGGAAAACATTTCACTTTTAAAAAAAAATATTTTTATTTTTCTAAAACATAATTGTCCTCTAAATTTATCACATTTGTTACATCCAATATATTTTTCTTCCCGTTTCTACGACTGAGCATTAATTTTCCATGTGTTTGAAAGGGATAAATCTAATAACCAAGAAAAGAACAAATTAGCTAAACGCGCAAAAGAACATTCAAGTCCAAATGAAAGAAACCACACTTTCAATTTCAGAGTTTGATTTCAGCCGTTTTATTTGACTTTTTAATATTCCAATTAAATTAAATAGGTTAAAATATAATTTTAATATTTTAAAATTCATAATACTATTATTCTGAATTTTATTTATGAGATTCTAGTCTTTTAATGCTATAAAATTTATTATTTTAATATAATTGTTAAATATTTGCCGAAATCGAGGTCGATTATGACGCAACATGAAATAAATGAATGACGTAACAAGCAATATTTAACTTGATTTTAGTTTTCCATATAATCAATGTATATTTTGTTAAAGTTCCCTGTGACTGAATCCACGAAAAAACTTGACAATATGTGCAATTATTCAAAGATGAGTTATATGTTCTTGAAAATAGTGAAAAGAGACAAATATTATGTAAGTGCAGAGAAGGAACATGGAAGGAGGAAGATCGAACGTAGAAAAAACGGCAAGGATGAAACGTAGAAGAGGAAACAAACATGACAGGTGGGGCGTACGGTCCAACAAAAGTTAGAACATGTTTGAATATAGAACATTACCCACATTACTGTCACTTCAATAATTTATCAAACTGTTATCACATCTCTCCCTTCATTTATTAACAAGGGGAAGAATTTAGCTATCAAAATGCATACAATTGATCCTATTTTGAAAAGGAAGATATTATTTTAATAATTTTTTTTATAATAATAGTTTGTGATTGATTTATTTTAAATATATATATTAATAAAATAATAAGATATAGTCTATTGTTCAAAAGTTGTTAAAAAAATTATTAATATACCATAATTTAAAAAATGTTTTTTTAATGATTTTTTTGATATTTTTTTACAACAACCTAATAGTAGTTTCTGGTTAGATTTTTTTAAACCTTTTAGAAATGTACATGCTTCACTTTTGTGATTAGATTTTTTTCATATTTATTTAACGTTGACTTCGTTATTAATTTCTTATCCTTCTTTACAAATTTCCACGGATTGTCTGGAGAGTGAATAGAATATTTATTAGTTAACTTGAGAAAATTTGTGTTGTCGAAAAAGATAATCAAAGACTTTTGTGTGAGGAAATAGAAGAATTTGTGTGGATAATAAGAAAACATTTTAAATTAACATTATAAAATATATACAATATTGTTTTATTCGTGACTCGAAAGGCCAGGTGCAAATTCTAATAAATCTTTCATCCCTTTGTCATATTACCTAGGTTTATGTCTCATTATATGTGAAATTATGTTGTTAATGTTGAATGCTACAGTGGGCTTCACTTCCAAGTTGTGGTCTATGTTACCCAAACTTAATTCACTCTTAGGACCACTTGATAAAGACATAAACATCCTCTTTGTGCACTGAACGTAGAGTGCATGCATTTGGTAACTATTTTGCTAATGAACACACTTTTACCTCATTTTTCCTCCTCTCTTTGAGGGGATTGGACATTCTTCCTTTGGTTTCAGTCGGGATGTGATAAGGTGAGTTTAGATTATTTGGACTTTTTTAAAGATTTTTTTTTCTCTTTCTTAGCTTTCGACTTTCCTTGTTTATATTTTCTTGTTGTGTTGTTATTTTTGTGTTCAAAATGACAATGCAGTGTTGTAGAAAAACACATAAAAAATAATAAAAATCACAAACTAAGATTTATTGATATGTGTAGATCACTGTCCTTAAAAACCTATCTACGATGTATTGTGTAAGCTCCCAAGATACAATAAGAACTTTCCAAATATTTACGAAGATCTTAGAACTAGCAAAAAAAACTCTAAAGAAAGTAAAAGATTAAACCCGGGATTTTCTAATAAGGAAAGAAAAAAGGGAGAAAACACTAGTACAAAAATATCGTATAACGGCAGTGTTTTTCGGTCTTTCACGTCGAATTCGAGGCCGACGTAATATCGGAAGACGTTAAATTGACGTCGAATTTAAAAACTTTGACGTTAAATTAACGTCGTATTTTGTCAATATACGACGTTAATCAATTTTTTTTTAATTAATTGTGATCTTTTTTTACAATTCTACGAAAAGGAGAAAAACAACAAATTTCAATTTTTGGTATTTTATAAAACATGAACTATGTACATGTAGTGTAGTATCAACAACAAACAACAATAACCAACAACAACAAACAAGTTCAACCAAACAACAACAACAAACAAATTCAACAAAAAAACAACAAAGAGTTCAACAAATAAGTTCTTCAAAACAAAAATGAAAACAAACATTCAAAAGTTAGGTTCGTCGGAATAAAGTGTTGCCACCAGTGAGAGAGAAAGCAGAATGTGCCTATGAAGGACAAGAGCACGAAAATAATCGGTCAAAAACAAACGAAAATCATACATAAAGTAGTTAATTAACATGCATTTGTATCAAATGAAAGAAAAATTACATGTGATGGTCGTCAAACTTCGTTCGAGAAAAGTTTGAGCAAAGAAGAGAGTCTCGCGTGCTAAGATAGAGTGAATGAATTTTCAATCTCCTGCTCAAATTTTTATTGAATTCACTAACCTTTTAACGTCTAACGTTGGGGCATTCGACGTTTTATATCCTTTTACGCCGAATTACAATTCTAAACGACGTCAAGTAATTGCATTTATTTACAAAAATGACATCGGTCATTTGTAATGTTGGTTATTCAGTGGTTGGACGTTGAACACATGACGTTATACACTGGTTTTACACTAATGTGAATGTGTATTTAGTTAAGAATGTGGTGAAAGGAATTCCAATGGGAAGATCCTTGTGGTGCTTGTGTGTAATGTATTTCTATAGGAGCTTTAAAATGAGAGAATGTTTCTGACACTCCAATATCCATCCAACCTCAAGTAGAGAGGAATGATTACGTCATGAGGAGTAACAAAAGATCCTTAGCCTAGGGCCAATTTAACCATAGGTATATGAACGATTAACCTTGTGTGATAGTTTGGACGTTATGTTGTTTTACCACTTATGTGCTGGTTTTCACAATAGTTTGACACCAATACATGTATCCGGATGGTTTGTCTAGAGTCTAATTATGTATTTAATGGTTTTGAGAATGAAAGTGTTAGATTATTGTTTTGAGTGAATTGAATGTTTTTCACTTTTATAAATTATCTTATCCTATTGTTTGTGTTTGTTGGTTGATTCTTTTTATTTTACAATAATCACTTGATTGGTGTGAGCAGAAAAAAAATGTTACAATTGTTGAGCATGTGCTGGAACACGGGGTTGCATATGCCTAAATAATTAGAGTAGTATTAGCTTTAAATTTTCTATTCTTTTGATAAACCTTTAGTCTATGTTTTGTATGATACTAAAAATATAATATCTTATATATTAAAATTTGAATTATAATTATATTTTAAATAACTGTAATCATATTTTATATGTTTATCGTGTTAATTAAATATTAATAATAGAAAGATAAAATTGAAACGATAGTCTACTTATTTATAAAATTCATGAAGATTGAGACGATAGTCTACTTTATAACAATTAAATTGTATATTTTTCAAATTATCTTTATCATTGATATTGTTCAACTTTTTGTTAATTTTTAATTAAAAATATTGTAATATGAAAAAATAATTACGAAACTGAATCTAGTATAAAAATAACAAACATTTCTAATTGGAATCTTAAAAGTTACAAAAAATAAAATAAAATTAAAGACAATTTGTATTAGAGTCTGTTAGAGCATAACTTTATCTCATAGTTTGAAAAACACTGCCAATCAACTAGAAAAGTTTGAAAAACTATTTTTCTATTCACATTGAGGGAGCTGTGAATAAAAGTTAAAATTATAAATATATTAATTATGAAAAAATATTATATATATATATATATATATATTTACATTAATGTTATAGATAATAATAAAATAAATTTAATGGTAATAGTTACCTTATAATTGATTTCGATATGAATTTCAAATTACTGTTTAATCTGCATTTTCTTACAAAAAATATAGTCAAACCATAGTATTCCAACGTTTTTCTATAAAAAGGAAGTGAACAACATCTTCCCAAACCCCCAAAACCTCACAATGTTGATGGTAAGCAATCTAAGAAATTCAAGAGCAAATGATCAACAACAGCCATCGAGAAACCAACCTTCTTCAGAAAAAGTAGAAAGAAAGATGGTAGAGAGAATCAGGAGAGACAAGATGAAGAACCTCTATTCCCAACTCAACTCTCTTCTCCCATCTCATAATCCAAAGGTCTTTTTTCTACCTTTCTGTTCATGTACATTAATCGCATGCATGGACGGAAATCAAGTGTATAATTTATTTTGTTCCTTTTTTCTAAAATTAAGGTTTGATCCTAGAAACAGTTTCAACATAGTGCCACAAATGCTGACCAAATCAACGCGTTGTGTTGCGTCAGTGTAATGTGAAACCCTAAGAATGTTTATATTGTGTTGCAATAGTGGCTATATGTATATTGATTTGACGTAATTTGTTTCAGGAAGGCATACCACTGCGTGCTCAAATAGGTGAAGCAATAAAGTACATTAAAAGCCTGGAGACAAAAGTGAAGATGACGCAGGAGAAGAAGGAAAGGTTACTGGAAAAGAAGAGAACTCTCAGTGGCTGCAGCTCCAATGCTTCTGAAGCACAAGGAAGCCTAAACCCTCCAAAAATAGAGGTTCGTGAAACTGATTCTGCGATTCAAGTCATTCTGATATGTGGAATCGATACAAATTTCATTTTCTGTGAAATTCTTCGGATACTGTGCGAACTGAACGTGGAAGTTGTCAGTATCTATTCTGCAATGAAGGGAGATTCAGTGATGCATGATGTGCACTGTAAGGTTAGTATATATGTATTAATCAATAAAAGAAACTCAATTAGCCCTAATTTTATAGGGGTTTTTTGCTCCCTGTTGTTACAGTATGCTTTATGCAGGTTGGGCAATTTCAATTTCCTGCTGGCAAAGTGAGTGAAATGCTGAAATGGGTTGTGAATGTATCCTTCGGTGATGATGTGAAAATAGATCCTGAATTGTCAGATTATGGAATTGGCACCACTGATAACACCTGGGTGCTTCCTGATCCAACCCTAGATATTGGTTTACCACCATATCCCTGGTAAAATTATGCAGCAGATTTATAATATCTGTAACAAGGCTAATGCTATGTGCCTCAAATCTATCTATCTATATATAAATATAAATAAATAAATAAATATATATATATATATATATATATATATATATATATTTACATATTATAAAGTGATAAGATAAACCTATATGTGTAACAATAAAAGCCCGTGCATGGCAATAGTTACCAACAAGATTAAGATTATGAACATCATGTTTCCCCTATTTTCTATAATGTAAACATCTTATCATCAACTATGATTATTTCGTTCTCTTGTTTTTGCTTTGGCATTCTAAATTCAATGGTTGTGACCTATATGGGCTTTTTTATGGTTTTAGGCAAAACTTAATTCATTATTATGAATTTAAGCAATTTTTATTTATTATGTAAATGAACAAGTCCTACCACCCTCACACGACCTCAAATAAAAAAGTCGTAAGTATATCATTTCTACACTGTCACTAAAATCGTGCATCCCTACATGTTTTCAAGCACTCGTAATCGATTACGAGCACTTGTAATCGATTACAGTGTTAAAATCGTGCAAGGGGCCACGACTTCACTAATAATCAATTATATTACTATCGTAATCGATTACCAATATTGTGAATAAAAGGGAATGATAATATATTATAGTGTTGTTATAATCAATTACCAGAGGAAAAGAAGGTTGAAACTAAGTTAAAATATGAATTACATTTGTTACATTCATGGAAATTTGAATTATAAAAAGGATTTGTGCATAATCCAATTTATGATGAGTATAAAGGAAACATGACAACTTTTTTATGCACAAATTTCTTTGGTAATTTGAATTTCTATGAATGTAATTCATATTTTTAACTTAATTTTAATCTTTTTTACCTCTGGTAATCAATTACAATAGTGGTCTAATCAATTATCAGTGAAGTCGTGGTTCCACTACACGACTTTAACACTATGTAATTGATTACAGGTGCTCGTATATCGATTACTAGTGTAAAGATGTACGAATTCACTTTTTTTATTGTGACAGCGTAGAAATCATACATCCCTACACGACTTCTTCATTTGAAGTCGTGTGGGTGTTGCGTGACTTGTTCATTTACATAAGTAGAAAAAAATTGCCTATATTAACAAACTAATTTTTGTCAAAAACTTAAAAATAAAAAACCTCAAATTATCTGTTCGAAGAAGGAGGAGAAACATTTCCAAGAAATTCTTTGTATGACTCATTGTAGTATCTTCTTTATTATTTATTTATTTAAATTTATGAGAAAAATCACACAGGAGTTAATTACTATCATTTAATAAGCTATAAAGTAATATATATATATATATATATATATATATATGTATATATGTAACATTCACTCGTAGAAAGTGATGCCAAACATGCCACGCTTTTGTCAAGTTATAGGACTTTGATCAATTCCACGAGTCTATTTATGGAAATAGTATAAGAATACTCAATGAGTGAAAGCGAGATATTTGGCGTCTAGCGTTTATATTACAAACGTTTAATGTTATGTTTTTGACAAGTTATCATCATTGATTTTATAAAAGAAAAGCACAATATCTTCAGTAATTTTTTAATATATTAAGTAAATATTATAGGAAAACCTTTTAAAATGTGAAAATTATGTAATGCTTTATTTATCTGAACTGTATAATGGGGGTTTAAAATCATTATCTTAAATTTAAATGTGTATTTTGAAACACTAACGAAATCTATATTGGATATCTATTTAAACTATATGAGTTTATGAAATGAATGGAAAGTTTAGTTTTTTGGAATCAAGCATTAAGATGTGGTTAACATGATAAGATGACCAATGCTGTGTTAGTGTGGAGGGATGGAGAGAATAAGATTGAACCTAAAGAAATATGTACGTTTTACCCCTCAAAATTATGAAGGGTGAATTATTATCTAATTTTATATATTATAGCTAGATATGTTTTTTTTTTATCTAATTTGATGATGTTTGATGAAATAATATATTATATATTATATATTATATATTATATATTATAAGAAGATAAATTTATATAAAAAAAAATCACTAATTTTTTTCAAATTAAATTGTTATATAAAAATTTACATATTTAGTTATTTGATTATTTCCTAATTATCAGAATAAGAACTGGGTTCTTTTCTTCTATTTCTACTAATTCAAATAAAAATTTTCGAAATTATCTTTTCTCATCTTTTTTCTCTTATTTGATCTCCCTTTAATTCATCTCTAAATTAAGTGAAATCAATTGGAATAAAATTCAAATTTTGTCATACATGCCAAAAAGATGTATTCTTAAATTCTTTATTGCCCCTTAAATATTCTTATATTTTTCATCTGATTTTTCAACTTTTTTTATTATTATTAAAATAATATTTTTCAAAATGACATGTACGATTTGTACAGATAACAGAAAAGACTGTATTACATATTGTTTTTCATCCCTTCAAATCATATATGTGTTAATTTTAAATACACTTAAGCATTATAATTAACACGCACAAAAATATAAAGCTAAGTTGTTTAATTTACTACGTATCTAAATTTATAAATATATTTATTAAATACTTAAAATAGAAATCGATCATATTATACTAAAACTTATCTAAGTTTTTTCGAAATGGCATATATACATATAAATTAATATTAGTTAAAATTGTATTCAATACAAGAAAATCTTTAAACAACAACTATTTTTAGATACCAAAAATAATTGATCACTATAATATCTAATTTAGATACTAATTTATTAGACCATAAAATAATCACTATTGATATTAGATAAAATTGCATCCACTACAAAAAAAAATTAAATATCAACAAATTTTAAAGATAAAAATAATTTATTAGTATTGTGACTAATTTAGATTATAATTTATTTTTTGTAAAATAATACTATTAAATATTAACCAATTTAGACCATAATTTCTTTTGTTGCTAAAACCTTAATAATTAATATTACTGAACAAATTAGAGTTTAATTGATCACTAATTTTAATTTTTTTACTTATACTAATAAATTTAAAAACTAATAATTTTCATTTTATAAATTATTACTCACTTATTTTTTTATCTTTAATTACTATTTAAATAATTTTTTAGTGATCACGTATAAAAAGGAAAAATGGTATTTGTTTTTATGCGTGATCATTTTCCTAATATTTATATAAGCTTAATTATTTATTATATCTCCTTAACGTTGTAGCTCTTTCCTATATCTATAACTCGTTTATGGTTTATGACACAATATGAAGCATAAAAACTGTGTATAAATTCCCTCATAATTTATCGTACATGTCTTCTCCACACTCTTTATATATATTTTCCTTCAAGAGGTAGATGATTCTTTTCTCACATGACTTTTCTAACATCATTACATAAATCTATGCACCATTTCGGAATAAAAGAAAATTTAATAATAAAAAATGTGCTAACATGTATAATTTTAGAAGAAAAAAAATATAGATTTGTAGAAATAAATAGGAAGACGACTTCATTTTAAAATCTTGGACCCTGATTTGTTAATCTTGGTGATATTTTTTTAATTTTTATATTTATACAAAATTTAAAAATAATTCAAACATTCTGGTCAAAAATTCCATGGGTACATGTAGCCGAAATTGTACACACTCATGACATGCCAAATTGCATAATAGTATTTTGTACCGCGGATGGAATTTTAAAAATTATAATGCAATTATTATATTTGTTTTAATTTATAATAAAATATAATTTCAATTTAACATAACTATTTTATTTTATAAACATTAAATAATATTGTGATTTTTGTTTATATAATGAGAAAGTAGGCTTTTTACCACACTAGGTAAATTTGTCTACAATATTACGTAAATGGGCAAATTCGTAGTCAAAGCGAAGTCATGGGGCCCAAACGACTTCTAATGAATAAGTCGTGCCTTCTGCATGACTTCACACTGTTCATGTGAACAGTGATGAAGTCGTGCACCTCCAAAACGACTTCAAGGTTACTAAACTTCGTAATCTATTACAACGTGTTGAAGTCGTGCCCCCATGCACAACTTCAATTTTCTAGACAAAAATCACTCTGGTAATCGATTACACCCCTGTTGTAATCGATTACCAGCAAGTTCAGTGTCCAAAAACTCCATGGTAAGCGATTACCAGAGTGTTTAGTATGCAAAATTGGCCCTATGTTGAATGAATTTTTATTTTGTTTTAGAGCATGACTAGAGGTTATATGTGTAATTATTTTAATTTTTGTAAGCACATGGTTGTTGATTTCATTGTGATTTCATTGTTGATTACTAGGGAGTTTTTGTCCACTGAACCTGCTGGTAATTGATTACACCCCTGTTGTAATCGATTACTAGGGTCATTTTTGCCTAGAAAGTTGAAGTCGTGCAATGGGGGACGATTTCAACACGTTGTAATCGATTACGAAACTTGGCAATCGATTACCAGATCTTGAAGTCATTTTTGGGGTGCACAACTTCATCACTGTTCATGTGAACAATGTGAAGTCGTGCAGGGAGGCACAACTTCTTCATTAGAAGTCGTCTGGCCCCCCCACGACTTTCCCATTTTCGTATTTTATGGCAAATTTGTCCATTTCGGTAATATGGGAGGCAAATTTGCCCATTTTTGTTAACCTAAGCTCTTTTTCAGTTGGTATATTTTAGCAAAGTGTACCAAGCTTTAGTAGACAAAAAAATTCTCATTCATAAAAAAAGAAAACATATTTTTAATATAGGATTATTTTAATAATTTTTATTTTTTATTTAAAATAAAAAATAAAAAAATCAAAAACACCCACCTAACCATAATCCACCTTCCTCACTTATCTAATTTGTTTTTGTAACATCCCAAAAATATAGCTTTAAACTATATTTAAAAGTCCTTACATTTACAATAAAATAGAATAGTTACAGGGGAAATAAAGTTAATTTATAGTTATTCTAAAATAACCACAAATTTAAAACTTTACAAAATCCTATTAATCCAGATACAAGACATAAGAACAAACTGAAAGGTCATACAAGCAACGTATGAAACCGAACAGTCTTACTCTATTAGAAACGATCCTCTCCTTCCAGCGCCTGCTCCAGGGTATCTTCTGCACACGCTGCTCACACCCACAGGGTGATCATTGCAAGGACAAAGACGACCGAACGAACAACATGACAAGACAGGAAAATAAGGGTAAGCTAGTGTAATTTAATTAACTATACAAGTCAGATAAACATATAATACAATCATACATATACAGAAATCATACAATCATGTTATAATCGACCACTTTACTCTGACTGTCCGGACTGTATGAATATGTAGCTACGACCGTTCTTGCACTCGTGGAAAGGTAAACTAGAAAACCACACTAATACCATAGATGGATACCTAAGCCGCCACACGAGGTTAGCCTTTCATCCCTCACTGTAGCTGGAAAACCGCAAGCTACAACATGAGTTTAGTCCGTTAGCTGGAACCCTAAGCTATACGCGACCAGGCCTCCTACTATTCTCACCACATGCATCACCATTCTCTACTTGAGACTCGGTGACCATTAGAATGTCAGGATGAACGCCAACTTAGCCTATCCATATTCATACTTTTACCACATTGAAATCAACCACCGAGACATTCCTCCTTGGAATTCTCTTTCTCATCATACTTTCACATTACATTGGAATTACCATACCACATACTTCCTCATCCATAACATGTTCAAATAGAAATCACACAAACATTAAAACAATCCCACCCTTGAACATGACCTATGAATAAGACCGAACGGGAGAACACTCCCTATATGTGATCATGACCGAATGGTCATTTAGATAGTAAGACTCAAACATGAGCCTAACAATTGAACCTTAGACCGAACGCCATTCGCTTAGGCCGAACACTATTGGCTTAGGCCGAACACTATTGACTTATGCCGAACACTATTATCTTAAACCGAACCCTAATGTATTAGGCTGAACACTGTTGACCTAGGCCGAATACTATTAGAACCGAATACAAGCATAGAATTGAGTACTACGAAGAGACCGAGTGCTAGTACAAGACCGAGCACTTCTGAGACTGAGTGCTGGTATATGACCGAGCACTACCAAGAAAGTACATGACCGAGCAGTCAATAGTAGATAAGGCCTATAACAGACCAAACACAGTTAAAACCAAAAGCTATGACTAGACCAAATGCTATATTCAATTGAATATTAACACAAGACCGATCAGTCATTAACTGAGAATCCACAATGGCAGAACTCAGTTAAGACCGAGCATCAGCGAAAGCCGAACGGTCAATAAAAGACCCTCAGTGAACTGCATAATTCTGCAGAATGATTGTAGAATCATGATCAACACCAATCCTTACCAATTTGACTACATTTCCCCCCAACTTCTAATCCTCCAAACTTATATCATATACATCCCTACACATTAATTAAGAATATTTAAGTCTTCTTAACATCTTTAAGAGAGGTTCAATCTCAGATTTGAGAGTCAATTCTACAGAATCATGAACTCAATGCCCGATAACCAGATTTACTAGTTTTGGTACATTTATGAGTGACTTAAGGATCCTAACAAGCATTTAAACAACTTACCTATATTTCCCTTATAGACCTAGCTTAAATCGAACACAAAATCCCCCATTTTCACTACCACCATTCCTTCCAATTTCACTCGGCCATTGAACTAGAATCATGCAGAAACACAAAATCATCATAAACACAGCATCAATATTCCACACCACCAACACCGAACACCGAACACCAAATCATTTAATTTCACATACATGCAACATCATCAAACAACATTTTCATACATCAAAACCAAGTAATTAAATTAGCTAGCTTCCCTTACCTCTCTGACCGAACCGAACAACTCTACCACTTCAGGAATTTTGCTCTCAACACCGGAAAATCTTAAGAACCTACAGTTCACCGATTTGAGGTATTAGACCAACCCAAATACCAGAAAAGTGATCAGAACTAAGAAGAAGAAGCTGATGAACACATGCAACCAGAAATGTGGCTTGCATGTGGCAGAAAGTTTCGAAATTCTACAAGAACTCCAGAGGTCAAGACCTACCAGCTCTAAACAATATTTTGATCGGTGGAAAAGATGATCTTGAATCCCAGATTGCTTAAACGGTGGCTGTTTGAGGAAAAGATGAAAGGAGATGAAGAATTTCTGGAGAGAATAGGAGGAGAAAAAAAGAGAGAAGAAGTTTTGGAGAGGAAGAGTGGTATCAGAAAATGAGATCAACATTTAAATCTTTCATTTATATAGTAATATTATTTTATTATAAAACATTCGGTCCCATTATCTGATGCCACTTGTTCACTCCCAAGGCTGACTCCTCTCAGCATTTACACGAACACCTATCACTCCAAAATTCCTTAAAATTCACAGTTCTTACAGTTTCTCTCTCATCTTCATCCTCTTTCTCACCCACATACAGCAACTCGCGACATCAGAAGATGATGAAACATCTCTAAAAACTAAAGATGATAAACATCTCTAAAAAGCACTCCAGGCCGATTACCAATTTCTTCCGATGTTATTATGCTTGTGAAAATTTAGAGAAAAGTCCAACCTAAAAATATAGTAAAATAAAATAAACATGAGTAATGATTTTTCACATCAGTAATCATTCTTCACGTTGCAAATCAACATGTCAAAGCATATCAATTATTTCGTTATTCAAATATTAAACAAAGCAGATAAAGGAAGCCACCAAACAAGAGAGGCCACATAATAGTCAAAGTATCAAACCTTCTTGAAGATAAACTACTTCTTATAAAATTTAAAAAGAAAATTTAATAACAATCAAAAAGGGAAAAATATAACACAACCCCTAATCAAAAATCAACATCAACATCAATTATTTTATTATTAAAGTGGCAACGGTTCAATAGATCTGGATCATGATTATGGAAATGAAATTTTTGGACCAAGTTCTTCATTACAAACCAAACACCAACAACCAGCAGAGAAAATTTTCCGAGTGGTTATTTGCTACCTCATAATTTTATTTTTCCAAAAAAGGTTGTCACTAACAGGGACTGGTAATTTTTCATTTTTACATCAATTGTTTGCAACTTCATTACTTTTCTTCCCAATTTTCTTCTGCCCATGTTAATATAACTTCTCATTCTTAATCACTTATTTGGAAATGAAGAATTTTTTTCAAAAGGATTTGTGCAAACTAAATTGTCCAAAATTTGTAGCTACTACACATGTTGCACAATGTTTGTGACACTTTGTAATATTGTGCTTATCTTTATCACTTTTATATTTTGGATTTTTTTTAATATAAAGCATAGTTGCACTGGTTCATTAAGAAATGAAACATCATTACTAATAATTTCTAAAAATTTGGTATATGGTGAAAGCTTAGTTTTATTGATCTGAGATCGAGAGAATTATGATATTTTATTTTTCTAGTAGACATTATTGTTACTTTACTACTGCTGCATATTTGGTTTGCAATCATCAATTATTTTTTTATTAAAGTGACAAAAAAATAAACGAACAAAGTAAGCACAACAAATTGCGGTGTCGTAGGTTTTTGTGTGGGTGAGAGAGAGAGGATAGAGATGAGCGAGAAATAAATTAGATAAGTAAGGTAGGTGGGTTAGGAGTAGGTGAATGTTTTTGATTTTTTTTTATTTTTTTATTTTAAATTAAAAATAAAAATTATTAAAATACCCATGTGTTTAAAGTATGTCTATGAATGGAGATTTTTTTGTCTACTAAAACTTGGTACACTTTGCTAAAATGTACCAACTGAAAAAAAAAGGCTTAATTACCTTTTTAGTCCCCAAGTTGGGGACTGAATTTCTGTTTTGTACCCGCTTTTAAAAATGATGTAATTTGGTCCCCAGGTTACTAATTTTGCTGTTATTAGGTCCCTTCCGTTAAGTAGGCGTTAAAATTGAAAACGTTGAGGTGATTGTGGATGTGATGTCAGTGAGATATGTGGTCGTGGCAATGAGGTGGGCTACATTATTCGATGTGGCAGCCAAAGAATAGATTACGTGTTTCTAAGTAATGAAAAATATAAAATTAGGGTTTTTAATCAGAATTTGGGGATTTTTCAATTGGGGATTTAATTAGAAAGTGAGGTTCTCAAAGGATTGGGTACTACTTCCAGGATTGGTGTTCTCGAAGGAGATTCTTGAGCGAAAAGGGTTCGTGAAGGAGATTGTTGAGGGAAAAGGCCTCGAGGTGGTATTTCTTCGAAGCGAAAAGGGCGAAAAGGTGCGCATTTTTTAGTTCTTTTATGTACTTGCTTTCCCATGGAAGTTGTCTTCTTGTCCCCTTAGTATGTTTTGCTGTCGTCCCCTTTTTTTGTGTTGTGGTCCCCCTAATAACGTTGGATTTGGAGTGTTCCCGTTGTTGACTGCTTTTGTTTTTGTTGTGCGTATTGTTTGTATGGTTTTGGTCCCCTTAGTAAGTACTATTTTGTCTTTTCTATTGTTCAATGTGTGGTTGTTGTTTAAGTTGTGGCTCATGCACATTGATTTAAGCTTTTAAGACAAAATTGAATGTTGTAGGTGTAGGTGAAAGATTTATTGCGTGTGATAAAGTTAAAGTTTCTTTGCCTACACGTGTAATAATTGTTAGTAACGTGGCATGTTTACAATGAATATACATGTGAAGGTCATTAAAGTATGATAGTATATGTATGTGAATGTAGTCTGACACTTACTTTTGTGTATAGGCTTATAAATGTCTACCTTTTGTTCATTATTTTGTTCAGCATGCCAATTTAATACTCATGCTTACATTCATTACTGTCATAGGGACTTTTGCCAGATATATAGCAACTGTTGCCTGGTGTAGACCATCGTTTCTGTGTAAGGCACATTTATGCTAATTTTAGAAAGAAATTTCCTGGCATAATTCTGAGACAATTATTGTGGAAGGCAACAGCAGCTTCACACCTCCAAGCATGGGAATCAGTCATGAGACAAATAAAGGATGTCAACGAAGACGCCTTTAAACACTTGATAAGTATTCCACCAAGGTAAGTACATTTCAAGTTTATATTAATTGAAGGTTTCTTTATTTAACAAATACTTATCTTGAACATGTTGCAGATTTTGGTCTAGGTCAAGGTTTTCAGGAAGACCTTCATGTGACACACTTGTGAATAACATATCTGAAGCTTTTAACAATGTCATTGTAGATGCAAGGGGGAAACCTATCATAACAATGTTGGAAGAGATTCGCAGCTACCTAATGAAGAGGTGGGCATCCAACAGAGAGAAGATAACTAAGTTTGAAGGTGCCATTTGCCCCAAAATTCAAAAGAGACTACATAAGGAGCTACAGAACACACAATATTGGATACCTAAGTAAGTAAACTTAGCATAGACACAATATTGGATACTTTTTTACTTCGTGTTATTCAGTACAGGATTTGATAAACTTATATTGGTCATATACTTTGCATTCTTTTGTTGATAATACAAAGAACAACTTTGTGTTCTTTACTGGTTCCATTTTACACATTTTGTTAATACTATGTTTTGATGCTTTGGCAGTTGGTCAGGGCTGCAAGTATTTGAGATCCATCATACATCCAATATTGCTGAAAAGTATGTGGTTGATGTAGAGAAAAGAGATTGTAGCTGCAGGAACTGGACTGTCACAGGGATCCCTTGCTGTCATGCACTCACAGCTATGAGGTTTTTAAACATGAATCCAGAACACTACATACCAAATTGGTTTAGAACCTCCACTTATGAAGAAACTTACAATCCAATAATTTTCCCTGTCAATGGACCTGAGCCATGTCAAAGAACATCATAGCTTGATATTTTGCCTCCTCCGAATAGGGTCTTGCCAGGTAGACCAAGAAAAAAAAGAATACTGGACAGTTGGGAGAAAATGAGGGATGATACTCAACTTGGAGAAGCTGGAATTCCAAAGAGATGTGGAATTTGTAGACAACTAGGGCATAGAAGAACTAATTGCCCTCAAGCAAGTCAACATCAACACCACCAAGCTACAACAAACCCCACTGAAGGAAGTGAACAACAAGACCACCAACCTACTCAAGGAAGTCAAATTACTCAAGATGACACTTCAACACCAGTTTAGATATTGTTGACATATCTATTGCATTTTGGATATGTATGTCTTTTGGATATGTATTTTGAATATGTACTTTAAACTTTAAGTACTTCAACCTGTCATGTATTTTGTTAAGTGATGTATTTTGCAAGTCTGACTAATATTTTGTTAAGCATTTGGCTTACCATCTACAAGAGCAATTATGGATCCAGTGAACAATATAAAATGAATCTATGAAATTGGTATCTTCTCCTTGTACGCCTATAGTCTAATTTGTTTGTGATTTGTAGCATGCAAGGCACTAGTTTATTTTTCTGCATAATTTAAAGCATTGTAAGTCATGAAAGGGCTAAAAGGCATGAGTGAATTCTCTGTTCTGTTCTATTGGTTCTATCATTTCTACTGACACTTTAGAGGAATGTAAATTAAGAGGATGAAGCTGGTTTTTTTAGTGATTGGTGTGTTATCCATTAAAGATCATAACGAGAGCACACAAATGTCTTTGTACTTGTTTAATCATCAATGTCAAATTTGTACTTCAACTTTTTTCATCTCATAATATCATATGCATATTACTTTGCCTTGTCTGATGTCAAAGTTGATGACATAGAATGTCTCAATTGCATTTCCATTTACTAGTTCATGAAACCAGAATCTCATAATAACACAAACACTCTGATACCAATAACAACTTCTTCTTCATTAAGTACAACTTTTTCATTACAACCAGATTCTTCATTATAATCATATTCTGCATTAAAACAAAAGACATATAAACATGATGTTCATAAACCCCATGAAACATAAAAACCCCAACAACACCTTCTCCCTTTTCTGATAAACTAAAACTGATTTTTCCAAAGTAAGAATCTTTCTCCTTTGCCATCCAATTATATTATCCCTTTCATCCATATAATCTTTAGTGCGCCATTTGAAGTAATTACATCCTCGCACTTCTTCGTTTCGACTACATTGTTCCAAACATCCAACCAAAACCATGTCAGGATACACCAAAGTATTGAACCCCAAAATAAAAACACAACGAAGATATGTTACCTTGTAATTAGAGCAGCCCCAAAAATGTTTGCCCTCATTCTTAACAGTTTATGCGACTTCTTAATATGGCAACCTCTCCACAATAGTACGCATGGCTGGCAACCATTCCTCTTGATGAACCACCACTCGAGGTCCCCCATGAGCAAGACGAATACTGATTCATTGACATTGCCTCAAGGAAAGACACAATAATGCTTCGTCCACACCTATAAAACAACCCTAATCCCAAACAACCAACTTAGGGCTCCCACCTCAGAAACATTAATCTTCAAAAAAAACAATTTTCAGAATGTGTTACGAAGAAGATCTTAGGGTAAAGGAGAAATATGACCTCACCTGCTTCAAATGACCTCCTTCGGCTAAGCTCCTTGGAGTTCACCTCAGCACACCTGCTCCACTTTAGGTCCTTCAGCTAAGGTGCTTCGACCTTAATATATTAGGCCAAATCCATTTGGTTTTTTCTTTTCCATATTAAAAAATATTTTCATATCTGTCATTGGTAAAAAAACTGTTTTTGCCACGCTGGATAACTCATTTGACACATCACTTAACATTTAATGTTGTTGCAACCTACTTAACAGAAGGGACCTAATAACAACAAAATTAGTAACCTGGAGACCAAATTACATCATTTTTCAAAACGGGTACAAAACATAAATTCAGTCCTCAACTTGAAGACTAAAAAGGTAATTTTAAGCCAAAAAAAAAAACTTACATATATTAGCAAACCCTATATATATATATATATATATATATATATATATATATATATATATATATATATATATATATATATATATATATATATATTTCTCTTTACATGATTTTTATTTTTATTTTAACTTTCTATAATATAACTATTAATGATTTTTTAAAATATAATTGGTATTTGCCGTTTTTAAAATAATTTCTATTTTAAAATATTTTATATGAAAGTGTGACAAATTTTTTTTCTTTTTGATGTTTTCTTTTTATATTTGTAAAGTGTTTATTATTATTTTTATCGTTTTTCTCTTATATATTAATTTAATCAATTTATATATATTATTAATTTCGAAAAAGCGTGTGTTTATGCTAATGTATAACAAAATATATTATATATGATTATTTTCAAGAATATATTATGATTAAATTAATTAAAGTAAGAATGTATTTATTTTTAATTGAAATAGACTAGACAATGTATAAAAATATAAATAATAATTCTCTAATAAAAGAAATGATGATCAATATAAAAATTATTGAATAAATTTTATAAAAATACAAATAGTAGACGATAAAAAATTATGAAGAATATACAATATAAAACTATAAATGATACACATCATCCAGAAAATTATAAAGAATATATTCTGTAAAAATATATATAGACAACATAAATTATAAATAATAAATCTAAACTACAAAGGAGATATTAAAAATACAAAAATTAAACGTTTGGTTGATTCATATAGTAAATTCGCCATGTTTTAACAAAAAATTATATTTTAAACTTTTATTTATAGTGTTTTTTTTAAATCACAATTTATAAATAGTATAAATAATTTAATAATTGACATTAGATTGAAAAACGATTGCATTGAATAAATAAAAAAAATGTATGTTTTTTTATTCATTTTACATCCTTGTTATCAACTAATTAAACATATATTACAAACTATTTTGAAAACTTCATTAATTTTATTTTCATTTTACATGGGAAACGAAACGGTTGTTTTTGCCATTTGGCAGTGGTTTTCGAACCGCGGCATATTCAGCCCCGGTAAAAAGTCTGGGACTTTAGGCCGCGAGTGAAACCGCGGTAAAAAAAAATGGGGAATATATCGCGATTCGTACCACACCCGCGGCCTAAACCCCTTTTTTTAAAAAAAATAAAAATTGTAGCATTATATGGCGCGGTTGGAACCGCGATAAAAATGTAGGGAATATACCGCGGTTCGTACCACAACCGCGGCCAAAAGTCTATTTAAAATTAAAAAAAAAAATAAAACGAGACACAATATGCCGCGGTTCTTAGGGGAACCGCGGCATATACCCCCTGTCACAAGGAATAGGTCGCGGGTCTGCAGAGAATCGCGACATATAAGTTACATTTATTTACGAAACTATTACCGTGCACCATTATGCAACGGTTTCTGTCCAACCGTGACATAATTTGCGCTGTATAAACCGAATTTTGTACTAATGACAGTAGATAAAATTAATTAACACATTTGAAAATAACACATGAGACATTAAAGTTTTAATAATTCAAAAAATACAATTATAATTACTAATTAAAAATATAAAACATCCATATATTACATCATTAAAATTACTTTATGAAAATAAACAGCAATTAGAAATACATCAATAAATCAATAATCAATAACAATACAACTTCATTACAAATAGGTTAATAAATAATTTTTAATATATCAATATTAAATGTGAATAAATAAATAAATAAACAGTAAACGAATAAAAATATATATAGATAACACAAGTATTTAACATAAGTACTCATGCTTCTTCTGAAAATACATTAAATAAAATAAAATAAAGAAATTGATTCAAAATAATTGATGGAATTAGACTTTAGTGTTTTGTATAGTTAACAATACGAAAACTATTTTAAATAGTATTTTAAAATATTCTTAATATTAATAGGGTTTTTTCTCTTTTAGTTGTAATTTTATTTATTGATATATTTGTTCTATTATTTATTAACTTTGAGTAAATAAGTCATAGTTAAGATTATTTTTATAAAAAAAATTATGAATTTTGATGAAAACTTCTAATTTTTTGTTTATACATTCAAAGCGTCAAATACATACATTTATTTATATTTTAATTAGTATTAGTGAAAAACCGTTAACATTTATGAAAAATAATCATTTTCATTAAACGTTTATGAAAAATAACAATCTTCATATTTTTTTATGTATGGATCAGCAAAAAATTTATAAAGTGATTATTGCATTTATTAATAGAAAAAGAATATACAAATATTTCAAATAGACTGGTATTGTTCTAAACTTGTGGTAAAATATAATTACTGCGTATTTAAAAAAGAAAAATAGCGTTGATTGGGTTCCCGCTGTGATTGAAGTGGAGTTCTTCATATTTACATTGTATTTGAAATTGTTTACATTTAATTTTTTAATTAAATGTAAACAATTTAAATAGATAATAATAGCGCAGCAGTATTATTCGAAAGCAGATTTTTTTTTTCAAGATTAATGTATATGTATTGTTATCCCTATAAATCACTGGGTCATAAACACAATAATATATAGTTAAGATTCCATTAATATTAAATGTAAACAATTTAAATAGTTAATAAATACAATAATATATAGTTATAATTTAACAAAGGGTATAATTAATTCAAGGTAAAAAAATTTTGATATATTAATCTAGCAAAAAATTATTGGATATCAACATCACTAACTTCAATGAAACTTGTGACCCTGTCTGGATTGTCGAATAGAATAATGAGAATAAGTAATAAAGATAATAGAATGTATAATATACATAACATATAATCTCAAATGTTCCAAGCAGTTGTAGAAGACAACATACTTCTCAACACAGCATTTAATGTTAGAAAAAGAGATAATTTTTAAGATTTAACAATTAATTACATACATTACTTCTTTTAAAATTAAATTAAACCTCATTTAAATTAAATAAATTATTAAAAATAGCATAATACATAATGAAGATTATATATATATATATATATATATATATATATATATATATTTGTGTTTGTGTATATATATATATATGTGTACTATTTAAATTAATATATAAAATATATATAATTGTAGTTGCAATATATATTAGAAACAGAACTAATAATTTTAAATTCAAACAAATTGAAAATTAAGCAACACAAAATATCATCAAAGAAATTTTCTTTCAGAAAAGTCTGATCAAATAATTTGAAATCAAATAATGTATAGTTGCTCCTATGTCCATTGTGTCAATGTAACGAAATAACTTAACTGCGATTTCCACCCGTCAGCTTGGTCACTTAAAGATGGTATAAAACAACAAATAGATATGGGTGATGTGAAATAAAATTTGAAATGATACTTTTTCGATTTCGTGTTAGAGTCTACATTTTATTATTAAAAATTTAAGATATAAATAAAAAATTAAAAAAAAAATTATTATTTTAAATTACACTATTTTTTTAAACTTTCTTTCTTTAACGCTATTTATCTTTTTTTTTTAAAATACTTGCTCATTTGTTTAAAGATTGAAAACTCTTAGATTAATTTTTAAGGCAAGTTTTTTACTTTCATTTTATCAGTTTTTCATATAGAGTAAATTAGTTTTCTATTCTTTTCTTTGGTCTGTTTTGTCTTCCTTTGCATGTGACTTGTTTTGGTTTGCATGTGGTGTATGAGTCATCTTTATTAGTTTATACTAATCAGTGGTCCTAACAGTGTGTCCTAATCATGTTTTTGTTGTTCATAGGAACATACAAGACTTCCTGTGCGTTTGGAACTATTTTAGGATCCTTAGAGTTGTTTGGTCATCTATCAGGCAAGGGAAGCTAGTTATATGGTTTTAGAATTTTAGATGTTTGAATATTATGAAATTGAATTTTTTATCTATCTAAGGTTGATTACTTTCTGATATCGGTGGTTGAATTGCTGAATAATCTGAGTATGTTTCATTAGTTGTGTTGTCTGACATTGTATGAATTGGTGTTGAGTAAGGAACTGAGAATCTGACATCATTTGAGCAAGTTCGTATGCACTTTGACATTGAAAACAACTTTTGAACTAAGCACTAAGTCAAGAATACCAATTTGATCATCTAAATAGGTTTGTGGATCCTTAAATCAAAGATTTGAGTTGGTTGTTTTTTGATACGACACTAAGCGGTACTGGTGTGACGTTGAGCGCAAGCTTGGTTGTTCAAGTCTGGAAGCACTTTTGTTCCATATCACTGAGCTCCCATTTTTACTATTGGGCGATCATTTTTGCAAAAGGTCTGGTGTTGAGCAATGGCAGACACCGTTGAGCACCACTTTTCATTATAGGTTTGAAACTGTTTTAATTTCAGGTCATTGAGCGACATAATGACATCATTAAGCAAGACGTTTTGCAAAAAGAATGACGTTGAGTGCCAGGACTACCGCTGAGTGCAAACCTTCTGCAAAGGTTTTGACATTGAGTGCCAAGACTATCACTAAGCACTCTCCTTTGCAAGAGGTCTTCGTTGAGCGCTAGTGTGTATTTCTGTGATTTTCTAATCCTCTCATTTGTTCGAAGTGGTTTTACCATCGGTTCTATGTATTTTTATTGTATATGGGTTTGTGATGTCTCATGGATTTATAACACGGTTGTGAGTATGCATGGTGTATGTTGTGAAATGAATTTGAAGGAGAAGTTTATTGTAATGGTTTTAACCATGTATACATTGAGAGTGATCTTGACACTCTAATAATCATCCAATCTCAATTAGAGAATAATGAGGTACGTGGTGAAAAAAGCATAAGGTCATAATCTAGGAGCTTTACCTTAGCCAAAGGCGTTAACGGACTAACCTTGTGTGTGGTAGGATGAAACCTATTGGCAATAGCTCTGCAAAACAGTAGATGTTACCACAAGTACATAACTCGTCAGAGTCTGATATCTATATATGTATCTGGATGGTCAAGTCTATAATGAATGATTACATGTTTTATGATTTGATGATATGAATGTCTATGTGTGTTAATATCTTTATTAATGATGTATGATTGTTGTTTTTGGTATATTAGCTTACCATTTATTATTTATTATTTGTGTGTTTCTCTGTGTTTCTTCTTGTTTGCAATGATCACCTTAATGATTTCAGCATATGAAGATGCTCCAGTGGATCCTATGCAGGAAGGAAGTAGAGTGAAAGAGTAGTCTTAGAATGTTTAGTTTTCAATTATATAAGTTATTGAAAAGTAGTGTTATGCTTTTGACTCGGTGTAATATTACTCTTAATAGTTTATAATTCTTGTGTATGTGTCTGTCTATATAATATATATATATATATATATATATATTGTTATGGTTATATTCAGAAGTATTGTAATAGCATTATATATATATTTTTGAGTTACCTGTTTTTTATATTGAATGTGTAATGTTTCCTTTAGTGGTGGAATACTATTAAAAATGGGATGTTACAATCCAAACTTGGGTTACAATATTTAATTAAAGCTTAAATACTCATTTGGTCATTGTTTCCGTTTAGTTTTGTTTATGTGGTCATAGTTTTTATTTTTATCTTCAATGTGATCTTGATTTTCCTTAATTTGGTTCAATTGAGTTATTTTTGCTAACTACGTTTAAAATAATAACAGGAAAATTTACATGATGGATGGTTCATTTGATGTGACCCAATGTAGTATGATGTGTCCATTATAATTTATCGTGACATGGAGTTTTAGTTCGAGTTATAAAGACCTTGCTTTGAAATTGCTTTTAAGGTTTTTAATTGGGATTTTTTGATCATTTGCGATGTAGGAAGGTTTCTTGATTTGGAGAAGATTGTTGTTGGTGACGTCGTTTGGTGGAGTTTGTGCATCTTTTACTCAAAATTGAAGAGGTGAGTTTTCTAAATAATTAACATTTTTTATTATTGTTTTTTTTGTTGTGGTGGTGAATAGGGTCTTCATCACTCACATTCTATGTTTAGGGTTGTTGTTGATTATCCTCTTTCCATGAGGTAGATTGATTAAATTTGTGTTGTATTTGTCAATGGAATATGTTTTTGTGTCCAATTATGGTTGTTTTTGTTGTTGTTGTGGTGAATATGATTGTCTTCATTAACAGTGTGTTTAGGAATTTTGTTCATTGTCCTTTTTCCATGAAGTGGATTAATTAAATTCGTGGTGTCTTTGTCAATGAAATATATTTTTGTGTCCTAATATTTTAAAGGCTTAATACATCATTTGGTCCCTAATTTGGAACGATGTGTTCAAAAAGGTCCTACCTTTTTCAAAAGTTCACTATTGTCCCATATTTCGTAAAAGAGTGTTCAAGTTGGTCCTTTTGGCTTACGGTGTTAAAAATACTAACGAAGTAATGATATGGCAACTATGACCTGTCCAATTTTTTATTACGTGGCTACCATGACCTAATTGATGTGGCAATGTTAATGTAAAAGGAAAGGAGGACACCATGAAACCCTAATTTCCCTAAGGACAGAAACCCTTATGCCGCCACCGTGAAACCCTAGTAGTTGCTGTTGCCGCATAACGAAACATGCCACCACCAAATCCTCAGGCCACCATGCCATCATCACCACCATCAACACAAACCTACAATTTGAAGCAGAGAAAACCAACAGAAAACCCAGAAATTAAATTCAAATCGCCTAATTCCAACCAAACCCTAGCCACCATAAAACCCTAAACTGCACCACCAGTAACTAGGGCAAAATCTCCACCATGTGTCGCGCCTCACCACAAGCAAGAACCGAATCGAAATCCCTAACCTGCAAACCAAAAATTTCAACCGAAACAAGAACAAGAAAATCGTAATCGCGACACCTAAAAACCCAATTCACACCTGCAGCAAATCATAAACATACATAATCGCTACCCAAATCGCAAAAACCCTAGTTCGCAAGCAGCATCCATGGGCACCAACCTACAAATTGCACAAGCCAGAAACGCAGAAACAATGCGCTTCCATGCATCGTGCAAGAAGCTTCTTCGTGCATCCTCCATCTTCGTCTTCTTTGCAAAGAGCAAAAGCCCAGAACGAGAGCTTCTTTTTCGTTCATTGTTGATCAAATGCGTTGCGCCACCACAGGCTGCCGCGAGTCAGAGTGCATAATCATGAAGGCTCTCTCGCACAAGCATTGCATATCAATTGGGTTTGCCACGTAATAAAAATTGGACAGCTCACAGTTGCTACATCATTATGTCGTTAGTGTTTTTAACACCGTGAGCTAAAATGACTAACTTGAACCATTTTTTACGAAATATGAGGCAATAGTGAACTTTCGAAAAAAGTAGGACCACTTTGAACACAACGCTTCAAACTAGGGACCAAATGATATATTAAACCTATTTTAAATTGTTTGTTTGTCTATATTTTGTAGTGAGTTTGCTCTAACAACATATCGTGTGTGTATCCTTTACTTTTATGCAATTTTTATTATATAAGTAGTTCCTATAAGTGTATTTAAATGCTAATAAGAAATCTCACCTGTTGGATGCTTAATGCCTTTAATTTTGAGTAGAAGAGGCACAAACTCCACAAAATAAGTTCATCCAACAATAATCTTCTCTAAATCGACAAACTTTCTTCTGCAAATGATCGAACCAATCTATCATGTATATTGTTTAAAAAAAAACACTAAATTAAACCAAACAATAATCAAATAAATATCTAAGTCTTTAATTAATTTCATTATATTAAAATTACCATTTATCAATTTCCTTTAAAATTTGATTTATCCATTGAATCCGAATCAGGAAGGCTTGGTTTGCTTCTCCTTCCTTATATTCTATATTAAAAATTAACTGTGTATAAATTTTATTATTAATTGGATATTACAATATGATAAATAATTGAGTGAAGGATAAACAAGATAGTACGAGATGTGAGATCTACAGGGTGTATCATTTCTTGTATTTTATCACTATATATAGCACAAATTTATCCAAATTCCCCCAAATAGGACCGACTATTCTTTTATTGTAGATTAACTTTGTTGTACTCCAAAAAGACCTAGGTTTTCCTGCTCCTTTAATTCAGCTACCTCTTAAACACCACTCCAAACTTTTTGACTTTTAGGTCAATTTCTTTGTTAAAATGTTGAAGTTAGATAATAAATACGTCACTCATGACATATTTCTGTTAGACAACTAATGATATGTGAGTGTGTATAGCCATATTTCTATTAGACATATTTCTATTGATAATGATATGTAAGCTTGTATATGCAAAATAAACAAAGTAACCCTCTTCAAATTAGTAGTAAAAGGTTTTGGCATTGATTATATTTTACATTATATTTCAAATTTTGAGCTGAAACATATCAAGTTACAATAAAATATGAGAGTTTTTTTTTTCATGAATTGAAATATAAACTTTAACATTAGATTTTGTTGTGTCTAAAATTGAAGCTCAAAATAATAAAAAATTATAAAAAAAATAAATAAATTTCGATTCTAAAAGCATTGCAAACATGTTTGATTCCACAATTAAAGCCTAGTATATGTTATTTTAAAAAAAAAAATATTCTCATTCAGAAAATCTCATTCTATTAAATAATGTTAAAAATTAAACTATAATTTAATACTATTAGATGAATAAAAAACAAAAAAGATAAGTTAAAATTGAGAACTAATATTAAAATATAAATTTTTATGCAATTTTCATATTTATATATATATATATATATATATATATATATAACTGTTGAAAAAAAAAACGACTCTAAACAACAAAATACCTCTTCAAAAATGACAATGAATAAAGAAACGTGTAAATAAAAAGACTCGAGAAAGAAAGAATTTGCGAGTAAAAAATGCAAACGAGAGAAAAACTGATAGAAAATAAGAGAAATCAAGAGAAAATAGCAAACTTGGAAACTAAGGATTAGCATTGTGACAGAAAAATAACTTTTCTAAATATTTAATCCTAGACAAAATAATAGGCTTCGATTCTTCTCATATTAGAAGTTTAAAATTGTATAAATATTAACAAAAATGTTATGGTTGACATTTTAAAAATATCTACACAACAAATAATCAAAATTTTGATTATTTTAGAACTAAAATTTATAATTGTACAAATAATTTCAAAAATATTGCGCTATTTGAAATTCTTCATTTTTTTATAATCAAAATTTTTTAAGCTATTTCAAATGTGATTTATGTACTGTTGTAATAAAATAAATAGATTTAACTGTGCATAAATATATAACCAACTAAATAACTGGAAAAAAGAATGTGGTCTTATATTGCCAATTAAAATAACTGCAGTAAAAATTTTAAAGAAAAAACTAAACAGAAAAACATTAACATGCTTTCCATTTTCTACTAAGATCTATTTTGTTCCTAGTTTATGCTAATGTTTTAATTTCGTTCTCTTTATCTCTCTCCTTAGAAGCCAATGTGAAATTAATGATCTCTTAGGGTGTGTTATTTTGGATGAATTTGAGGGAGATGATTTGAATGGATTTGAGTGGATTTGAGAGTAATTTTTTTGTTGTTTTTTTGAGTGGATTTGTGGGTAATTGAGAGTGGATTTGAGGGTAAAGTTTGTGAGAATTAGTGTAGGATTTGATTGATGTGACAAATTTAAAAAATTAGTTTAATTAGTAGAAATTAAAGATTACCAAAATACCCCTAGTTATTAAAATAATATAAAATGATATTTGTTAATGTTATATTTAATTGTAAAAATATTTATAAGGAGTAAAAAAATTAAAATAATTTTTAAAAAGTAAAAATTTTAATTTTAAATGTAATATATTTTTTAATATAATTTACACTAGCATCAAATAAATATAAGATTAAAAAAACTATTAATATAATTTTGAAAATAAATATTAAAGCAACAAACTTTAGGATTCATTTTGGACATTCAAGCACATAAGGAATAGCGAGAAAACTCTGACGGCTTCGAGTTCACAACGATGCAGGGTGAAACACCCTAATTTCAATTCAAATATTTTACAAAGCAATAAGGGCATAAACGAGTTTTACTTCAAATCATCGCAAATCGTCGCATTATGTAGAGATGATGAAAACTCATATATATATCGCAAATCACTTTAATTTCATCGTTCCAAATCACGCCAAACGAACACAGTTTCATTGCAAATCATTTCTCGCATTTTCACTTGAACAGTAAGATCCACCCAAACGAACACAACATTAGGCTTTGTTCTTTTGGTAGGATTTGGAGGAGATGATTTTGGAGAGATAATTTGAATAGATTTGAGTGGATTTGAGAATGATTTTTTTGTTGTTTTTTTGAGTGAATTTGTGGATAATTGAGAGTGGATTTGAGGGTAAAGTTTGTAAAAATTAGTGTAAGATTTGATTGATGTGACAGATTTAAAAAATTAGTTTAATTGGTAGAAATTGAAGATTACCAAAATGTCTCTAGTTATTAAAGTAATATAAAATGTTATTTTTTAATGTTATATATAAATGTAAAAATGTTTATAAAGAGAGTAAATTTATTAATAATTATTAAAATTATTTTTTATAGGATCTCAAACATAAAAAAATATTTTTTACAGAAATTATAAAAAAAATTAATAAAAAAGTATTTAGTGGTAGATGGTGAAATCTACCAAAAGTTGTTGAAATCTTGCGTTAAATATATTGGATTTTAAAATTGTTGGATAGATAGGACTATGATAGTATAATATAAACAAATGACGGGGTGTGATTATGATACCAAATTCTTGAACTTAAGATCATTTTCCATCTGTATATATATGTTTACGTCGAAGAAGGAAATATCAGAGATTTGCAAAACGTAAACCATGTGGGTGTCGGAGAAACCAGAAAACACCAGAGACAACGTGGAAGTGGTAATAAATGTGGATAATAAGGTTGTGGGGGAAAGAAGATGAAGTGTGTGTGTGTGTCGTGTCCCGAAATCCTTGATAAGCGGTCACCCAGAAGCTTTCAGCCCTCACTTTGTGGGGCTCGGACCCTACCATCATCCCCGTTTTGAGCTCACCATGACAAAAGAGCTGAAGTTAGCTGCAGCAAGTAGGATCATTAACTACCCCCTCAATACCGACCTCCCCGATGTTGAATCTTTCTACCACCAAGATGTCTTAAAGTCCTATGCCCACGAAAAAGACAAGCTCATCGTTATATCAGCACTGATGGCATATTCGTGCTGGCTTTGCTCAACAGGAGTCTTGATGCCCAACCTCAGCACCACACTACGGGAAAACATGGCATGCCCCTCGTCAATGCTTTTGGTGTAGAGTTGACCATCGACGCTGTCACCAGGGACGTTTTCATGCTCGAGAACCAACCCACGCTGCCATCCAAAGAACCGGATACGAAAATGTCGCTTGGAACCGGATACGCGAAGCTGTATCCGAATACCCTTCCTTGGCAAAATCTTCAATAACCTGGATCCGGATACGTGAAGACTGTATCCGAATACCGTTCCTTCGCAAAATCTTGGAAAACCTGGATCCTGATACTCTCTACAACCGAATACATGAACATGTCTTCTGCTTCAAGCTTCGTCTTCTTCATCCGCCTGTCTCTCATCATGAAGCTTCTTCTTCCTCATCCCCTCCGCTAGTCTATGCATGGCCATGACAGTGCTTTTGGTTGCTTCTTCGAATCGATTCTTAAAATTAAGAACCGAATAAAGTATCAGGATTGAATATTGTATTTAAATCTTAATAATAGTGCAGGGCATTTCAGTCATTTACAGGTAAATCAGCGCAAATCCTTTCTAAACAGGTGAGATGCTCCCAACAGTGAAATCTCGCGAATCAGCACAAATCCATGGTCGCATTTCAGCAAAAAACGAACAAGAAAAAATTTCTTTTCATCGCTCGCATTCGTCTCTGAATAGTGAAATCTGTTCAAACGAACAAGTCATTAAGGTAGTTTGGTGTATTGGAGAGGAAAAGGCTTCAAAGTGATTTCTTTTCTAAAGAAGTTTCACTATATCATGGGAGAATCTTCATTATTAAAAAACATAATTTTTTTAACCTTTTATATCAACTACACAGTCAATGTTAAAATTAATTATTAACCAGGTAAAAAGTAATATATAACATTGATCAGAATATTAGAATACAAACTAGAGAAATATATAAATAAATTATACAAATGTGTGTGTTTGTGTGATGATAGTATTATTCTAATATGATATTAGTCATTAAAAAACTATTCTAATAAATATTAATTAACCTTAAATTAACGTACTAATACAATTATAGATCCATTTGTATGATATTCATAATACAAGTGGGTCATATATAACTCTTGAATTATTATAATCAACAATGAGCTAGGAATATACAGAGGGATAAGGTAATGGAAGAAGAAGCATGTATGAGTTTCGTTATATATACTGGGGGAACTCAGTGTTATTATGTTATTATTTTTATTTTGTAGATTAATTTGTTATTTTATGTATCCTAGATTAAAAAATGTGTTAAAAAACTATTTTGAGTAAAACATGCTTCTCGGTATTGTTAAATTATTTATATACTTAAATATTTAAATATTCTCTCTTAAAAATGATAAATCATCTTATGAATATGAATAAAATATAAGGTCGACAATGATTTTTATTTGTACGTGTGGATACAAAAGTTATATACTACGGCCAATAATCCTAGAATGTTGACATGAATGTCCACACCTTTGTGAGGGATAGGTGTAGGGTTGGCATAGTTAACTTAAAAACCTTAAACTGTAGCTTATCTGTACTTTTTTAAACTTAAACTAAAAACTTATTGTATTGATTAATAATTCAGTTTAAAAATACTGAACTATTTTTTTTAGTACAGTAACTGTAGTTTCAGTTTTTCTGTTTCCTTTCTCAATCACAGTTAGGTTTTTCAATTTCTCATCACAATTTTCTATTTTCCTATTTCCTATTTCCATCTCCGTTGAAGGCAGCCCTATTTCCTATCCCCGTCTCTCCGTTGAAGGTCGTCGCCACTGTTGTCGAAGAGAAGCAGATATGCAACCCAAAGGTACGCTTTTATCTTTCCCTTTCAAAAGAGATTGAAAAACCTTGGCATAGTAGCAGTGGAAGAACGAAGGAGAAGAAGGGGAGCAAAATGACACCGTTGAGGCGGGAGTCAGAAGAGGACACACCTGAGTTCCATAAAGAGTCGATGGAGTTGCCGGCGGGGGAGAGGGCGAGAGCGGGAGGCCGTCGCCGAAGAGAGAGTAGTCGAGGAAGGACTGGACGCTGTGGACGGCGAGGGAGGGGGTGGAGAAGAGGTCGGGGTGGGTGAGGGGGTGTGGTCGAGAGAGAAGTTGGCGGGGGAATTGTCGATGACGGAGATGGTTTTGGCAGCGAGAAGGTAGGGAGGCGGGCACGACGAGGGAGGAAGAGGAGGTCAGAGAAAGGAAGGTTCTGGGGGACGATGTGATAGAGGAGTATGAGGGGATCCAGCGGACGGTGGAAGAAGGTGTTGGGTGGGATGAAGAGGGTGGTTTTGAATTAAAAGAGTTTACTGAACTGTACTACAATAACTGAACTGAAATTAAGTTCAATTAAATTTTGAATTATTTTATAATTAATTATAATTAGTTATAATACAGTGCAGATAATGTAGTTTGTCCACCCTTAGATAGAAAGTTTATATACAAATTGTCTTCTTCAATTGTGACAGTTCCTTTTAATTATCTACGACCACGGTTAATTTTTTCACTGTAACTAAACTGGAATTTGGCCTTTTAGGATGATCACATTTTTGGCATTTAAAAATTTATAATACATTATTTTTTCAAAAAAATATATATTAAATTATATATTTTTTAGTAATTTAAATAGTGAATTAATTTTTTTCTAAAATATTAATAATTAACTAAAAACATTTAGAAAGAAAAAAAAACACATGTAACATCAAAAACTTAAAGTATCAATAATACTATAAATTTATTAAAAAAATATTTTACTATGTGTAAAATAAGTAAAGAAACACTAGATACTCTTAAAATGTAGAGTGGGATATGTATTGGTAAGTGGATTTGAATTAGCAAAATACAACACTATCTACTCATACAACATTTTCACTTGTTTGAGTTACAGCTATCGAAAAACAAATTAATCTACAAAATAATAACTTTTTTAAATCAAAAGGCTTCTACAAAGTTTATATCAATACAAAATATAACTCAAACACAATAAATATATATATATATATATACATATATATATACATATATATATATACATATATATATATATATACACATATATATATGTACATATATATATATATATGTACATATATATATATACATATATATGTATGTATGCGTGTGTCTTTTATTTTTGCAATTTAATTGTCCAGGCTATTCCATTTTCTTTCATTGCCTCCACCCTGCAGTACAATACACACTCATCAACAAATAACATAAAATACACTTAATTTTGGCACTGATTATTTCTTTTTGTTCAAAATAATGTTGGATACACACTGATTTCAAGTTCATACAGCAAAAGAAAGAACGAAGAGTGAAGAGAGAGGAGCATTTTTAGGTTTTTATTAAATTTTTAAACAGGAGAAAACTAGGGTTTATGAGTTTCAGGGGGTGCAGGAAGAAAAAGAAAAATTCAAGAAGAAAGGGGCCCTTGTCATAACTTGGGTGAATTAGTCCATAAGAAATAGAAGCCCAAACTTAGATAATGTACTAATCACACTGTCCCATTAGGCGTAATTAGTATTTGTAAATACAGGAGCTTGAAAACCTATGTAAATAATAATAATAATAATAATAATAATAATAATAATAATAATAATAATAATAATAGTAATAGTAGTAGTAATAGCAATACATTTCATGTCTGAAAGAGTAAGTGTAGAAGGTAAAAGTAGTGAAATGTATGTTTTTTTTTTGTCAATTTGTGGAATCTAAAATTCAATCTAAACCCAACTAAACATCAGATGCGTGATTCATAAATATTTCAAATAACATGTGTTGTGATATATAATTTGAAATTGATTATGAGGATATTTATGAGATGAGAAAAAATATAATTGAGTAAAATTTGATATTCTTGAGTACTATCAATTATAAAATTTGATCATTTTATTAGTTAAAGTACAATCTTTTTCTTATACCTATATTTTTATTTAATTTATCATTAAAATTTGACATGTCAAGTACTTTTACAATAATATACAGCACATGTAAATATATATCTAATATTTACACTTACATATATTGCTTGAAATTATAATTATACTTTTTCTTATTCCTTTAAACATTTTGTTTGAAGTTTGATTCGTATAAAAATCTTATATATCAATCTTTTTTATTTTATTTTACTCATTTCACTATGTGCATTTTTATTTCTATAATAATTTTTATTCTGTTAAAATAGAATAATAAGAACAAAATCATATAAAGTATAAAACTAAACAAAGTTATATAAAAACCAAAATCAAAGTAGAAATGTATCTCAAGGCCAAACATAATTGATTCAAATATTTATTGTTACTTTACAATACAATACAAGTAACACAAAACATAAACTACTACCAGACCTGCATCACCTTCCTTGGAGATTCTTTATTCAATTTATTGTTTATTTTTGCTTTAAACAGTCACACGTCACGCCATCTTCAAACTATGATATGAAACATTGTAGTACGACATAACTATGATGCTTCGATCTATAATCTACTTTTTAGGTAATGTTTTTGCTGCTTCCAATATCATCTGCAGAGATATATCGAAACATGACTTGAGTTGGTATTCATCTATGAAGCCTTCCTCTACTCCAAATCCAACTCTTAAATATCCCATGTAGCTTGTTATAGTCACTGTCATACTCTGTAAATCCATCACAAAATATATGTTTTACAACATTATAGTATCAATTAACATAGGACTAAAATTTAGAGAATACAATAATCTCTTAATCATGCACCAAACTTTATATTATTACGTTTGAAAATGAAGAACATGAACAGGGGTAAAAAGTACACCTATAACATGCATACTGAATCTCTCATCCACTTATTATCTGAATCCGTATTTCATACAAAATCCTTAATTATATTAACTGAGTATAAGTATAAATATGAATAATATATAATATTTTAAATTAGATATAATAATAACATGTACATATCAGTCTCTGTGTTAGTTATGATACATGTTTTCGTTTTAAATTAATAATTAAACACTTTTAATTTACCTAACAAAATTTATATAATTCTTATATAATTCATACTGTAATCATAATCCACACTTTCATTTCTACTCTTTCATATAATTATTTTATATTTTACATAATTGTAATTTTTTTCTTTATATTTTAACATTGAAAAAATAAAATATAAATCTTTTTCATATTGAATAATTGATACTATTACATTTTATTTATTTTCATTTTTATTTTTTATAAAAGTTTATTTAATTAATATCTAAAACAATTCGGAGAAGGACAAGTTATATACTTTTTTTTTATAGAGATGAAAATCAGATAAAAGATCAATCCTACTAAATCTGAATACGAAAATAGAAATATTTTTTTTCTTAAAAGATATAGTTCAAGTCATTTGGTATGGAGCAAGTATAAGATAATTTGAATTAGTTTAGTGGACATATTAAATGCCTGTAAAGAAAGATTGACCTAGCAAATAATTAAAAGTTATATTTAATACATACAATTTTTTATTTTGTCTTCCAAAATACCTTAGTTCATTTCTTAAAAGTAGGCCAATTTCAATCTTTTCATAATCAATTATTTCTTATTGTATTGATTCAGTCTATGGGAAGAGAGACCTGAGATAAACCAACAGTCATGAAGTAGAAGCCTTTGATTGGATGATTAGCCAAAGTCACTTTCTCTGCTGGCCCTACCATGTGTGATATGCTCAAACTTGCATTATTCATTATCTTATACATGTAGTTCGTAGCAGCCTGCAACACCAAGTAATTAATACAAACAATTCTGTCATTATTCAATTTAACTAAATACAATATGACAAGATTAAACTTGATTAATAATGCTCAAACTTACAATACTGATTAAAGAGAAATGATGCATTAATTAAACATGATTATTTCAAACCTGTGGTCCTTTGATTTGGTTCAACAAGCGTAAAAGCACAGCAGTCATTGGTACTGCCAAAGAATTTCTCTGTCTGTTGATGTTTTTCTTAGCATCTAACACAAACTCAAGTGGGTTCAATTCTTTCTTATCACTTAACAAGGGCACTGGAACATGCATGAAGTGGAATCTGTTCCCCCAAGGTGCCTTAGAATTGGTAGCATGCATCTCCTTCGCTGATATGTAAGCCCTAATATTCCTGGTATTCAGCAGCACCAATGCTGTAGTCTCAGCAGTTCTTGATCTGTGATTCTTTGCCTTCATGTACAGTTGAATACCAAAGAAAATTGCACCAACCAACACATCATTTACGCTCTACATGTGAAAAAAAAAAAAAAAGAAGTCAATGATATAATGAAACAAGAAAAAAACAACACTTCAGAAACTATGAAGTCTGAACTTACCACTTTGAGTTTATTTTTGACTTCTTTAATGTTGTCCAAAGAGAGGGAAACATTTACTATACTCATAGGGCGAAACCCTACATCTTCATGCCCTGACCTTAATGGTGTCTGTTCATCTGGTATCAGGCTGTTTTTCAACAAACTCCTTCCAAAGTCAAATGCACTCTTGAACACCATAGAGGCAGTTTGAGATAACTGTTTTGGCATGGCATTGGTGTTTGTTGATGATTTGCTTGAAGGAAATTTGATTGGAACAGAAGGATTATCAGCACTTTCTACTATCGAAAGGAAAGTTGTCATGAAAGAGTAGCCATCTCCAAGTGCATGATGGAGCTTAAATATAAAATTTCCTTCAGATTTGCTCGTTGGATACTTAAATAAATGCAATTCCCAAAGTGGTTTATCTTCTCGTAACTGTTCCATAGCTATTTTTGACATGTATTCATCAAAACACTCGTCGTATAATTTGAGTGTTCCATTGGTGGACGTAAACTTAGGAATCTTGATGTGATCCTTTAGGTTAACATCAACTTGTTTCCAAACCTTTTTCCCATTCTTGTCAGCAACCTGTTCAAGTTATGCAGTAATTATATCAGATGATATTTTTCTTTCATATGATATATAGATATACATACATAATAATAAATTATACGTACCATGATAGAAGAGAATCTGGAGCATATGGGAAGTAACTTGTTTTTAAGCAGAGGTTGAATTTTTGATTCATCAATTGGAATCTCAGATTCAGCAACAGCAATGACAAACACGTTTATCAGAGTGCTGCTGAAGTAATCTGCCATAGGGCTAAGAGGCACTGGAACATCTTCCTCAAAGCAGTTCATCTTTTTCTCTTATATATTTTTTTTTCTTTTGCAAACAAATGTGTCTGTAAAATAAACCAGGAAAGCACGAGTCTATTTCAGAGTCTTACGCAGTGCTATTTATAACCATGCACTGCATGCTATCTACAAAAATGGCACATCAGCCATGCATTTAATGAACTTGGACTAATTTTGAAAAAAATTCTAATACAATTAATTATATCATCTACCCAACAACATTCAAACCTATGAAAAAATGTCCAGGTACTAATACATAACTCTATTTTTTTTTTAAATAAAAAAGATAATTCACTTGCGGTATTTGACTAAAAACATTATATTATCAGAATAAATCTTTATTTGTAATTTTAAACTCACATTTTCAATTGATGACCAATTTTGTAGATTTTAAAGAGTTATATTATATATTGATTGTAACCTCTTTTTTATAATATTATTACAAATTATTTTTTTTCAAGTCCTTTTATTTTTAACTTTTTTTATAGATGTATTTATATATGTATGTATTTTTTGCATTTTTTTTCTCCATGGAGGAACAGGATAGAAATTCCGTATCCATGTTTGAACGTGTGGATGGAAATGAACTTAATTCTATGGTGGCTAGATTAAGCTGAAGCGCACATGTATTTCAAATTTCATGTGAATCATCATATTCACTTGTTAAGTAAAATTAAGGAACTTTAATTTTATTTGGTAGGTGTGGAAACATTTTTTTTCATTGACTCACGTGTTTTTTTTTTTAATCCACAAACTTAAGTAAAATTACAAGATAATATATTTATTTGAAAAAACATGTATGTATTGAAGCAATTTCTCACTAGCATTATTTCATGTCAATTATTAGATAATCAATTTTGAAAATATGGTTGATAAATTTATAATTTTTTATAAACTAGTGTGTATACCCGTGTAACGGACGAGATTCTTTTAATAAATTCTGATTTTAATTTTTTTATTTAATTTTTTTAATATTTTAATATGAGTTTGTAATTGTTTATATATATATATATATATATATATATATATATATATATAATTTTATGTGGAATTAAACTACTTTTTTACTTTTTTATAACTATATATAAAGACATACACCTATTTGTTATATACATCTATTTGGTATCTTTGTTTTTTCAATTCTATCCTTTTAATTACTATATTTTAAATTTAAATAATTATTCATAATAAAATAATGTACGGATAAGTATAATCCATAAATAAATAAATAAATATACATAACCAAGATTTTTAATGTAACAAAATATTTATTCAACGATGTATATATATATATATATATATATATATATATATAAATATTTTACATGGTCATCTACCTTATTGTCTTAATATAGAAGTTGTATGGAAGAGGAAATTTAGCCTCTTTTTTTCAAACAAAATATATTCAAGAACTTCTCTACAAAGTACAAAAAAACAATGTAATTTTTGTTTTCAAATTTACTAAAATAATATAAATTTTAAAAAAATTATAAAAGTAGAAAAGTCATGTCAATTTAATATAATTTCATTATAAAAAAATTGTATCAACTTGATATCACTTCAGTATATTTTTCTTTTCTAATTTTAATTAAAGTGTCAACTTGGTATATATAAACTAAAATCATGTTAACTTAATACGATTTGAATGTGTTGTAATTTTTTTATTTTAATTAAAATCGTATCAGTTTGGTACAGTGATATAAACTGAAATCATATGTTCCATAAGATAAAATTATATCTCTATGTTCCATAACAAATTTGTTAACAAATTTGAAGAAAAATGTCACTATACTACAACTTTAAATTATAAAAATATGAAAAGTATGTAAGTTTCTTTTAACAATTTATTAACATGTAAACTTTTACCCTGTTAGAAATATTCAATGTCAACAACATATAAAAATCAATTTTTCGTAATCACAATATAGTTGAGATTAACCCATAATGCATAATTAAAAAAAAGGGCAACGAATATCAATGTAATTCTTAATTTCTTTTTCATGTTTTTTTTTTATAGAAGGTGGTGATAGTTTTAATATAGAAAATATTTGTATTTTGAAAAAAAGTTATTGTGATTCATATCTACTTGTACCTTTCAATGGGCTTCCATATGCTGTCCACGTATATCTACGTGTAACTAAATATTCCGTTTGCATTTGTTGATGTATTATTGATGACTAATTAAGGGTTTATGTATTTTATTCATGTTATTAATTATTGTGGACATGGCATATGCAGTGTGTGTTCTTCCTTTGAGAAAAACTAATACAAATTATAACATACAATCTTATATTTTATTTTTAATTATGTTATTCCTATAATTGTACATCTATGTTTCAATTATTTTTTTCATTTATGTTGTAACATTTTCTTTACTTAATTTATTTGACCAATTGAACATTAGAAAATTATTGTTTTATTTTTAAATTTAATTTACAAATCTCATTTTATTTTAAAACTTTTTATTACACCTTTTTTTTTAAATTGGAGGGCAAAATATTATCATCATTGCTAATTAATTATCTATAAATAATCAATTTAAAAATTAAATAGTTTTAAAAAATATTGTTTTCATAAATTATTTTTGAGTTAAATATATTTTTAATTTTTATATTTTGAAAAATAAAATTCATTCATATTCCAAATTTTAGTATATTTTTTAAGTTTGGAGATTGAAACAGAGAAAGATTTTAATTTGGCATCAATATTAAGACTATAAATATATTTAATACATTATTTTTTTCATAAATGATCATTTTCAATTTTAATTTATACCCAGATTTGTTAAAACGTAATCAAAAGCATTTTTTTTATTGATTATATTACATAATTAATTTTAATGTTTTTAATATTACATTAATAATATCTATTATAAACTTTTCAGTTCATTTTTATTTATTTTCTTCTTTTTTCTCAATCTAAACAAATTTAATTTTTTACTCGCATTTTCTTATTTTATTTCATTTTTCTTGTAATTCAAACCAAGCTGTAGAGTTCTCAGGATTTTGTTATTTTGTTAGCCTTTAAAATTTGTATCTTTTACTCCTTAATCAAACTTTTAATTGGTTTTAATTTTGTTTATTTTATCCTTGTCAGTAAAAAACAGTGCTAATTGGTAATGTGGTAGACTATAGAAATTTGATGACACAGACACATGCAATGTTTTTATAAACTATGTTTTAAGTTTCTCATTTGTTGATATCATCAATAACATCAGACGGGCATCAACCTAATATAAACTTTTTTATATTTCTATCTTAGCGATCATATAAACAGATAATAAATGTTTTTGTTAAAATCAGATAAATATATATAATAATCTGAATACAATTTTTAATGTACAAATTTCACATTTGTTTCGTTAACATTCATCCACTTAAAAGAAATGTTGACCAAAATTATTGCGGGAAAGAAACATAGCTACCCTAAGTTTGTCTCATACACACACATCTATGTCATAATTAATTAATATGATTGAGAATGAGGAACGAGAAAATAAAAAAGAAAAGTATAATTCTAATATAAATAATGTTGAAATGTTCGTAGAGACGATAAATATCATAATGAAAAATAATGATTGGGATCGAACTCTAAAACACTATCATGTGAGAGTTTGTAATACTTAACATTTTTTTTAGTATAGTATATTCAATGGTTTAGTGAGTGAGTCTTGTTAAAAATTAATTTTATATTAATTTTATTTATTTTTCTTTTGCTAGATGTCTAAAGAGACTTCTTCTTTTTAATCAATGAATTGTTTCTTTTACTTATTTGTACTAATTTTTGTGGAAACTTCTAAAACACATTTATTGTTTTTTATTGGTGGATAAGATGCATAATAAGTTATTTCTTGAATTGTTTAGTATAATTTAGAGAATTCATTTATAATAAATTTGATGATGGTTGACTTGTATTATAATTTTCAAGTTTATAAATGGCCTATAAGGTTTTTGCTTGAGGTGGAATAACAGGTTCAAAAAAAAAATTGGATTAAGAATATTAAAAAGCAAGAACACTTAAATGGTCTATCTTGTATAGTTATAAGGTAAATGGTAATTATAAGTTATTAATACTCAATTGAAAAATAAAACTTATATGTTACATTTAGCTTAGGAGTTTACTTATGAAAAAATTATTTGATTGAACTCGTGGGCATTTAATTTCTTAAGTCTAAATATCACACATATATTTTCTTTGACTCATCATCAATTTAGCATGATATTAACTATATATATATATGATGTTATTCTTGAAATTATTTTTGAACACTAAATAAGGATGAGTACATTAATGTTTAAAATGATAGTTAGTGTTCTAACATTTACATACATAGAAAAAAAAAAAAAAATATATATATATATATATATATATATAAATATATATATATATATATATATATATATATGTATATGTATGTAAATATATATATATATATATATTTACATACATATTTATACATATATATATTTATATATATATATATATATATATTTATATATATATATATATATATATATATATATATATATATGTATATACATATACATATATATATATACATATATATATACATATACATATACATATACATACATATACATATTTATACATATACATATATATATATACATATACATATATATATATATATACATATATATATATATAAATTAACTATAATCTCTTATTTTGACAAAGTAAGGTTATACTTTGTTGTTACCTTGGTTAGGACACATACTCATTGGATCTTTCCTTTTATTGTTGTCAATTTATGTGATTTTTTTTTCTTTAGTGGTTACTGAGGATGGAGATGTGCCTAATACAATTATGGATGCTAATAGTCTGTTTACTCAAAAAGTTACTAAAAAGTATTACTTTTCTATTATGGAACGTGTAGATTAAGAGAATCCAATTTGGTTGGATATTGTGCCACCGGTGAAAACTTTAGTTCTTTAGAAGTTGTTATATAGACTTTTACCTATTTATTTGGAGATTCAAAAACATGTGTGAATTTATTCTCTATGCGTTCTTTATGTAAGAATAAATTTGAATATTTCTCTCAATTGTTCTTTCAATGTATGCAATTGTGGGAATGGTTGAATGAGTATTTTTTTTCTTCAGGATTTTCAATTTTTTTCTTTGGATTTCGTTGTTCAACTTATGAAGTCTCTTTATAATCTTTTGTCTAAAGTGATTGAAGTAGTTTTCATTCTTAGGATTATCTAGATCATTTGGAGGATGAGAAACCATAACATATTTTAGGTTCTAATTGCTTTTACTTATGCTATTTTCCAAAATTAAAGATTTTGTGTGTATTTGCATATGTTAGGTATAAATATAAAATACATATGAGTAATAATGTTTATGGGTTTTGGGTGTTGAAAATTTTCAATATTCAAACTAAGGAGGATATGATGGTTTGATTTACGGATGTAATATGACAAGTTTCATCTAATAATTGACTTAAGGTTAATATTGATGGTATACTTAAGGGTTGTCGTAGTTTAGCTACATGTGCTGATATTTTTAGAGGAAGTCAAGGTGAATATAAGTAGATAGCTTTTTAGGTTCTTTAGGGATGCATACTTCTATTTATGTTAACCATTTATGCTTTGGAGAAAGCTTGGATGGAGGACTTTCAAAGACTTTGGTTAAAGACTAGTTCTACTTTAGTTTGTCATGGTTTTTTGAATCAACGAGTGGTTTCTTGGAGTCTTAGAGCGAGAAGACGTTAATGCTTACATTTTTGTAAGCATATGTAGTTCAAAGTTTTCATGTTTTTCATGAAAAAAATCATTGTATTGATAAGTGTTGCCTGCAAAACCAACGATAAGTGCACCGGTCGCAACGTAGCAAGTGATAAATATCGTTATCTCCCAATGGACTTGTGTAACACTCGACAACTCTTAAATTTTAACTCAATTAGACCACAAAGTTCACACAAACACAAGAAACTCGTTTTGATATTTTCGTCAAATAGTTGGTGTGCAAAGAAATGTAACATAGTATATTTACAATTTCTTAAGATTAGAGTTCATCTACTTCACTCTCATGCATTGACAAACATCTTAATTTCATATTCATGCCAAAATCAACTCACAAACATACTTAAATCCTATCCCTAGAGCCTTTGAACCTATAATAACTTATCAAGTTCTAATTCCTTAAATCCTCAACAAGCAACCATGCATTAAATTCAAGATTCTAAGATTACTAATGAATCAAGCTTTACTCCTAGATACAAGCATCCATTAAATATTCAATTTCAAGTCTAGATTCTAATGATATTTCCTAACACCTCAATAATCACAAATCAAGCATGGTAATAATCCATATCAAGCATTAAGCATAGAAATTGAATACTAACATGAATTGGAAAAACATATATGATTAATAGCACACAATTACATAAGAGTTTTATGTTTTACAACTAATCTCAACAAATAAGAATAATCTTCCATGGTGTAGAACTTAGAGTTCTACAAATTGAAGAGATATGGAAGAAATGGAAACCAAAGAGAAGATGCAAGTCCTTTCCCAAGGTTCTTGGCAGCTACTCCGTGCTCCAATTGTGCCTCCTTTCGCCTCAACACCTCTAATCTGCAACCCACCTTCCTTTTCAACCCCAAAAGAGGGAAAACCACCATAGATGAAGGACGAAACCCAAGGAGGAGAGGGAGAGCTTCTCGACCCTTCAAACAACCTTTAAGAGTCTCTCCCAACCTAGGTGATTCTATTAGTGTAAGAATGGAGAATGTTGAGAACCCTCGCGAAAAAATGATTAAATACCCATTTTCGCGTATCAGGGATGATAGACTCGCCCAACAACTTCATTCTTGCCCAACAAAGTCTAAAAATTGATGCTCTTTGACTTGTAACTCGTTGGCAGAACCATTTTTTTGCCCAACGACTCTAATACTACAAGTTTAGGCTGTCAAACTCACCCAACGAGTAGTCAGCTCGCCCAACAAGTTGTGCTCTCGAGTTTTATGCTATCAAACTTGACCAACGAGTCAGTCTGTGTCCAAAGATGATTTTTTGGTCTTTTGGGGGCGGTCCATGACAATATAACCGTACAAGTGAATTTTTTCTTGAGGTTTAGAACCCTGTGTGTGATTCTAGAGCCCCTGAAGTGGATATTTGTCTAAAAATAATTATTTCTTGTCCAATCATGCTTCTATTAGTGTAAGAATGGAGAATGCTGAAAACCCTCACGAAAAAATGACTAAATACCCATTTTCACGTATCAGGGATGATAAACTCGTCGAACGACTTCATTCTTGCCCAACGAGGTCTAAATATTGATGTTCTTTGACTTGTAACTCGTTGGGGGAGCCATTTGTTTGCCCAACGACTCTAATACTATAGGTTTAGGTTGTCAAACTCACCCAACGAGCAATCAGCTTGCCCAACAAGTTGTGCTCTAGAGTTTTATGCTATCAAACTTGCCCAACGAGTCAGTTTGTGTCCAAAGATGATTTTTTGGTCGTCTCGGGTGGTCCATGGCAATATAACCATACAAGTGAGTTTATTCTTGAGGTTTAGAACCCTGTGTGTGATTCTAGAGCCCCTGAAGTGAGTATTTGTCTAAAAATAATTATTTATTATCCAATCATGTTTCCTTGAGTTCTAGTTTGTTGTCCTCCTCCACAGGTTCTTCCTATTCACTTATTTTACACTTATAAACAAATATATTAAAGATAAAACAAACATAAAACAACTAAAATATAAAATAATACAAAATATACTAAACTTGATGATAAAACAAGATTAAAGTTAGAAAATAGTTGATTTATTCATGAAAATAGACACACAAAAATAGATATAAATGATGGTTATCAATAAGCTAGCCAATTTGACCTTTACTTATAAAGAGTTGTATAAGTGATTTGATGTTTTACCTCCATATCTTTATTTAGTATTTTTTGCATAATAGGTATAGTTTGTCTACATTTTGTCAAGTGTAATTTTTTATCATAGGTTTAATGCAAGACCCAGGCTTTGTATTATTTTTTTTTCTTTTTTCTTTTAATAAATTTTTATGTTATAAAAAATGATTGATAGGTGTCAAGAATGTTAGCATATCAAATATCAAAGTTCATAATAATGTCTAGTATGAGATAATTGAGAAAATCATTTTCATACTTTTTTGTAATTCGATGAATTACTACAAGTTCTTAAAATGATTTGTTTTTAAATTTTTTAATTCAATGAATTATTACAAATTCTTAAAATGATTTGTTTTTAAATTTTTTATTTCTAACTTTTAAAAATAAATATATAAGTGTCTAAAAAGAGTATAATGAGTATTTGTGTAATATCTTAATAAATTTTAAATTGAAAAAAATAGAAATTTTACAAAATAGAACAAGTTAATTCTCTTTTTCATTAACAAGTTAATTCTCTTTTTCATTAAAATTTTAGTTTTTAAAATTTTAATTTCTCTAAACTTTTTATAAGAATATATAAAAAATTGAACATCATTGTACCTTTCATATTGTATCACTGTAGGTAGTAACGTGAAGATCAAATTTAATTGATTAGATATTTTGTTCAAATAAGTAAGTAGTTTTTTTCTTACTAAAGATTTCATCTATTTTTTCTTCTATTTGGGTGTTTTGTAGAGGAAGGATGTTCTTGGTTTAAGATTTGATATTTAGTATTAGCAAGACGTTCAATTGAATTCCAAAAATAATTTGAATAATTTGCTAAGTTAATTTTAGTATTTAATCAATTGAATAATTGTTAAGATACGTAATGTTAAAATTATATGCTTTTCATAATAGATTTATATACTTTTTCATATAATTGTTGAGACAATGTGAAGTGATTATGAGATTATCGGGTAGTTTGGAGATTATTGTTAATGTTTTTGGTATTTTGAGATCATTGAACATATAATATAAATGTATAGAGTAAAAATTTTGTATAAATTTTTTGATAAAATTGGTATATCGATTAATATCGTTGAAGAGATGAATTATCACTCAAATGACGCTTAAGTAGCGAGTCATGATTATATGCATAATTCAATATCACTCAAGTGTCATCATAGGTATTGTTCAAGCGATAATGTGTATAGCTTAAGCAATGGAAAGGTACAAAAAAAATATACATTTTAAAACTCAATCCATAATTATTTAACTCCATGTTAAATTGGTGAGACTGACTCCATGTTAGATTAAATTGACTGAGATTTAGCTAATGTCAAGTAAGATCGAGTCTAGATTACATTGAATCAAGTCTAATCCAAATCAATTAATACAAGACCCAAATCGGTATGAGTAAGACAAGGTCTAAGTTGGATTGAGTCAACCTAAATCTATATGGAGTCAAGTAAACCTTAATTTCAATTATAACACCCGTGAACCTTCACATGCTTTTCCATCACTCCATCATTCACGTCTTATCTTTCCCAATTGCTTCTTTAATTTTCCAACTTCACACAAGACCCACTTTCAACTCATACTCCACTAACTTACCCATCATTTATGACCCTCACTCACTTTCAAATTCAAGACACTTCAAAACACTTCATCTTTCTTCCATTTTGGACTTCCTATATTCAACACTGTATAACAAAGATATCATCACAAACTCAATAGAATACAACACAGTCCCATCTATTTCTTCTTAATCATATTCATCTCTACTTAATTGGAAATCAAGAATTGGATCTCTTTATGCCGTCTTTACTATCCTTCCCCATAATAAACTCATAAATCACTTTTCTCTAACAAACCTGCATCATGATTTCATCATCATCTTTTTCCTCCCATCCATTCCAACTTCCAGATTCATTCAACAATACATTACATCTTCATTTAGCATCAATACGCATTCACAAAACCATCACTACACTTCAATTCAAGCAGTCATCACCCATAATCATTTACATTCCCTCGTTATCACTACTTTTCTCTTTCCTTTTTATTTATCTTCTTTCCTTTCAACTCAACCATCCTTTACACTCATTTCAACTAAATTGTAAAATTATGACAGAACATGATTTCCACCGACAACTCAACCATCATATTTCTTTTCTTTAATCACACGCACCAGCATACTCAAGCAGTAGTGCAAACTGAACTTTCAACTTCTCCCGTTCAACATTAAACCGACAACCAACCAAAATAAAAAATGAAGAAGTGGATGTTGGCCATTGAGCCTGACCGACGTCATATCCAGGTTCGAAGTCAGATATTATAGGTCGTTGTCTTCCAATATGAGGTCGATTTCCAACTTTTTCAAAAAGTGAAGAAATAGATGTCGTCTTAGGGCATCCGACATCTAAATGTGTTTTATCACTTAAAACATTGCGCGAGAATATGCATTTTGCTTACTTTTTTTGTGCACTCATTGTTACAGGGCTTTCGAATAGAGTTTGACGACCACTTTGTGACCACTTTTAGGTAATTTATGCTTCATTTAACATAAATGTTCGTTCATTGGATGCTTTTTGGTATGAGTTTTGTTCATTTCATTGATTATTTTTCGTTCATGGACATTGCTTTAACTTCACGCTCATTGTACCTTTCGAACACATCCGGCGACGACTTTAATGACCACCACAAGTAGTTTTTGCTTCCTTTAACACAAGTGCACGTTCATTGGGTTGTTTGGGCATGATTTTCTTTCATTTGACTAACTGTTTTCATGCATAAGACATTTTTTTTAGCTATTATGATGACTAAAGCTTTCAAACATAGTCCGACAATGACCTCGACGACCACTACCGGAGTTTCTTCTTCCTTTAACATAAGTGCACGTGGATTGGGTTGTTTGGATATAATTTTCTTATGATTTTTTTCGTGCATAGAACATTATTTTGAGCAGCGATGAGTTCTCTTTTCTCCATCACCGACGACGATTCCTCTACTTCAGTGTTGACACCACCCTCTACTTGGTGATCATTGATGTCAGCTCCTCTTTTGTCCGTCGTAGATGGACGTTGGTTGTCGTAGAGCTGATGTCATTCGATGTTGTTTTTTTTCTTTTGACGTCAATTTGACGTCTCTGGATACAACGTCGGTGTTTGGACAAACATCAAAGATCGAAAATAACTTACGTCGAAATTGGTTTTTGTAGTAGTGAAGGGGGGGTTCTAGCCAATAATAACGTTCCTCTTCACTTTCTTTTTTCTCCTTTAGTACCACTAATACTTATCACACATGATAACGGTAATTCTTACCATTATCTGTGGTGTAATTTTCTCACTAAATCAACTCTATTGAAGCTTGAAACATGCATAATCCCCTCTTTTATCTAACTTTGTGAATAAGTTTAGCTTAGGTTACACATACGAGTTTTCATCACTAATTCCTCAAGTTTTGTAGGAAATTTGTGTGCTTTGGAAGAGCATCTAAACTACTAAGAGTGGGAGCCCGGGAAAAGCTACAAAAGCAAGTGTTCTTGAAGGATCATGAAGATTTCCCACGCTTGGGCGCCTCAGGAGGGGGGCTGAGTCGTTTTCAATTCGCATTTCACTGCAAATTTCATGTCATTTTGCTGTCAAAAGGGGGCTAGACGCCCTTCCATTCGCAGATTCAGCCAAAACCTGGCGCTTGGGCACCCTTTGACTCGTTGTTCTTGTGTAATCCTGGCGCTTGGTCGCCCCTGAGGGGCTTGAGCGTGACTTTTGCTGATGTGGTACCCTAGACCTATTTAAGGCTTCCATTCAATGAGGGGGCCATCTTATTGGCGGCTGAAGCACGAAAACACACTTTTGGACCTTTGGGAGCCGGTTTTGAGTAGTGGGAACTCTCCATTCTTCCTCCTTGGGTCTCCATCTCTTCCATTTTCTTCCATTGTAAGCTTAAGCTCTCCATGACTATGGAGAGCTAAGTTCTTTTTGTTGGGGAATGATGTAACTATGAAACTTTCTTGTAAATGCACTTGTGTTTAATGAATATAAGTTTCTTTCATTTATTGTGAGTGTTTATTTCCTTCTCTTAAAGCTTGTTGTGACTTGATCAACCATAGCATGATTTTAGGGTTTGCTTGATATTGGGAAATATTGTGTGAAACTTGAACTAGACTAAACACCTAAAGAAAATAGTGTCTAGGGATAGAGTTTGGACCTTTAGTTGTCTTAAACCTCTAGTCTTAATGCAGATGAACTTGTTAGGTTACCAAGGGATTGGGATTTAATGAGTAAATCTAGGCTCTCTCTACCAAGGGATTGGGTTTAAGTAACTTAGTAGGTTGACATGAGCATTTAAATGAAGAAGAAGTAATGTGCATTTGCATGAGAGTGTAATAGGTGAAATCATTCTCCAACATCGTCATTCCATATCATCTCTAATAATTTCATTTCCTAGTGTTTTAACCCCAAGAAGTTCAATCTATCACTTATGGATTATGTTTATTTTCATTGCACTAATTCACATTAAAGGGAATCATTATTTAGTCTAAATTAGTTAGATAATTGTACGATTGTAAAGTGTTAAACGAGTCTCTTAGGATACGATATCCGGTCTTAACGGTTTATTACTTAGAACGATTTGGTACGCTTGCCAAAGAGTTAACAACACATAAAACACAAATTAGATAGTTTCTCTATACATTAAGCAAAGAAGAAAAAAACATTTCATCTTCATCGATCTTAATTCCTTCATCACCACAACCCTAGAAATCACCAAAAATACACAAGTACTCTTCATCTAAGCACCTTCATGAGACTCATTTTTGGCCTGACGTTCGAGACTTTTCATGACAACATCTACGGTGGTGACACCTCTAGTTAAGGGCATTATGGTGATGAGTCAGCAACTCTAACGACAACCCTAGATTATAGCACAACAAGGTAGCCAACAAGGCTTTGTGGGAACATGCAGATTTAACTTCATACACATGAGAAAAGGGAACTTGTGATGACTCTGAATGGCTTCAACATGGTTATTGGCACGATAGTGAACCGCTGGAGGAAAGGAAGCGTTCATGAGCATCACCAGTGACATTCCTGGATGAAGTGGCGAGCAATGGCGATTGTGGTGAGGTGTGCTAAGTTGGTGCTCCGATCAGACTTGGACGAAGAGACATGGGAGATCTCTTCATGCAAAGATGAACATGAAGGGGGAGGTGGCTAACAACTATTTTGTCAAATATGTGAGCATGGGTTTGCCATAGAAGATAAAATGTGAAAGCCACAGAAGGGAAAGAAGAAGATCTCGTCGATGGTGTTAGTGGCTTGTCTGATGTTTGACATGGTGAACTCGGTCGATGACAAGGGCAGCGACGACGAGGCCCTGGGTTCCAGTTGTGGTGGTTTGTACGTGGGAGAAAATGAAGAAAGACCTTAGGGTTTTATGTTTAAAGATGAAGAAAAATGATGCTTCCTCTCACGTGAAGAAGGGAGAAGAAGATGAGTGGGTTGGTTCCACTATTCTCCATATATTTTGAGTTTTAATATTTTCACCTCCATATAATTATTTTAATGGATAGATTCATAATGGCCTAATGCACCCACATTTTTACTACACACAACCTTATTTATTTCATTCTAATTATAACTCACTCAAAAATTTCACACTCCAAAGGAAAATAGTAAAATGATAATAATAGAATAATAATACTCATGTTTTCAGAAATTGATCTCAACATTGAGTAATTGAGATAACAAGAAACGTTGTGGATTGAATAGTGTTTTATGGAATACAATCTATAGAGTTACTCAATCTATTGAGTAGTAAAATTTTAACTTTGGATAAGCTATTACAAGGTAAGAAGAGTTTATTTATTTTTATAAGCTCTAAATATTGAAATGGTTTTGGGATATGAGAAATGTTGTTCTTGATGTTCAATTTAATGTGGAGTAAATTTATAATAAGTACAATACTTCATATGAATATCGACACCAATATATACATTTTCATAAATGAAATTTTGTAGATTTATTTGCATCTGCATGATGAGTTAAATAATAAATATTTTATTGAAACTTCAATTATATAATATGAAATTCATTATAGAACTTCATACAAATAAATAAGCTTACCATTTTTTTTTGTGGTGTTTTGGTTCCCATTTGGAATAATCATATATATTATGTATTTTATTTATAATATAAAAATATATAGATTAAGTTTAAAATATAAATAAATAATATTAATAAATTAGTTAAAGATAAAAAAATAAAAATAACATATTTAAGATTTGTTAAGATTTAGACTAAACATGATGAAAAAATAAAAAAATTATGAAACTCATGGATCTTATATTTTTAGATTTTTTTTTACATAAGTAAATTTTAAAACTATGAATATGAATAGGTTGGGATTTAAAACATTATTTTCGGGAAAAAAAACATTTCAAAACATATAAAATAAAATTCACTATCATAAGTAGTACATACAAGATCCTTCAACTAATTAATGTATGTGAAGTAGGAAAGACATTTGTGGTGGAAAAGTATTCAGTGAACTATTGGAAGCTTACAACTTCCTTCTTATTAATCAGAACTGCTACAACTAAAACCTTTTTGTCCTCACTTGTGAAAATGAAAATAATAATAATAATAATAATAATAATATTTAATATTTTTCAAGTAGAACCTGGACGGAAAAATACGTAAGCACCACAAAAAATTGAGTTAGTTTAAGAAATATGCAATATTAACTTTTGTATACAATATTTTTAAATATATTTTGTTAAATGATAAAATGTATAATATGAATACAACTAACTAAAATAAAAAAACATCAATTTTAAAACTAAATTTAGGTATGTGAAACATTGATTTATAATGTTTTAATTTTATTAAATAGTCACATTTAAAAATCAATACGTAATTATTATAAAAATACAATTACAAATAATAGCTTATTTGAAGCTGGTTCAGCCATCTTATTTGCAAGATATCAAAATGCTCAAACTTGTGAGTAAAACAATAAAAAAAAACACAATTAGATCATTTACTTAATTTGTTTATCATTTCATGCATTTATTTGTTTAAACTAGAGAAAATCGTTTTCTGGATAAATAAGAGCAAAAGAAATTAAAAATTATTAATTTTGAATTTATTGTTGTGTGGTCACTCTAATCCAAAAGACAACAACCACAGTTCCACCTTTGTTAAGACTCGTCAACATATCTGTTAGCAAAAAAAAAAATTAGATTATCGTGTTTAATTCAAATGAAATTAATTCTCATCTAGCTATATTTTGTAAAAATTAATATAGTGAATTATACATTATATTTCAAATATATTAAGTATTTTGTGAGAAAATAAAAATGGTATTTTGGAAAAATGTTTAGTTCAAGGTCTCGCCATGTACTATGTCATGTCCATTAAATTCCTCAAGTGGGATCCGGGTGGCAGTACAGGGTGTCAGAGTTTCAGAAAATGGAGATCAGGTGGCAGCAGATTAGTGGACTGATCGGTTTTCAAAGACAGTATTTAAAGTGAGATTTTAAAATCTGGTGCCACTTCTCTGCATGCAACCTTCATCTTCAACCTTCAGAATTTCATTTTCTCCTCCTTCTCTCTAGAATTTCCTTTCTTCTCTCTACAAATTCTCACCCTTACACTGTTCCGATCATCACTCAGGCGACATTTGAAGGTTCCTGGTGTCTAGCTTTTCATTTCAACCGATTGGCTTTCTGTGTGGAGCTGGTAAGATCAAAATCTCTTATTCCTTTGAAGTCCTTTTCGTTTCAGATGCATGCAAACACCCTTTTGGGTTGCATGTGACTACCCAACCTCTTTTCCTAAAGTTGTTTTCAACTTTTGACGAATAGGTGAACCTTGTTTCACAAATCTGAACGTGTAGGAAGTCTAGAATTGGGTTCCATCTCGGTATCACCAAGAAAAGCTTAGGATTTCTTGATTAAGGTAATGGAAGCTTATATAATTTAGTTATCTTTATTTGTTTGAATTGGTGAATGCTTGAATAATGTATGTTTGATGATCTTGTAAGATTGTTGAAGTTGCATGTTTGTTTGAAGGTGGTAGTGGGTGATAAATATGTCCAGAACTGGGTAGAAATAGGTTTATTCGTAACTCTGTTACATTCTGTAATTGTGACCGAGAGTCATTATGACCGTTTAGTTTTTCACTAGTACGTTCGGTCTTGACTGAGTTCTCTTCTGTAGGGAATCTCAGTTAATGACCGATCGGTTTGTTATTGGCTAATTTTAAGTATTTGATTAACTAAGATTCTATTGGTTTTCTTACTATAGTTAGCTTAAACAAATTCTTGATTCTAGTAGCATTCGGTCATGAGATGCTCGGTCATAAACTAGGATTCAGCTTTCAAAGTGCTCGGTCTTAGACTAGCACTTAGTCTTTGAAGTACTTGGTTTTATATTAATATTATTTCTTTTGAGAGAGTGTTCAGTCTTATACTGACACTCAGTTTCGTAAAGAGTGTTTAGTCTTGTACTAGCACTCGGTTTGCTTGAAGAGAACTCCATTCCATGATAAAGTTTTTGGCCTCAGTTCTAAGTACTCGGCCTAAGCCCTAGTGCTCGGCCTTAGATGGTATTCGAATCCAACTGAATTTATCCTATTGTTGACCGTTCGGTCATATTTCTACTTTACAGTGTCAATTCTTTAAAATTGTTATTCTTAATTTAAATTGTCAATAAATATGATTCTGATTAAATGTTTGGGTATACAAGTATGGTGGTAAAATTTATGATTTGAATTATATGGTTGTGAAAGAGAATTCTAAGGAGGAATGTCTCAAGTATTGTGATGGTTTGTAAAGTATGAACATGGTCAGACTCTGGCTTCGTTTTTTATCCTAATATTTCGTGATTACTCCTCATCATATAGAAGAGGGTAACTCATGCGTGAGAATGACAGGAGGTCCGCGACCATAAGATCAGATGGTTGTTTTAGGACTAACCTCGAGTGACAGCTGATGAGTATGTCAGTTACTACACCACACCGGGTGCTAGAAACGACGAGCTACATGGTTCATACCGTCCGAACAGTGACAATAGTGGTCGATTAATATAATTTATACGTTTGGTCTGAAATGATGATAATTGTATGACTGTATATGTTGATCTGATTATTAAAATGTTATGTTTAAATGTTTTGTTGAAATGTTTTGTTGAATTAGATTAATTAAATTACATAAGCTTACCCTTATTTCCTGTCATGTCTTCATTTGTCGTTCGTTCTCTTCACTGTAATGATCATCCTTTGGGTGTGAGCAGAAGGTAATGTTGATTCCTTGGAAGAGGCATTGGAGTATGCACCGTCCGGTCAATAAGCATTATATAAATAGAGTTTATGAAAATAGTTGTCTAGAAACCGTTCGGTTTATTTAATGTTTTGTAAAACCGTTCTGTATAAACTTCCTTTTGAAGCACCGTTCGGTCACCGTTCGATTTAAGTGGTAAAATTGTATTAGACTCGTAGTTATTGTACAGTTTAAATTCTAAAAGATATTTTATATTCTGTACTTAATTTTATTCCACTATTCTTTCATATTATTACTGATAACTTCTGAATATATATATATATATATATATATATATATATATATTTCATTATATATATATATATATATTTCATTCTATATTTATTGGATGTTACACACCGACACGAAAACCAAAAACAAACTTTTTACTTAAGAAAAAAAATATAATCAGTTCAAAATCCCAAACAAATTGAGGCCCATTAACAAGTAAACTAGCCCAATATGCTGAAGGAAAAGCCCACCCCAATGCTAACAATAACCAGACCGACACCAACCGAACTCCTAAAACTCGTAGCGCCAGAATGTTTGGGCGGATTCGGCGCCGAAGACGTTGGGGCCGATGGGCTAATATCAGAGCTTGGAGATGGCCCATTTTCTGCAGCCTCCGCCGGAGATGGTGTTGCTGCCGGAGAAAGCGAGTGAGTGAGTTTGTTATGTCGGACGGCCAAAACGACGACGGTTAGCTTCTGACCACGTTAGCAGTTTTGAGCATTGCCACTGATGAAGAAAAAAGGACCCGATTTCTCAAAAGTAAACATTGAATCACCACCGTCCATCTCTTGCATGGCGTTGATAGTGTTGCATGAATCGTAATCCTCCTTCTTTACTACCAACACTGAATCAGACCCACTCTTATACTTGAACACTGCATGTCACCACCAACAAGAAAAAATTAAGATAAAAAAAATTAAAATAAAATATAAAAAACACCGGTAAATTCCATTATTTTTATATGAATTTGAAGTGTTGTGCACGTTCCTAAATCTGATAACAAATATAACGTTGTACAGATAATTTGTGTAGTGTTTTAGGGTTGAAAAGAGAAGTAAGTTTGACTTACAAAGAGTGTCGTTGACTTGAAACCTGTTTCTCTGAGCCCAGTGAGTGTAATCTTCTGAAGGGTTGGGCACCCAACGAACTTGAAATAATGTGAAGAAAATAGAATGGAGATAGATATGAAGAAGAGAAAAAGGCCAAGAAAACCGTTATTAGAGTACCCCATTGCCATGTTTGAGATGTTCTTTGTAGCAGAAGAAATTAATCTGAGAAATGAAGAGAGTGAGAAAGAAAAAGATGAAAGCTTTGCATATAAGGGATAATTAATCAGGTGATCGTTTATGAATATATATAGATATTGGTATCCAAATATTATATCTTTATGAATAGTAACAACGAAATGTTGCTAACCATAATAGTGAGATAAGTGATGATAACCATAATGGTTGAAATAAGATGACCAATAGATACGAGAGTGATAACAACATTAATATAAGGGTAATTATTATGACAGCATTAATAATAATCATGACACTATGATAAAGTATTAATATATATGTTATTGGCGACTCAACTTGAAAATAAATATGATAATAGTGTCAAAATTAATCTATAAATATCTCAAAACAATTTATGGTATATATATAATTTAAAAAGCATTATGAGGGTCGTGGTTACCTTTGACTCCAGCATAGATCAGTCATTGGTTTGCCACCATCTTTCTTGATTTGTTATTATGGATATATAGTGACATTATTATTATTATTATTATTATTATTATTATTATTATTATTATTATTATTATTATTATTATTATTAATATCATAGCAGAAAAAGTTGTATGATGACAATTTATTGTGACAAAAAAAAAACTATAATAAAATTAATGATAATACCAACCATGCTCCTAAAAATAATGATAAATACAAAAGAACATACATTATAATAAAGAAACAAAACAATACATATAGAAAAACAAATAATTAACTAATTATATTATTTATTATCATAACCAACAATTGAGTCGTAAATATATATTTTTTTCATGTTTGTAAATATGTTTTTAATAACTATTTTTGTTATCATAAATATATTATATTTTACTGTTAACTTGTATATTTTGTTTTGATTATAGTTTTGTCAAAGTATACAACTTTTATTCCCATGAACAGTGAACGTTGGGTTTGTTAGGCAATGATAGGAAGATTAAATTCATTTGGATTTTTTTTGTCTGCGAGATTAAATATAATTAAATAAAGTAATAGGTTGTTGAAACCCATATATACATAATTAAAATATACAAAAAAAAAACATTATCTCTTTAAGGAAAATTCTCCGTATATATTTCGGTAAACAAACATATATACTTCATCTACAACTAATTTTGACAAAAAAAAGCTAAGTGAAGCATTTTCAAAAAAAAAAAAGCATTACAATAATAGACTAATTTCTACACATTATACAAAACCAATTATTAAAAGGTCCAAAATCTAAAAATATATACAATGTTAAAAAAAAAAATCATAACTCAAGATACAATGATAGTCGTTATTGGAAAACCATTTATTACTAAAAGGTAGAAAAAACATTCACATTCACAGAACAAATGAAAGAAAGTTATAGTTGTACGAATTTCCAGATGAAAAGAAACATATCAAATTATATTTTCATTCTCTTCTTAATGCCATAAGACAAGGACATACAAACAATCGAATTACCAGCCATATTGTTTGTTTCGTTTGGAACGATGAATATTAATGACAACACTTAAATGAAGCTTTGAAGTGAAGAATATCCCAACCTAGGTTAGTTAGAAAGTTAGGCCAATTATACTTTTTGCAATTTTTCCCCTTATCGTAATACTCAACCAGAAACAAAATTAATGTTGTACCTCAATTTTTATTGGGTAACCAAATCATAAAAAAACTATGTCTAGGGTTTATGTTGATCTAATAAGAACAAACTGATGTTTTTCTATTCATGTTTTCCTTTTTGGTATGAATCATCATTGGCACTATCCAGAAGCTGAAACAAGGAACATTATTATATAAGAAACACAGACAGAGATAATTGAAGTATATATAAAACTCTTTGATTAATTATGCAATCCATTTGTATTGAGAATTTTGAATGTCATGTCATAAAAAAAATAACAACAATACAAGAAAGGACGTGTATTATTGTGTAATCATGGATTGTCAGATACATGCAAAGGTAGCATAACATTTTCTTCGGAATGGTTTTTCAAATTACTGACTCCATAATTCAAATAATGATTGATCTATGACTTAACCTACCTTCACATGTGATGGCAATATTATTATTATATGAATATTTTATAATACGATATTATTCTAATTTGAGTTTGTTAGCAAGTAGTAAAAGATTATTCTAAATAAACACTTTCGAGTTTTAAAACCTGAATATTGAATTAAATTAAATACATATTCAACGGTATCTATTACATTGAGATCGGAGCAATCTACCATTTTTTTTTATAGAGTAGTTGTTTAAAAATACTGAGAGAGTTGAAAAAGATAATATAAATATTATTTTCAGCACAGAGTCATGCTGACAGAGTCGAAAAAATATTACTTAACCAAATAAACTATTACTTAATGATAATAGTGATACTAAATAATAACCACCAGGAAAGTAAGTAATACTTGGTAGCGCGTGCAAGGAATCGCCTTAGCAAAGAGCGTGATAGCTTCTGTTCTAGAGGACCGTGAGCTTTTTTTACTAAAAAAACCAAAACCCAGAAAGTTAACAACCAACTCTGGGACAATCTCTTGGAAGCAAAAATTTGCTCCAAACCCAAATCCCAAACCATAGTTCTTTAATTGTTACTACTGGTGATTGTTGATTAGTACAACTTAAGTTAAATTTGGTGCAAAGCTAAGTAGTGAAGGCATCTTTTTTGCTTCAACAATTGCATTTGGTGACCAATTAAGTCGTTGGTCTATCGTTTTCTCTATCTGATCAAGCTCCTCCTGACCCTTTTGACTTCTTCTGAAGCAACCCTTTTATTGTTGCCTCCTTTTTAAGCTATTTGCTATGGTGGGTCTTGGGTTTTTCCCCTGGGTTCCCTCTGTTCAGCTTCGACTGAAAAGTGGGTCCTTGAATTGGAGTTGAATTTTGGGGATTTGACATGGTTGCCACTAAAAGATTGGAGTTTTCTTTGTGCAAGAAGAGGAGGGGGCTTGAATTTTTGTTTCAGATTGCAGTTGGCTGGTGGGTGGTTCTACTGTTTGTTAATCCTGTGGCGGGTCTCAGACCCTTGAGGGAGAGAACTAGGTCCTGGGATGATGAGGTTTGTTTAGGAGCTTGTCTTTAATTTCAGTTTATTTTAACGAGTATGTTAATTAAACAATTAGGGTGCACGTGCATTTGATTTTTTATTTTGAAGTTGTAATGTTGAAGATTTGTGCCTGCATCTTAATTGTTGTCAGTTGGGGATTGCGTGTGCTTCTGTTGCTTTATGCAGTTGTGATTTGTGAATTAGACTAGACCCTAGGAACAGGAAATTTGAAACTTTGGTTCTGTTAAAACTGATGTTAATTGAGCGTGTTTAGAATGTTTGAACCTTGGGAGAAGAACGATAGGTGTTTATTAAGTTTTTCAGAATGTTTATAGATGGTGTTGGAAGAGAATGTGTGAGGAGAAAAGGAAAGTGCTGCATTTGCAGGGTACTTAAGTTTTATTTATTGACTTGTATGCCAGTGTGTGCTTTATGTATGTTTTTTTGGGGCTTTACATGGTACTCTTCTCAGAAAATGGTCATACGTTTGAATTTATCTTTCATATGTAACTCATAAGGTGTCCAGAGATGAAATCTTATCTCAAATTTTATTAGCCCCAAGACCATTAATTATTGTATCGATATATATGCTATTATAGATTTATATATTGGGCAATCAACAATCAGCAATCATAATTGGTATTGGGCATTTTTAAAATTTCTTTTTCTTTCCAGAATACTTTCTGCTCATTTTTGTAGTTAAACAATGTTTTCAGAACCTGTATAAAAAGGTAGATAAAGAACATTGAATCTTGAAATAAAAAATAAATAATACATTTGCAATCAGGTTTATGGTAAAGGATGGAGGATATTGTTCTCACTTATTTATTTTTCATTACGTCCAAGGATTTTCACTCAATTTTTCTTTAGTTTTACTGATGTTAATTTTCCCAAACCCTGACTTAGGATTAAAAATGATTTGAGTTGACAAATTCGGGTTGTTATGATCGAGTCAAAATCTGATTGAAGGTGAACTCACTTCAATTGTATGTTATTGATATGTTACCTTTCTCAGCAGCTGTTTACAAGAAAGGACGAGAGCAACTTAGGTCCTTTTTCACAATGGAACATAACGGGAACTTACAAAGGTTTGTATTCCTTACTAACCTTAGTGTATGTGTTGTTTTCTGTTATATTTGAGTTGTAGCTTTGGTCGGTTCATGTTTCATATAAGTGCCATGCTGAACATATGTTTCACTGATGTCTGTTCAGAGGATTTATGATTGGATAACGAACTAACTCTGAGAGATCAAGAAGTTACTAGTTTATAATATTAAAGTTAAATATGTTTTTAGTCCTTTAACTTTCAGCGAAAATTAGAATTAGTCCTTTTTCAAAACTTTGTACCAATTTAGTCCCTCATCTTTAGTACGCGTTGATTTAGTCATTTTAACCACATTTTCTTAACTTTATTTGATATTTCAAACACATTTCTCAGTTAACATTGAAGCGAAAATGTGTCAAATGATGTAAACAACTCAAATGATATCATGAAATATGCTTGAAACGTCAAATAAACCTATCAAAATTTAGTTAAAAGAACTAAATCCACACATTTCTAAAGTTGGGAGACTAAATTAGGTCAAAGTTTTGAAGAGAGACTAATTCAAATTTTCACTAAAAGTTAAGGGATCAAAAACATATTTAACCCATAATATTATTGACCTTTAGAAAACCTTATGTGTCTGCTTGATATTTTGAATGAGTTCATACTTTAATTGTCTTTTTTTTTTGGGTGCAAGCATGTAGCTATGTGCTATGGTTACCTTTATGCCTACCTTTTACATGTTCTTAATCTGCTACCATTGGACACAGCATAATAAAGGCAGAGGAGGCAGCATCCATGCTAAAACTAGGGTGCCTGATGCCTCAAATTAACTAAATGAATTTAAGGCATTTTGAAAGATCTTGTAATTTTGAAAGTAAATATGTGAAATTTACTTAAATATGCCTCATTTCTAAAAGGTGTCATTTTATTAAATTTCCTTTGTCCATTACCTTTTTGTGGGATAAATTTATAAGTTTATTGAAGTCTGAGACTCTTGAAATGCAGGGACTTGGAAATTTTTGGATACCACAAATGGCTCTTCCAGATTTCCAGACATCAGAAAAACAAATGGCAATTCTGTAATTGAGTTAGTTAGTACTCCGACAAAGATAAGCGGAGTGCATTACGTTCAGGTGAAATGTTGAACTATATTGCTAATTTCACAGGAATTTGGCTTTCATATGTTGTATATTTTCTTATTTGTTCTACTTGAAACTGTATTAATTTATTATTCATTTATTTGAAATATTAATGGCTTTTGCATTACGCTTGAAGTTATTAAAGTTCCTATGTATCTTATCATTCTGTAATTCTGAATTCCATTTTGAAACTGAACGATTAAAACTTGTCTAATGGCCCTTCTCCATTGAATGAAACTGTCTTTTGTTAGTTGTCGTTATAGTGCGTTTTACACTTTTTTGGACAAGTATCTGTATTCATATTTAATAGAGGTGAATAATCTGTAGAGGATGTTGGGATAAACTTAAATTTAGATATTTATTATTTTATTAGTTTTGAGTTTGGTAATATTTGATTTGATTTGATAGAGATAAAATATGGATGGGTAGTTATGATTTTCTGTTTATATAGATAGAATATTATTTTATGATAGGTTAAGGAGATTTGATTTTTAAATTAGTTGATATTTTATTTTTAGATTTTATTTTTATTTCCATAATACTGTAAGTATCATGGTTATTTAAAATCCTTCTATTATCAATGAAAAATAAGACTCAATTTTGGAAAAATATCTGAGTGTGTATCGGGAGATTTTCCCATCAGAGGACTTAGCTATCATTTTGTTTACTGCATCAGTCTCAGTTGCTGAGCCAAGTGTATTTTTTCATACTTCTAATACGTACACAAACACATGCACAATAATCTAGCCTGATCTCTATATTTTGAATATTCTAGAGTAAACAATTGGCCCTTTCATCTCATTATACAATAATATTGTTATTTTGTGCAGAATTAGAGTTTCAATCATGTCTTTATTACTGTTTCTGTAGAATAGTCCTTGTTCTTTTGTAACAGTCTATTATTTTCTTTCGTTTGTTTTTCATTAGGGGGTGGTTATATTCCATGATGTGTTTGACAATGAATACGATGTCAGTGGTGCCCAAGTCAGAATAGAAGGTGTATACATATGGCCTTTTAGACAGCTTCGAATGGTTGCCAACAGGTAAATTTCATGGATATCATCCATGTGATGTGCAGACCAAATTTATATTGAGCTCAAATTGGTTTATAAATTTATATTGTCTCAATTGTTTAAAATTAAAACTTCTTGTTGTCCAAATTTGACATTTCATTTTGAATCAGTTTTTGTGTTTTGTTATACTTGTTTAATTTATTTATTTATTTGATAGACAAATTCTGTTTGCAATGAAATTGATAGGCCAAGTTCTGTTGAACCTGCTGAGGGAGATGGCCTGAGGCCATTGAAGGTTTTGTTAGAAAAAAATGTAGGCTAAGCAGTTACATTTTATGGTGTGACACTTATCATGTTATATAGGTGATATGACAGACCTGCAGGAGGTAGTTGATTGATGTGTCTGTTTGTTATTTGTGGAAATTTAGGAGGAAATTCCTCATTAGGAAGAAACTCTTTGTAGTTGATGTACTTTTCTCCAAATCTGATCTATAAACCATTTTATGGCAGTAAAATATAACTATTTCTGTGTGTTCAGTCCCTGGGTCTAACTGAAATGCCTATATTTCCATACAGTAAAACTTACAATTTCTGAATGTGCTGAAGAGTATATCTTGTTTCCTCATGTTGCAGTGGAAAAGAAGGGGAGTTGAATCAGAATGAAGATTATATTTTATCTAATCCATATCATCTGGTAACAATGTTATTTCTTGCATCCTTGATCTTTTAAATTTAATAATCTGATTGCATTACATGGTTTACAATAATCCTAACAGTACTTCACTTTTGGTGATCAATATCTATTCCTGTTTTTAGATATTTTTTTAACTCATTTCATTGATATTTCCAAGTCCTAGATTTCAAGGATAATGGATAGGTTCAATCCAAATTTTGTAATCATTTTAATGGGCTTAATTTTTTGTCATAAGCTTGCCAGTTAATGATGATCTTTTCTTTGTTGGATACTCATTTTCTGTCAAACATTTGATGCTGGAATGGAAATCAAAATATCTATGTTGTAATATATCCATCTCAATACCCTGATAAGATTATCTTCATATAAAGTGCAACCTTGCAGTTTAAATTTTCCAATAGCAACATTATTTAGAATTTCCAAATGTTAGAATCCTTTATCGTCTTAAAACCTTGCTTAAGAATTAGGACCATATTTGGGTTCTTTAAACTGGACATGAATGTATATATTTTGTGTTGTACAACTTTTCTTCATTTAAACAAATTCATTTGAAGAGAGTAACTGGTAGCAAATCCTTCATATTTTTATGTGAAGTTGAACAAAAATGGTCTTTCATAACAATATGCTAACAGATTGACCAGATTTGCTCCATTGATGCTGTCCTTTTCACCATTACTTTGTGTTTCCTTTTTTTTGTATGGATGATTTCCCTTATCCTTCAAATTACGTGTACTTTTCCATCTTTGACTAAGCATTTGTCTTTTATTATAAAAAAAGTTAGCAGTCAGAAATACTTATTTGCTTCGTATATGCCTTTTGTACACAGCTTGGAGTTTTCTCATCTCAGGTACTGCAAGATTCTTCGAGAGATAAAATGTGGAGAAGAAAACATTGTAATTTTTCTTAATACCAGTATACCTTGAAGGCCAACCCACCCCACTTCTTTTTTATTTATTTATAGCTGTAGTTATACTATTGACTTGCTATTTTCCCGTATTGGTTACTGCAGCTCTGATTCATGATGCGGAGAAACATTGTAATATTGAAATTGCTGCTCAGGTTTCACGCTTGCCATCATCAAATAACGGTACTTGTGTTCTCCCTGCCTATGAATACTTTCTTCTATAGTAAGGAGTCTGTCATATACATGGATTAGGGATCTCTTACACAAACAATTTTCTTCTTTTTTTGTATTCTTTATCTTGTTTAGAAGGTTTTCTTATCATCTTCGTAAAACTTTTTTCCATTTCTAATAGAATAACTTCTATTACAACCATTTTTGGTGTCCACAGTATGAGTGTAATGCTATTATGAAACATGTTACCAGATTTAATATTACCAACTGCTACGTATATGAATGTAAAACTATATGTACTTTACTTAGTTTTAACCACTTTTTATCCATTGAGTACATTCTTCTTGTGGATTAATTTTTTTATATTGTTGTTCGTTTGATTTACTAAATTTCTACTTTATTTCCTACAGAAGGTGAACACGATCATTTTCATCTAGAAGGGTTAATGGAGAGCCCCTCCGCCGATGATGATGGGGACTGCTTCTCACCGTTACTGCTAAACGCAACATCTGTCAAAATTGAGGTCTACTATAACAAAGCAGTGAACTATACCTTGATGGTTACTTTTGTATCCTTCAATAATTAATATTCTTACAGCTTTATGTCTCTGTCACAATCCATTATGGCGTGAGCTCCTTAATATACATATATCAGGTTTCTTTCTTGCAAGTCCTTCTATTAATTCGTCAAATGGAGCATAGCAGCACTCAATCTGTAAGAATCTGCTTTGGATTTTTTCTGAAAATTCACCTGTCATAGGTTTAATATTTAATGGAATCAATATAAAATTTTTCAATAGTTTTGTGATGAACGTACCAAACAATATTTGAAATTTTACATGCCATAGATTTCATAAATTTGTAATTATGTACATGTGATTGTAGAAGATGAATATGATTCACATATACCTTTACAGGGTGCTGCTAAGGTTTCCATACTAATGATTGGTCAGCAAGCAATTATGGATGCCTATCTTTGCCTTTTACATCTCACTGCAGGAATACTAGTTGGTAAGTTATGAATTTCACAACTTGAGGTTGTTCTACAGACTATTCTCTCTCTCCCCTCTCAAACATAATCCATTTTGTTTATGGACTCTGAGGTGCCAGTTTTGAGGTGAAAAACATATTGGAGATCCTTTCTAAATGGACAAGGACTCTCTAATATCTGTACTGTGCCCTTAATTTTGTTGACTTAACCAGCACGCTTTAAAAGTAATTTACCTTGTGGATACTCATTACTGTAAGCATCCCAAACATTCATACCTGAAAACTGGTCAATTCCCCATGGAAAGAAGATTCTAGTTTGAACAATCCAATGCATCCACTTTGTAATACCATATTTGCACCTTGTAACAATAGAATAAAGAGAAACTATATTGTATTATTGAAAAACTGAAAGCCAAAATACAATAGAGTGAAGTCAGCTATATGTAGCTGATCTAAAGAGACTAACAAACTGTAATAGAAGTTATATTTTCAAATACTCCAATCTTGACCAGATCTTATTACTCGTTCTTCAGTCCCTGATACGACACTTAGTTGTAGTTTACACATTACAGTATACAGTATCTAAAAATAATTATTGTATGTTCCATTTTAAAAGTTCAACTTTTTTTAGGGGTGGGGGAACAGGGATTGTTCATGCTATGGGAAGAAGATTATTGATGCAAGTTGAGTATGTTGTCCTGTGTTTCATGGATTGTTGTAATATGTAATATAGTACAATTAATTGTCATTTTTCATTAGTGATTGATTATTCTTCTTTTGTAATAGTAAGATTGTTTGCTGAATGGTTGTTGTTGCTGCCTCCTGCACTGCAGAATCCTTGTTTAATGCTTTTGCAACTGCTGCATTTTTCAAGTTTGTAGTCTTCTCAATATTTGAGATGAGATATCTCCTAGCAATCTGGAAGGCAGGTAGGCCTTTGAGTAATGGTGAAGGTTGGGAAACAATGAGGCGAGAACTTTCAGTTTTATACAGTCGTTTCTGTAAGTACTCATCTAGAATTAAATTTTCTTTCCTGTTAAATAGTTGTCTGATCTCCTCAACTTGAGTTTTCCTTTGTGACATTAGCTTCCTGGGATGCGTAATCAAGTTTTTTTGTTTCCTTGGTTGTTGAGTGATGATAACCACTCTAGTTACAGCCAGTCAGCTCTAAGTTAAACTACTTTTATTGCTGTTTCACTGATCAAGATTCAGTTACAGCTTTAGTTTATTTTTGATACCGGAATAGAAAAACTATGATGCTTGCTTAAAATTATAATAATTTCATTTTTTTTTTCATTTGAATTGCCCTTTAAAAAGCCATTAAATAAGCAATAAATTTAATGCACTTTCATACTATTTATTTGGGCCAAAATAAATATTGAGAAGCTATGGGTCACCAAGCACTATTATAGCTAAGGAATGGCAAATATCTCTCGTAGTGCAGCATATACTTGTTTTTACTCAAATTAATCTTTTTTATACCTTAGATTCTTGGTGTTCTCATATCCAAGTTTCTCCAACATATTCTTTCTATTAATATCTCTGAACTTTCGGTTTTTTACCGAGCCAAATGATGTCATGCAGTCTATGTAACCGATCTCACATACCTTGTTCTTGTTGTTTGTATATTTAACTGTAGAAGAATGCCTAAGAGATCTAGCTATTTGTTTCTTGTTGTTTCAACTAATGGAGATAATTTCTTATGAAAAAGAGGGCCTCAAATTTAACAGTTTAATTTCTTCTGCAGATGGGATCTTGTTGGGAGGCATTCTACTCATGTATGAATTCCATAATTATTTGAGACCTATTCTTCTTCTTATGTACTCTTTCTGGATACCTCAGATAATCACCAATGTTATTCGCGATTCGCGTAAACCCTTGCATCCTCATTATATCTTAGGGATAACTGTCACTAGGCTGGCAATCCCATTATATATCTTTGGTTGCCCTAACAACTTCATGCGCATAGAACCAGACAAGAGCTGGTGTGTTTGTTTGGCTGTATTTATTGGACTTCAAGCTGCAATTCTCCTACTTCAGCACTATCTTGGGTCACGTTGGTTCATTCCTCGTCAGGTTAGGCTCAACTACCTCTTTTGAATACTTTTATAACCAATTAACCATTAACGCACTCACAATTCTTAATCATTGTTGCCTCTTCTAGAAGTCTGAGCTTCAACCGAGCATAGCATAGCATCATTTGCTTCATGTGCCAAGCCCTATTTAATGGGAAAATTCCTGTTATTGTATACTTTAGCTGTAACCGAGGTTTTGGTTAATAATTTGAAGCATTTCATAGACATCCTTGACCCTAATAAGCATGATTATGTTGCAACCAGTAAGAATATTGTATTATCCTTATCATATAGGAATCTGGTTCTAGGCTTTCCTGAGTGAATTTAAGTCATCATCCAGTATTTTGTTTTCTCTTTTTCATTCTGAATTTGCATGAATGTTTTTATCTTCATGTCTTGCAGATTCTCCCGGAGAAATACAGCTATTATAGGAGGTTTGATCAGGAAACAAGACAGGCTACAGACTGTGTCATTTGCATGACAGCCATTGATATTTCCCATCGATCTAATGATTGCATGGTAAGTGATTATAAATATAAAAAACAAATTACTCAGACACTTGCTCTGGTTTCTTAATATTGCATTCCATACCCTTATCTTTTTAACCCTTATAGTAACCCTTTTGAAATACATTACACTGACACTTCATGTTAACCAAAAAAACACATTAAATCCTGTAAGAATGTAAAGGGGATTGCTGTAAGCATTAAAAAAGCAATCTCAAGAAACATGAGGAGTGTATATAATAGAACCATAATTTTGTCAATTCAAATAAAACTTTTACTAATTGAGAGTGTTACACAGGTGACACCTTGTGATCATTTCTTCCACTTTGGCTGTTTGCAAAGATGGATGGATATAAAGATGGAGTGTCCAACTTGCCGGCGCCCATTACCCCCTGCTTAGAGACCTTTCTTCACTCTCTATGTCAATAGGATCAACTGACCCTGCTCAACTTCATAGTCTAATATATGTTTAAGTCACAAAGTTTTACATTTAATATCACCACACAACTGAAATCAAACGGCCTTTGGTGCTCAACCTTTTTTCTTCTCATGTTCAGGACTCAATGTTTCTTCTGCTCATACAAATTTTGTAATTTGATTTTGCCACCTTATCCCAGATGCCGAATGCATGTAAATAATTTGGAAGGGCCATGAACATTAATTGTATTTTTTTATCAATACAAAAATTTATTTTTATTCTTCCTTTGTGATTGTCCAACGTTAAGTTATGGTGATTTTTAGTCGTTTGTCGTGTCTTTTTAGTCCATTGGCAATCCTCAAATTGTTTCCACTTGAGTGCATGATTGCATCATAAATAAATACATGATTAGTTTGCCTTGGACAGAATCCAGAGTGTAATTGCACCATGTGGCTGAATCAAGACTTCCATAAACTGTACAAGAGCATTTTCAATAGAACTTTTTTATGATGTTTTTTTATTAATAAAAAATATTATATTAATATGGATCCAATAAACAAATTCTTTAAAATAATGAAAGTTTCTTTTGCATTATAAGGAAATCATATTTCATGATATCCATATTAAAATATGTCTATTGATAAAGTTTTTATAAGAAAATTTTATTAAATATGCTTTCACATTGGTTTGAAGTTTAATGTTTCAGTATTTTTTTTTTAATGCTTATATATGATCTATATTAATAAAGTTGCAATAAAGAAAATGAATGTAACAAGCTAACTGGTTAGAATCTATTTAATTTCATCCTTAGTTACTCGTCATATATCTCTCTTTTTTCTGTTGTCTTTTGTATAGACACTTTTGTAATTATATCTACAGGACAAGTCCTTATCATAATGTTGTTTCTTGTAGTTTACATCTAAATGACTTTTACCCTTAAACACTTTATTCCGCTTCCTTTTTGGTGATAACTTTCCTTTAGTGAAATCTCTAAGTTGTTAAACATTCAAACATTGGGGAATCTACCATAAAAATACTAATCTTTTAAGGGTGGGTTACTCAAGTGCTTCTATGCTTATCAATTAATACCAGAATTGGTTGTTGATATCTTGCAAAACATTACCTTGGAGGATAATTATTAGTGGATGATTTTGAGCAATGAGAAGTGAGTGAAGTGTCACCAAGTAGCATTAAATGAAAAATTGTCAAGACTTTGACTCGCAAGAATAGTGCTAAAATTTTACAAGTTATCTTAATTCTATAATTTACTATATTTACTCCCAAGAATATAATTTACTATGTTTGATGGATTATTTAAGTGTTTTACTATCTCACTTGATAGCTGATATTTGTAGATAGTATTAGAAATACAGTTGCAATTATAACTCATTCTGAGGCTTATATACAATTATAGTTTTAAGTCCTTCATATGACTTCATTGTTAATCTTCTCTTATTTATGAAAAGTAAATTAACTATATACGAATTAATAAGGGAAGCTAAAAATATAATTGAAAATATAATCAACTTAATTTTGAAGTTTTAGAAACATAAAATGAAAATTATCTTTTAAAATTAAACAGATAAAATATATGAATAATACAAAAAGGAAGAAAATGCAGAAGATTTTCCCACGGAAGTAATCAAAGAAGGCTTCTCAATCCTCCACAATGGTTCACCGACAGTAATATTTCCCCATTTTGGCAGAAGAAGCTCACATAATCCAAATGAAAAAAATGCTATTGTAGGGGGCCAACAGATTTTGTTAACTTCGTAGAACCAAAGCCACTGTAAGATAAAAACGCAAATAAATTTGAACGAGCCAAAAACATGCAACTTCAATTAGACCCTTAAAACCTTCAACACAAACATGAACAAATAAAACCAGTAAACTTCAACTGCATCAACCAAAATGTCTGAAAAAAATTACACGGATTATAAGCTTAACACGTAATATCCAACTAAAATTCAAGTTTGCAGGACTAATTTAAAGGCCCTACATTCGGGGAAAATTCAAAACCGTTTTTCATCGAAGTTATTCAAATGCAAAAGGGAAACGACATCATTGCTCCAGATCGTTATTGTCGTCATTATCTGTATCTTAACCTCCACCACCAGAACCATATTTCTTTCCGAACACGATGAGCTGAAGCTTATCATAACCAGCAAGCACTCCGGCACCTGCAACAGCACGTAATATGTTTGCACCGGCACCTTTAAAGAGTGACTTCGTACCCTCTTTTGCGATAATTATCTTGAATGCTTCCAAAGAACTCTTGTATTTTACAGCTTCTCCAGATGTCATCATCATCCTTCTACGCACCGTATCAATGGGGTAAGAGGCCAAGCCAGCACCTATAGTGATTCCCCATCCCAGAAGGAAACTTGCAAAGAAGCTATCCTGTTAACCAGAAGAATAACTAAGGTAAGTAAACATAAGAACATGTAGAATATCATCATTAGGAAACTGTTTAAACCAAATCTGGTTAGGCATATCAACAAATATCAAGGAACCAGAAAACTATGAGCATATCTGTAGCAAGAACATTTAACTCAGTTGCTTGTATCACAAAATAAAACTGAAAAACATAAAATCTATACAAAACTAAAATGAAGATGAGTAGTTTTTACCCAGGTAATAAAACAGACGAGATTTCAAATTCAAATTTTATATTTACCTGCAGTCCACCGACCAAGACAACTGGTTTCAAAGAATCATACATTCCAAAGTAAAGACCACGGTACACTATGATTCCAACACACGAGATGTTGAAACCACGGTAAAGGCCAGCAACACCATCAGACTTTATGGTTTTCCTGTAAACATCAACCAAACCATTGAACTGCCTCTCACCACCCTTCTTTGCAGCCTTTGCATCATTTGCTAGACGAGTTCGAGCATAATCCAGCGAGTAGACAAACAAGAGGGAGGAAGCCCCAGCAGCCCCACCAGACGCTAGATTCCCAGCAAACCACTTCCAGTAGCCATCTTTATCTTTTTTGAAGTTGAAAAGCCTCTTGAAATAATCCTTAAAAGCAAAGTTCAGAGCCTGAAAAAAAAAATAACAAAAGAAAGCATTACCGATACAGTAATAACAAATAGATACTGCAGACTAAACAGCAAAATGCCAAACATAAATTTGCATTCATCACATCAAAATCAAATAAAAGTAACAGGAGGGATGCAAATTAAAGAGAGCTAGGAATAGAAGTATATTCTAGAATCCTTTCCCACAAAGCATAAACTGCTCTGAAAACAGAATGACACTAGGAACAACACTTCAGAAAGACGATGTGAAGAACAAATATGCAGAGCCACTGGGTTTAATGTGTAGTTCAAAAAAAATTTCGATCCTGCATAGATCCAGGAAAAATATACTAGTAGGTATGAGTTTTGTAAATGTGAAACAAAAGGAAAATAGAGCCACTACAGAAGTACAACATCATAGACAGTGTGAACAATATATCAGATGTCCCATGCTTAATATTAAAAAATAAATAAGTAAAAATAAAACAACCTAACCTACATTCCAACTTCACAGGAAAGAAAAATCACCTGAGTAGGGAAGTATCTGATAACATTAGCCGTGTTTCCTCTCCAAAGAGCAATCACCCCTTCATCCTTCATGGTTCGAGAGAAACAATCACCAATTCCCTTGTATGGTTCAGACAACCGACCACTCTTGATCATTTCATCCTGGTTTTGGATGAGTAACTTGACTCGCTCGATCGGAGCTGCAGCCGTCTTGGACACAGCAGCCGACACTCCTCCCATGAGGAAATCCACCAAAAATCCAGACACCCCTTTCTCAGCTGGCGCATGTGCTGTGACTGGAACCAAACCCAGAGACTGCACGCCTCCATTGAAGTAACTACCACTGGTAGAATAGTTTCCGGAATGATTAGGAGCAAGCCTGGACATAAAGTAAGACTGTCCAGATAACTTCTGAACTACAGATGGATGCCGTGAATGCAATCCATCCGCCATCGCTGCACTTCAAACGGTTACCTATCAACATTTAAACAAAAATCACATCAGCATTGACAGAAATTAGAAAGAAAAAAAAAACAACAAAACTAGGGTACGGTTGATTCCCTTCTCATTTCTCAGATTTCAAAAGTGTTCTCCAATACAGTTTCATGTAATCAGCAAATCCCATCCAAAATCTATCAATATCTTAAAATTGTTTCCAAAAAAGTTTTCTAAAAGACTGTCCTTTCTAGCAGCCTTGCTATGATTCATTCACTTAACCTACACATCCAAGATCTACAGATACAGACAGATAAATTCTACATCTATAAAGATCAGAAGCAAAAGAAACAAAATCCGGAACAATTTTAAGTTCAGAGTGAGCCACTGGTACTTCAAATCGAAATGATTGGTTATAGCTTACTATCTAAGCGAACATAACGAAAATTATAGAAACATATACAAAAAAGAGGGAATTATTAAGCTTAGTAATAAAACAAAATATAGATCGAAAATAAAAGAATGCAGATCTTAAAGAGGAAGAGAAAAATGAAGTAGAAAATGGAGAGAGCAATACCCAAAGCAGGGTTTGGAAAGAGGCTTCGTGTCTTCCTCTGATCGTCAGCGAATGGAAGGAGACCACACTCACCACCGAATAAATGGGAGTTGTATTAGGGTTTTATTTAATGACTATTTTACCCTTCCCACCCTTCAGTATCAAGATAATATTTTTTTCCAGTTTTTAGATTAACTTTTATATATAATAATTATAAAAAAATCATAAATTCTATAAACACAAAGAAATGCGTGAAAAATGACTAAAAATAAATTTTATTTAGCCTAAAATAAATAAGTGTGAAAACAATTAAAATTGAGATTGTCTTTATATAGTGAAAACATAGGTTATATGTGTTATTTTTTCTTATAATAATAAAAAAATAAAATAAATAATTATTATTGTTAATTTTATGATTATAAAATTAAATATAAATAATTTTTATTTTTTCAGATAATTTTTTAATTAAAAAATATTAAATTGAAAAAGAAAATTAAATATATAAAAATGGAATAAAATTTGAAGATAAATATGAATATGTGGAAGTTTTTATTTACAAGCTATCTTGAAACGTTGCAAACATAGTCTTAAAAATGTTATTAACATTTGTTGCAAGGTTTTAATGTAAACTGAAAAAAAAAAATCACAGTAAATATAATTTTCAAAGTTTTTATTATACATTTATTGATAAATGTAATAAAAACTGTTAACTTTTAAAATACTTATCTACTGATCATATTTGTGTTTATTTTTAGATAATTTATGATGAGAAACTCAAATGAAAAATTGTGGACAAGATAAACTTAAACTATTTAAATAAAATATATTTGATTTATAGGACATTGATATATATAGACATACACCGAAAATAGAAATTATTATACGTTGCGTTGTTTCACAGCGCTGCTGCACTTTTCCTCAACTGAAGTCTACTCTCTTCCTCGAGTGAAGTCTACTCGCTTGTGACAGAAAATTCAGCAACCCAAATATAAGTTATTTTGTTTTAGGCGTGGTAAAGTTTAAAATGGAGAATTTTTAATTTTTTAATAAATTTGGGTGATTTATTAAGCATTTAATAATTTTATATTTTTTAATTAGATTCATTTTATATCTTTTATTAATTTGGTATTGTGACTATTAAATTATTAATGTAGTTGTTATCTTGTAACAACATTATTGAGTTGTCATTCTATATTATTTTATTATTTTTAATTTTTATAATTTATATTTTTTTATTATTTTTAATTTTTATAATTTAAATTTTTATAATTTTATAATCTTTTATTTTATTATAAAATTGAAAATAATAAAATAATATGTGATGATAGTAAGGTGATATGATAAAATAATAATAACGTCATTTTGGTTAATAGAAAATTTTAATTGCGAGGCTTAATTGAAAAATATAAATTTATTACTTATTCAATAGATTGTAAAAATGTGTTAGAGATTTAATTGAAAGTTATTAAATTATAATTCTGTATCATGAGGGTGGTTTTTGAAAGGTTTAATATCATTGATGATCCCTCTTTTCGTCAAGTGTGTTTAATTTGGTTTCGGTTTTTTTTTCTATTTAATGTTGTTCTAAAGAATGTAATTTTTGTTCAATTTAATTTTTTTTACAAATGGCGTTTAAATCGTTAACGGCAGACAATCTAGGTGTGCAATAAGTGAATGTCATGTCATTTAACTGCTGACCTGCCTTGACTGAAACATGACGCAGTCAATGAGGGACTACCACGTGGCAACCCCTTCCCCACCCAAAAAATTAGGGTTTCTGAATGCAAGGGGGAAAGGCTTCCTTACGCCTGCGCCACCAGAGGAAAACTGAAGCTTGGGATGCTCCAACTGACCATAGTGGGTTTGTCGGAGTTTTGCATAAATGAGAGCGAACGCCTTTCTCGCGACGGGTTGTAACAGCGGCGCCTCCCTGAAGGTTCAATCTCCGACATAGTCGTGATGCGAGAAGCCCACCATTCTCAGGCGGTTTCGCGGCAATAGGACTCGTGATTGAGGGTTTCAATTTGGTTGTGTTATCTAGTTTTTGTAAATTGGAATATTTGATTTTCGTTTCAAAATTGATTTGGGGAACTCTTGGTTCTTCTTTGTTTTGCGAGTGGTTAAGGATTCTGTTCTTCTCTGCAGGTCTGGGTTTTGCGAAGTGGGGGATGAGGGTTCAAATTGGGAATGTTAGGGTTTCTGAACTTGGAATTTTCTTTTGGAGTATGTATCTTATTTGTTCTTTGGAAGGATGTTGGTTTTGGTGATCACGATTAGGGGTAGTCTTTTCTTGATCTTTTTCCATGAATTTGTTTTTTCGTTATGGGTTCATTTGATTCACGATAATGGGTTTCGTGGTGGTTGTTGTTGATGCACAGGTGGCGCCAATGAAGGTGCTGGTAGGTGGCCATGGGTGGTGTTTTTGGGTGGTTGCTGAACGAAGAAGATGATGGAGGTGCGAAGATCGTGGTTGGCTGTGACCTTGGAAACTACGGTTAGGGTTTCTGTGTAGGGGAAATTAGGGTTTCTTGAGGTAGGAGATGATGATAACGTGTCAAGGGTGATGTGTCATTGATTGCATAGTTGGACAGTGCGCCGTTAACGATTTAAAAGCCGTCTGCAAAAAGGACTAAATTGAACAAAAATTACATTCTATAGGACAACATTGAACAAAAAAAATTGGGACCAAATCGAACACGCTTAACGAAAATAGGGACCATGAGGGGTATTAAGCCTTTTTTAAAATAAAACTAATTATGTTTTTATTCTTTAAATTATTAAGTGTTTCTTGTTTTTGTTTTTTTTTCAAACTTTGTTCTACTTAGTCTCTTTTCTTTTTGAAACTCATGGATTTAGTCTTCCATGACTAATGTCATTAGTGTTTTTTTTATGTGGCAAATGGTGTGTCACGTTCCTAACCCGTTTAAAACGTGTATACTGGTAACATTGACATGTGGAAAACAAAATAATTGGAAACACTAACGTAGTTGCTGAAATTATGGTTGTTTTGAATTGAATTTAGGAAATTTTAGAGAGATTGTCAAAGGTCATTCAAAGATTTGCATTGTTGTTTTCACAAAAGGGATTTAACATTTCAAAATTAATGAAAATGATGAAGAGGAAAAGATGTAATTTCTGGAGTTCATATTGGGGAAGATATGTAAGTTCATTTTTTCGTCTTTGTGGAAATGGAGGGTGTGATTGGGGATCTAGGGTTTAGGCATGTAGGGTTTTTCATTGTTGTGAGATTGGGGTTGAATTATGTGATTAGTTGGAAATTTAATTTGCAAATCAGTGTTGTAGTGTGATGAAATCTGAGAGTAGAGGATTTGGTTCTATGCGGAGGAGCATTGGTTCGAGAATGTCACAAACATGTGGTCTTCTTCACAATTAGCATCAAAAGTTTGTGAGTGTTGGAAAAAATTGTTGTTGTTGAAGGCAATTAATTTGAAGAACAAAAGAGAATTATTTAGGAGATGTAAAAATTGAATAGTAAGTGAAAAAATGCATTAATTTTTATTGATGGCTTCACATTGTAATTACATAAATGGGTTGATGAAGGAGAATATGAAATTAAAGCTAATGTAGAAACAAAAATCGAAGAAGATGAATTTTGTTTTGAAAAGGAAAAAGTTGTATTAGACCTAATGAAGAAGATGAGAAGTTGAAGATAAAATTACAACAAAAAAGAAAAGTTGGAAAAATTATGCTACTTTTGTTTGTTGTATCGTGGGCATTAACAATTTTCTTTTTTGTTATGTTTTTTGTTGAAAATTAATTGTAATTAGTATTGTAATATTGCTTAGTGTAAAGTAATATGATACTTTTGGTTTATATCAATGATGTTGTAAAAATGTTGGTACTTTAGTTTATTGGTTATCCCAGAACAATGATGTTGAAAAACATTTGTTATTTCCTGTTATATGAATTAAGCATTTAAAAAGTTGTTTTGCAATTGATGATTTCACATGGCCTTCTATAATTTCATTATTTTTTATTTAATTGATGATTTCATAATGTTGTTGCTTGGATTAATGGTCTTAATAGGGTAAAAAAGGCAAAAGAAACTACTTCCACGTGAATTGAATAATGCTTTGATAAGTCATTTTAATTACAACATTAGCCTTGAATACAATAAAATATTGTACATCATATAAGTAGTCCATTACAACCTTCAATTCAATATATTATTTTGTACCGTACAAGTGCATCATGACAAAAAAAGTCGTCCACCATAATTGTACCTAGTGGTACTATGTTCTATAAGTGAGTGACAAAAGTGTTTGTCATATTTAAATAAAAGCAACTATAAAAGACATCTACTTATCAAATATCATATGGGTTGTCGAGAGGTTGTGTTACAGCTAGCTTGAGACCTTAAAACTTGTGCAGTCATGCTTCTTGTGCGTCTTCTTATTATTGTTGGTTTGTTACTAGGTGTAGCCATGGGTGTGGTTCTCCCACTTCTAATTGACCTCTAGTTTGATGGTTATGCAAAGTTGCTACCTCCACTCCCAATTGTAGTTGTAGTTTGTTAATGGGGTATAATAATTACATTCAATATTGTATTAATAAAAAAACTTCAAAAAAGTGTAAGATGATATTGTACATTTTTTATTTTCATCGCCTTTTTATAACTTATAATATTATATCTATATTGATTATACCTGCTACACTTCATAACAATATTTTTCTTTGACTTTTTTTAATGACTGGCATATTCATCAGTTTTCCTTCTTCGTAGCTTCTTAGGCCTCTCATGTGGTGTTATATAAATGGGTGGAAATAGTTCTAAACAATTACTTTTAGGCCACATTTGTTATCCATTGATTGAGATAATTTGAGGATCATAACAAGCTTGATATGCATCCATATTTTAATATGCATGAACATAATCTTCAAGGCTTTCTATTTTATAATGAATTGTAGCCAAAACATATTTACAAGGTATACCCACCAAATCTCAAAAATAACAACTGCAGTTATGGTTAATTAGATCCTCAACAAACTTTTCCATTGTGAACCCCTTAGTGACCTCAAACTTAGCATCCCTTGCTTACACAAGAATCCAATTCCTACTATTTTCCACTTCACTATCATGTTCCCCACATTTATAAAATTTTCAATTAATACTTGTGCAATCCAATCTACACTTGCATTTTTGTTACCAAATACCCTTCTACATTTATGACCATCAACAAGTGTCTTAACCCTAAAGGTATGGCTACCTCCAACCTTTCTCACCATAATAAAAAAAGCACACTTCTTTATACAAACAACCCTCGACTCTCTTCTGATCGTTCTTCACAAATTTAGCTTCCTTATCATTTAGAACATTATGCTCCATTAGTGCATGCTTAAAATCCTTCAAACAAACAAAACTCCATCTCTAATTTAAATTTGAAGCTCTTGTTCATTTCTTCAAGTTTATACTTTGAAAATTTTTGCCCATTAAAACTAACATCCTCATCATTATCCGCATCTAAACATAAATCTTCACTATTATATTCTTCATTAATTGAATGCACTCCAACTTCTTCGTTAGTCACAAATGACCATTCACCAACATTTGTTCTATTCTTCGTTGTTCTTGATTTTCTTTTCAATCCTTTACACCTATTCAGTACATGATGAATATTTCTACGTGATGGACCATCTACAACCCTTTCATTATCCATCTTGAAGCCACCATAATCATTTGCAACCCTTTCTTCTGCACTATAATCAAGTTCATCTCTAGTTAACCCTTTTTCTTCCTCTTCATAACAATCCCACCTTTTTCAGGCGCATTCACCTCTATAGTTCAAGCCCAATCAACTTTTCTTTAAGCACATTCATCTATTCTTTCCTAACATCTTCATTCACCTCTTCCTCCATGACCTCTTCTTGTCTTGCCTCTTCACCCACCACTTCCTCTACTCCATCAACACCAATAAAGTTAATTAATTTAGCCTAACTAGGAACATGTTGAACATATATATCAACCTCTTCTTTTGTAATTCAACAATTGCACAAAAAACATTTCGAAGAGACTAACAATTGTCACCTTTTGCCTCGTCTCCTACAGCTTCTGATTGGATTTCTCCACCAATAAGGTCTTTTGACATGCGGTTAAAGCTTTTTTGTAATGTTGAATTTACACCAAAAAAAAAACAAAACTAAGCACAACATAAGAGGAATAAGAAATTATTTTACATAGTAAAAATCAAACTAGGACAAAATAAATTTATATCATTTGCTTAGCTTAATTGATATGAGTTGAGTGGCTAGATGGAAAAGGAAATAAGAAACTAACCTCACATTCAGTTATAAGGGAATAACTATAAAGTCTTATAATATGAGCAATATCGAACATAAGACCAAACCACGAAAGCTAGGTTCACCAATTCCTTTTTTAAGTTAATTATCACATTAAAGAATTACAATAGTTATCATTTTACACTTCAAAAACAGAGAGAAAGAATCTTAAGAGTTAGACAACATCATTATACAACATGTTTTAAGGCACTAATTACCTCAACATTGATACGAAATTAAGTAAGAAGTAAACAAATTTGTGTCATAAAGTCTAAAAAATTATGAATAAATACATTGAGATAAAAGAACAAAAGATATGCCAGTATGGCATGATTCAAGTATATATCAGTAACAACATCCAAATTCACCCGTTTAGAGGGTAACAAGGTTCTGAATATATCCACATAGCTGGGCAAAATGAACCTGCAAAACATGTCCAAGTACATTAAACCTTAAACCCTAGCCTTACTTTGACCTAATTCTATAAGCCCTACTAAGTTCTCGCTATGTCCTATGCCATATGTCCTATTTCATATGTCATATGTCCTATGTCCTATGCTCTATGCCCTATGCCTTATGCCTTATGCCTTATGTCCTATGCCCTATGCCTTATGTCGTACACCCTATGTCCTATGCCATATGTCTTATGCCATATGCTTTATACCATATGTCCTATGTCATGTGCCCTATACCCAATGTCCTATGTCTTATGCCCTAAGCAAATTTTCAATCGTCCTGACACAGGGAGAATATGTTTTGACAAATGCCCTATACCATACATTAAGGGTTGCCTTTTAGATGCAACCACCTAAGCATAACAACAGTACTCATACAATGCTAAATAATTCTATGTTCAAGATAAATAGTGTCATAAGAACAACATAAGATCACTTATCTGTCATTACTACAATTGAAGGAAGTTTTCCTTGAGAAGACATGAGACACATTAATGCCGATAATTAGGGTGAGAGCACACAAAACAGTAAGGACTGAAAGAAATCCTTCACCGAGTAATATCCTCCAAGCTACATCATAAATAAAAACAATGATATGACAAAGAACTTACCAGCACAAACAACAAATACAATATATACAACTAATTATATTTAAAGAAACAACGAATCAAATGTAACATCGTACCTTAGGATTGATCTTCAACCAAACATTTGCTAATGATTGATTGTTGACAATTAGTGATGGAGCCAAATATTGGGCGATTGTTCTCATTTTAGCAAGCATCTTATTCTTCCACGAACCCAATCAAGTTCAGTTAATTTTTAGAAATATTGGACTTGAACAATTTCAAAATGAAAAAGATAAATAAAATAACTCACCATAGAGAGATATAACGAATTGTATAATCCATGAAAGTTTAGCATCCACGAAGTCAACTATTTTCTCCATTCTTAGATGAGGTGGAAAATATGTATTGCAAAGATCTTCACAAGGAGTATAAATCAATGGTAAGAAAACAAATAGAAAATTATTGTAAGATTATCATGGTCTAAGTCAGCATGATTTTTGGAACTTACAATTGTTTTCATTCCACCACACTTGAAAATATCTCTCACAAATCCATGTACATCACATTAGGCAAAAAACCTAAGCTCCATCTTTGTTTGACTCAATAAGATTTTGAGAACCAATCAGAACGATAATAAAAATCATAATCTCTACATAAGAACACAAAACTTTAGATAAAAAGTTTAATTAAGCACCTTATTCTTAAAGTTTCACCTCTCATTTCTTGGTTTGAAGTCCTCAAAGTTGTTAGTCTCTTCAAAATGTTTTTGTGCAATTGTTCAATTACAAAAGTTTATCGATGTATGTGATGTTACTTGTATTACTACATGCATTAAGTCAAAACAATGATGGTTGTGAACCTATGCTCCTTATCTTGATTATTATATATTTCAATCCCTACTATTTTTTGTGCTCCCACCCTAATTATTGGCATTGATGTGTCCCATGGATTCTTAGGCCAAACTATTTCCTTCAATTGTAAGAGTGAAAAATAAGTGATCTTATGTTGTTCTTATGACACTATTTATCTTGAAAATAGAATTATTTAGCATTGTATGAGTATTGTTGTTATGCTTAGGTGGTTGCATCTTGTGGTAAATCGTTGAACACATTGATCGCCTCCACCTCGGTCGGCGTCATTAGGGACTTGTGCCATAAGGTCAACCTTTGGGGATTCTAAGTCCAATTGAGGGGAAACTTAGGCCAACAAGCCTCATAAAAAAACTTTGGCTGACTGACTTTTGTTTTCACCACCTTGAAATACTTGGTCTTGAACCCTTTGAAGGAGATCAAGTAGAGATTAAACAACCACTTCCCCTGCTCAGATATTAGGAAAATCCAACCCCGTTTGGTGTTCGAATATGTGTGAATATAATGAAGAAAGGTGGTCTAAGTAGGGGTGAGGTTGAGAGTAATGCAGACTACCACGAACGCTTGCATGAAGGCCAACCGTTCGGGTGAAGTTACAAAGGTGCTACGTTTATCTCCCTCAGCACACCCATTTAGAAGTCATTTAAGGGAAGACATGCATACATCTCATTGAATAAGAAAGCATACATGAAGAAGAAGTCATCACAACTTCCTCCTTTCCCATGGTACACTCGTTCGTTACCCTTACACACCATCAACTTAATGAGAGAGTCATCCACTAGAGTCTTTAGAAGGTAGCTTCACTTGGCCCACCACTTCAAGTCCCTTTTCATTCGGAAGCACGTCACGTACTCACAACATCGTGAGTCGCCCAATCATAACCAGCTATAACGAGAAGAGTCTGGGCAGGTTCCACTCCCTCATTGGTCTTGTCGATCTCCATGCCACCGAAAAAGAAACTAGTAACCCCAGTACAAGCGACCTTATTCTTATCTACCTTAGTCGAATTGCTAGTTGAACCCTCATCCTGCTCAAATGACTCAAGGATAGAGGAGGAGACAAATCTTGACGTCGAAAAGGATGAGGCATCATCATAGTATCCCTAATCGCCCCTTCTTGAAGACTCCTCAAACGAATACAAGTTGACGATCAACATTATTACCTAAAAAGAAGATGAATGCTTAGTTGGCAGCAGAGGTTGAGGAAAATGGTGAAAATGGTAGAGAAGGCCTACCCTTATTTATAGTCAAACAACATCCTTCCCCTCAAACGATATTGACCGTTGGATCGAGCCAATATCCTACAATCTAGGTTGTGTGACCTTCCGGATTTCCTCAGGCACGAACCATGAAGCGTTACACACCCTTTTTCTAACAGTCATTTTTTTGTCAATTGTTCAAAGATTCCCGGACAGTGGAGAACGAACGGTCTTAACTGCCACTGATACCTACTAGAGTAAGCAACCACCGTTGCACGTTCAATCACAAACCCCTTCACCAGTTATCATAAGCTTAGGCTTGAGGTGTCTATGTACCGTATGATCGTCTATAGTCAACAATTGACCAGGCGGTCAGCCCTAACATCCTAAATCAGTTCACCTAGAAATCGAATGTCCATTAGCTAAGGATGCAGACTGAACAATAATTTACCTAATAATGATTAAACTCATAAAGTATGTTTACATATAAAGTATATTTATCAATTGATTGGGCTGTAATTAGGCCAATCTAACTAAAAGTTCATTTTGAAACCTATAAATACAAGTTTAAGGTAAGGAGATAGGTGATTGCATCTATTGCATTGCCAATAATTAACTATGCTTATCAAACGATTATCTACTGATTTAAGCATTAAAGTATCTTTTGCAGGTAACCCCGTTACACGATCTAAAGGAGTAAAGGAACGAATACTATGATTGCAAATTAGTTTAAAGGTTATTTGGAGCTTAATGTACAAGACAATTGAATTCAACTCCACTATCAAAACAATACATGTTACCATTTCCTTCCATCTAACATGGAGTTGCGTTATATTGGCTCATAATCAAATTACTTAATCAAATCACTAAATTTTACACAGGTAGTTTTGCGACCAGATGGCTGTTATCATAAGTTCATTAAATTTTCTTTATTTCTTTACATCATGAAATAACGAAAATAAGAAATTTAATGATGTGTGTGTTGATTTAATGATGAATCCAGATTATGCAAGCTTCTTACATACTTTCAATAAATCTATCAATACCTTCTGTAAGCTAGAGGCAAAAAAGTGAAGAAAATTATTACACTTCTGAAAAAGAGATCAAATTAAATGAAGAAAATAATAGAGGAAGAATAAAGGAAGTGACGGAAGAGGTATAGAAATATTTATTAATTATTTATAATATGAAATATTTTTATTATTTTATTTTGACATTTATTATTTAATTTTTTTAGTTTGGGAGATATGAGATTGAAGACTAAATTGATGAATCAGTCTAAACCTTTCCCTAATCCAAAGAAGGCTAAAAATGGTACCGTTTAATAAGTTACTTTTAATAATAAACTTGTCTTTTACTGTTCTTTTGTAGGTGTTTGCTGTCTGAAAACAAGTATACAACTTGAAAATAGTACTCAAAAGAATTTACACATAATCGAAATTTACAGAAAACCTTTGCTATGTGCTTTGGGTCATCAGAGTTTATGGGAGTAAGGGTTTGAAACTTAATGGCTAGAGGTTAGTTCTTATTATTTTTTTGCGTTAACATTTGGTGTTAGACCTAATATTTTCAATGTTTGAGATGTCGACATTGATAAGATGTTGAGCATTGTTTTTTAGGCTACAAAAGTTCGGGGAGCATTGACACTACGACCCTTTGAGGCTTTGCCGAAATCATTCCAAGGAGTTCAAGATTTATTCTGTGTACTCATGTACTGCAAAACAAATCATTATGGTTAGACATAATTAAAATAAATAATAACCACTATTTCGTTTTTTATACTTATTCTGCTTTTTCTTGTACAACCAGTTTGTTTTCTTTTTTCTAGAGCAACCTGATTTGACTAATAGTCTTACCATAGAAAAAAGGTCATCCTAATCTTAGGTATCCCAACTTTCTTCCCCTCATGTCAAAGAGTAAGAACTCACTTTCAAGTTAACCTTACATGGAGCTACATGCCAACAAGAGTTCTCATTCATGACTAACTAAGCATTCATTCAAAGTTGACAAGGGATAGGGTTTCCTATATTATGATGTGATGGATAGGTTGGTTGCATTCCCTTTGAGGTAAGAATAGTTCATTTTGATTCAATTTTTTATCCTCTCAATATAGTAAAGAGTTGATATTATATTCTCTAGAAAGAATAATATCATGGACAAAACTTAATTTGTAGTGTCCAATATAGGGTTAAGCTTGTACGAGGACGAGGACCAAAAAACTATTACAATAGATAGTAACACATTGGTGTACATATAATTCACAAAATAGATCTTGTTTTCAAATTTAAATGGGATGTGCATGTTTTAATGATGGATCAAAATTATGCAACACCTTTGTACAAATTATAAATAAATCTATCTAGAAAATGATGAATCTTCTCAAAAAGAGCTAATATGGAGGGGGTTCACTAAAGAGATACAACACTAATAAGATCTGAGTCTAACCATATAAGAGATTCACATCACTCTCTACCCAAAACCTTAAGACAATGGATTAATGTGTCTTCATCCTTATATAGTGTCTCACTTTCTCATTTCTATCCAATGTGAAACTTAAACTCACTTGGATTCCCACCCTCTAGTGGAAGCATTCCCAACCATGAGTACCCTTTCGTATTGCCTTTCATCTCAACGAGACATGCTTACCTGAATCCCTTGCCAAGAAGACTTTTGATACAGGAATCATATTGTACTCGTATGAGCTGGTAACCAAAGATTAACCTGACTTCATGTTGAATATAGTGAAAAACTATCTATAAGATTAATCTCCCTTATGTTAAATATACACATAGGGTACTCTATTTTTAATAGAAGAAATATGGATTAAGCCCAATATACAAATAAGAAATAATAACAAACAAACTAAAAATAAAATATGGTTAATATAAATTTATATTTATTACGAAATAAATAATTATGATTTTACACAAATAAATTTAGATGACTGTAAAGACACTTATATATAAATTAACTTTTCTTGTTTATCGATTATGTGATGCTTCTATAGTAGTGTTAAAATGAAATGTTACGTGAAATAGATATTAAACAATATAAAAAGAATATGTTGATGTATTTGTTAATATTTTATATTCAATGTATGATTTTAATAAAAAAATAATTTTCATTTTTTAATTATGAGACGTTAGAAATATAAACAATAGACTATATGAAGTATGTAAGCATATGCATTAACTTTAATATATATCTTTCAATAAAGGGTCAGGATTAAAATATTTTTTCCAAATTAAATGTTTTCAATAATTAATTATACTCTTTTCAATGAATTCGAATTCTCTAGTAAGAGTTTTTTTTTTGTTATTCTTATAAAAGAAACTTATTAGAATTATATGTCAGAATAAATTATAAAAAAAAAACTTGAGATTAGAAAAGAATATAAAGAATTATTAAAAACATAGAAAACAATAGAAACAAAAAAGGGTTACAGAACTATAGATACAAAAACTTTAATTTCTTCTAGTGACACACAAAAAGCGTAAAGTGTTGGACAAAAGAGATAAAACAAGGTTTAATAAGAAATATGTGATGAAAAGACTAATTATTTATATATATTAATCTCTTCTTTCAGTAACAAAATCATCATCATGACCAACCCAAATCCATGATGGTTCATGATATTGAATCACTCTTCAATTACCTCATTAAGCATCCACTTGAAGTCCATAACTCTTCAACAAGGTCTCAAACCATCCATTAACATTGATCTTTGCATTGTTAGTATGTCCATGGAATCCTTAAAAATGAAGTAGTCACCACACATGTAACACTGAAATTGTAAGCTATTATGATTAAGATTCAAGACAAAGTAAAATTAAATTATTTTGAGTGAAACGAATTGATTAGATAGGTAGAGTTTTGACTTCGTATCAATATTTTATATAAACCATTTGTTGATATAATGGTTGGATGACTTTATCACAATTCAGTAAAATTGCTTTATTTCTTTACAGATAAGATGGTATCACGACATATCATGCTACGAGCTGTTCTTGCTCTTCCAAGAAAGAATAAGAAATTTAATGATGTGTGTTTAAATTATGCAACCTTATTTAAGACCATCGATAAGTTTATTGATATCTTCTTTAAGACAAAGGCAAAAGAATATAAGGATACTTTAGAGAAAGTTTTCAGTCTTAAAACTAATGAAGAAAAGGATGGCTCTTGTGGAAAAAGGAAAAAATCAATTGAAGAAAAGAATTTAGAGACTAATACAAGATATTCTCTTTTGCAAGTTTTGATGAATGTTGACTTTATATTTATTTGTTGGGTTAAATATGTTTTTAGTCTCTAAAGTATCAAGAGATTTTGGGTTTAGTCCCTTTTCGAAAAGTTTGTTCCTTTTAGTCCTTTTAGTTTTGAAACTCTTATGTTTAGTCCTTAAAATTAAACGACGTTAACTTTTCTTTGATGTGGCAAACGGCGAGTCATGCCACTTCTCCTTTTTATGAAACGTGTAATCCTTCTTTCATGCATCTTTAACTTTTAAATGTTTGATTCTTTGACTGTCAAATGAAAGGTTATCACGTGACAGTTTTTTCTCAAATTTAAGGTTTGGTGAAGATAAAGGTTTTTTCGACAAGCTTCGCGGTGGTTTGGTTCAGATGTTGAGGTTAGGCGATTGGAGGAACTCGATCTGGGTCATCTTGATATTGCGCCAATTTGGGATGCTAGCATGTGTGTGGTCGCTATCCTCTGGCGGTGTCGTGAGGTGTGCATCATCTCCTTCCTCGCCCCATCGAAAATCGCCACCTTGGCCTGCACCTCCAAGCAATTGGGTTCTCTCTACACTTGTGACTCTAAGTTGTGGTTTAGTATGTGCCAGTCAGGTGAGGTTCTAAGACTCGCATCACGCATGCCAAGGGCACAATATTCTTTTTTTCTGGGTTCAAAAAAACCTCTTCTTTGTAACTGAAATTGACATGATTTCAAACGAAAAAACCAAGTCTGATGAAGGAATTAACACCCAAGGAAGAGAAAGAAAAAAAAACTCACCTTTTTATTGTTTTGGAAGTGACAATCTTCTTCCTAAAAACAAACTTTGGACCCTTTTTAGCTTTACCCATTATCAGATAAAGGGCTAGATTATTCAAAACTCTAGCCAAAAACATAAATCAATTCTGATATTAGTCAAACTCTCAAATATCAACCTCTAAACCCCAATTATCTCATTTTATTAAATTCTACAAAAATTGAATTTAAATATCATAAGCAAATATAGAGAATACAATACAACAGAGTTAGTTTCAAAGTATTTCAACAAGCTAAATGAATCTACTTCAGAAAATAGAAAACATGTTCATAATGAGGATTTTGATGAAACAGGTGCAGTATTGAAATCAAAAAGGAAAGAATCTAACTACAAACAAGAATGACCCCCAGAGTTAGGCAAGAAAGCAAAATTTCTAGGGCATGGGTCTCGCAGGTTCACCGTCAAGGTTTCAAATAGAATGGCAGCACAAGGTTGTGGAAGATGGAAAATTGTTCCTGGGAGTAGTATTCATAGATGAATAGATTAACTAGAAGGGGTAAGGTTCTTCTCATTCAACCAGTCCTTTATAGACTCTACCAAACCCACCTTCACCAAGCAATGTGTCGTCCTTGAAACTCTTAGCCGCGGATTTCAGGTCCCTGAAATTGAACTCCTTCATGTTGGGTCGTTCCGCTGTCAGGGGAACAAAATGGAAGAGACCTTCGCTGATTTGAAAAAGTTAAACAACCAACGTGGCACACAGTAACGAGAGAATGTGACATCACACGTGGCTCGTCGTTTGCCACATCAAAGAAAAGTTAACGTCGTTCAATTTTAAGGATTAAATATAAGAGTTTCAAAATTAAGAGGTCTAAAAGGAACAAACTTTTCGAACAAGGACTAAACCTAAAATTACTTTATACTTTAGGGACTAAAAACATATTTAACACATATTTGTTTTATATTTATGACTTAATTTTGTAATGTCTTATTAAGAATTGAATATTATTTTTCATTATATCGGTATTCTTTAATGAATTTTAAATTTTTTAACCTATTAGTCTACTACTAATATGTATCAGATTGTTGTACTTTTCTTAGCTTCATATCGTAACATTGTTTGGCAGTTTTTAACAATTAAATGATCTTGTTAATTTAATTCTATTTAAACCACTAAAATTTAGTTTAGAGAAAATATTTAATGAATAGTTGTATGATATGGTTTTGAGTAGAAACGTTATCACCACACTGTAAAAAAAAATATATTTATTTAATCAATGTATACTTAGAATGCTTCCATAAAAACTTTATTATAAAGTTAAAGTTATGTTAAATTATTATTTATTATTTTGTTATGCTTATTAATTTTGTTTGTTCAGTAAAGTTAAAGTTTATAAGTTAAACATAATAATCAAAATGAGAAAAGTTTTTATTTAATAAGTTCTACTCCGATAATATTTGTCATGTACTACAAAAAATTTAAGATATTCTTTTTCATATTATTATAATTTAGGTTTAATATATCAAAGTAGATCTTTATTTTTTTTAGAATTTTAAATAGATTTTTTATTTTTTTTATTTCAATTCAATCTTTATTTTTATTAACTTTTTACAAATAAATCTTTTACGTCAGTGTGAATTGGATTTTTTTAATTTTAAAATTAAAGAATTAAATAAATATATTATAATTTTTTGCTGGAAATAAGTTTAGAAAGACAAAGATGAAAAATTATATTATTCTTTTTGCTGAAATTCATTGCAAAATGAAAATTGTGGAAATTTTTTGAATTAGGGCTCCTGTCTCGTCCAGAACCGCCGATGATTCCCAGCACTGGAATTCCTAAAAAGCGGCAACGAACCGTCGCTCGCCGTTCCTCCTCCACTGTCGGCACCATCTCAGACGTAACCCTAACCGAAATCTCCCAACAACACCACTGTCCCTCTTCCATGGCGGATGACCGTCCCTCACCCATGGCGGATGACCGTCCCTCACCCATGGCGGATGACCGTCCCTCGCCCATGGCAGACGATCGTTCCACTTCCTCCACAGATGAAGCTCTCCATTTCAACGACGCTGTCACTGCTAACATCGTCCTCCGCCTCTTCATGGATTCTCCCTATCCACTTCAGTCCTCCCCCACCGCCACTGCCACTGCCACCTCTGATTCTGTTTCCAATTCCGACTTCCACGTCTACCTCAACTCCGACGTCCAAGCGTCGGATCACACAACCTCAAGCGACGGCAATCACTGCTTCCTCCTCAACCTCGGTGTTCCGCCCGCTACCGGCTCGATCCAGTCTCATCTCACCGTCCTGGAGCTTCTCTACACTAACGACTTCGCCGCCGTGGTGGATAGCGCTGCAACAGCGCTGGATCTGTTGTCGGTGGCGCTGGAGCTTCTGTTCGAGGAGTGTGTGCGTTGGTGCGTGGATTTCCTGGAGGCGGTGCCATGGACGGAGGAGGAAGAGAAGCGAGTGGTGAGATTAATCCCGTTCCTGAGCGAGGAAGAGTCGAAGGAGCTCGTGGCTAGGGTTTCGCCGTCAAGAGAGGACTTGTGCGAAGCGATGCTCGAGGGCCTGGTTTCGTCGACGATGAATAGTTACGGCAACACGGCGTTCGTGAAGGCATTTGTAGGGAAGATACTGAGGGATTTGTCGTCGAGGGAGACGGCGAAGAGAGTGTTGGAGAAGGCGTTCGCTAGAAGCTTGAAGACGGTGAAGGATTCGTTAGAGGATCATTCGAGTCCAGTGTTCATAGGGGATCACAACGAGACGGAGGCCATTCAGAAGATGAATCTGCATAAGGCTTCGACCCTGAATGGAGTCCAGTGTGCAGAGACTTTCAGCAAAAAGAGGAATATAATTTTTCAACTATGCCTTTTCTAAACTTAATTTCAGCAAAAATTATAATATATTTATTTAATTTTTTAATTTTAAAATTTAAAAAATCCAATTCACACGTTTTTTTAACATATGTATTAAAAATACAATGTCATCAGATCACGTCACACACTGATTGACGCCGTTTGATAAAATTGACGGAAAGGATTTATTTGTAACAAATTAACAAAAATCATGACCCAATTCAAACGTCAAGAAAGCGAAGGACTTATTTGAAATTCTGAACGAAAATAAGGACCTATTGAGACATTAAACCTATAATTTATCTTGATTAAGTTTTTCAATCCTAAATAATAAGATGCAAACTTTTATGAATAACTCTGAGAACCAAGCAAATAATTGTATAAATATTAAATTAATTTATGAATAATTGTAAAAATCAAGAAAATAGAGTATTAGAATTGATAAGTGTTTTAAAATAATGAGATCGAATATTTTTAATGTTAAAATAATTCAATAATATAAATAGAATTATCTAAAGCATTCACCATTTCTCTAAAACTCATTTTTTGAGTTTCATTTTCCTTTTCTTTAAGATTTCTGACTCTTGATTCATTTGTTTGACGATCAGGAAAGGTATAGGAGATCAAAGCGTTTTTACTCATTTTCTTTAATTCTTAAGGACTTACTTTGATCATGATTATGTGGTTTGTGTAGGGAGGTTCAACATACACACATACACATAGATGTCCACACTAGTAAGATATTGTCCGCTTTGGGTCAAGTCCTCACGCACTCCAAAAGGCCTCTTATCAATGAAGGTATCTTATGTGTATATAAACTTATGTTCATCTCTTATTTTTTTCTTCTGATGTGGGATTTTGTTTGTACCCAATATCCCCCCCTTAAACAAAGGACTATGGTTCTCCACCTCCACCTCCCCTACAACGAAAGTCTTTTTCTTTCTTATTCTCGAGTACACCATGGTCAACACTTCTCTTTCACAATCCATGGTCAAACACTGAGCATCTCTTGCTCTCCACCTCTCATGACTCACTTCCAGGCTATCTGCCACTGGCCACCTGCCAAGGCTTCACCTGATCATGGAGGGATGTACTCGTCTAAGCCCGGTCACCAGACTTGAACCATGGGCTCTGATACCAATTATAGGGAGGTTCAACACACACACACACACACATACACATAGATCTTCACACTGGTAAGATATTGTCCACTTTGGGTCAAGTCCTCACGGATTTGCTTTTGGTACCACTCCAAAATGCCTTTTATCAATAAAGGTATCTTATGTGTATATAAACACATGTCCATCTCTTATTTTTTCTGATGTGAGACTTTGTTTGTACCCAACAGTTTGTAGGCGTTTTTAGAGTTTCCTAAGTTGAGACAAGGATAGTACATTGTATAGAGTTGTGGTAGTTTTCACCCTCAAGGGAAACTAGTGATTATTTTTAATTTGAATTATGAACTGGTAGTGGTTAGTGTGTGAAGTTATTGTATGTTGATTTGTTATGCCTGAAATGATTGTTTTAATGTTAATTGTGGTTGGATGAGTGTGCTTGGTTAAATGAGGCTTGTTGACATTGATTATTCTATTTTAGACTTGATTAGTATGATGAATATTGTGGTTGCGAAGTTTAATGGTATAAAATTGGTGTAGTGTTGAGAAGTAGAGAGTAGATTGAGTTATAAGTCAATTTTTGGTCAAAAAGGGAGGTTTTGATAGGCAAGATTTAGAAGTAATGGTGAAAGGGGAGAAACTGCATTTTAGGATATGTTGTTCATTTGAAACTTGTTTGAGCCTCGAGTTAATAAAAATTTGATATAGAAATGGGTGGTAGTTAATAGGTTGGTTTTGGAAGGTTTTAGGTTCAATTTTATTGAGTTTGACTAGTGAGATTCTAAAGTAGTAGGTTTGTGCTGAAGTAAAGGGTTTTGGGTCCGTTGTTGGATCATTTTATATTGGTTTAGACCCCTAGGTTGTTAATTTCTGTGTGAGAAAGGGTGGACATGAGTTTAGGTAATTTGGAGTAGTCAAGTTGGTTTAATGTATCTAATTTAAGCTATAAATTTGTTTTTAAATCATTCCTAATGTATTGGATGCTAGGTTAATTATTTGGATAGGTATAAAGGGTAACTAAGACTAAAACTCACTCTTCTGGTGTGGTGTTCAGTGGTAGTCAGGGGAGAGCTTTGGCGCTCAACTGTAGAAGGGTGGCGCTTAAGTGCCAGGTTTGCGCGAGGAATGGCGCTTAGCGGCAAGAATATGTCACTCAATGGCAATGTCTTTTGCTTTCACTTTTTGCTATTTCATTATTTGGCTTTTGTGGTTTCTCTTAAGGATTGGTTGGTACTTTATAACATGTTTAGTATGTTTTATGAAATATTATTAAGTATTTTTAATGATGTTAAGGTATGTATCAAGGTGTGATTGAATAAAAGTTTCTAAGGAGAAATTCTAAGTGGTTGTTTCAAGTTATGTATGAATGTAGGAAGGTAAGTCTTGGGGGTTATCCTGACACTCTAATAGTCATTCATTCTTAATTAGAGAGGAATGATACATGTGGTGAGAGTAGCAGGAGGTTCTAGTTTAGGTGTTCCATTATGGCCTAAGATGCGAAACGAACAAACCTTTTGTGTGTAGGGTGAAACCCATTGGCAATGGCCATGTGCATGACCCGCCATAACTCAACATTCATACTTTATCCAGATGGTCAGGTCTAGGTTCATGGTATGTCTAGGATGTTTGTTTAATTTGGTATGAAATGTGATGTATGATGAATTCTGATATCATGTGTTTGTTCTTTTTAACATTATCTTACCTTTTGTGTGTTTCTTTCTTTGTTTGTTTATGTATAATTGGTTTCTTTTCTAATGATCACTTATTAGTGTGAGCATAGGGATATGATATCTCAATGAAGCAAGCCTTGGGGAGTGATGCAGTGATGGAATCGGTTTTGGGAACTAAATGGAGATCCATGAAGGGAACATCAACTTAAGCTAAGGCTAGGAGATTGGAAGAAGAAGAAGGACTTTCAAGCTTATTCTTGCTTTCCCTTAAGCCTTAGAAGACGTTTGACCTCTCATAAAGAGCCATGGTAAAAGAAGATGGAAGAAGAAGATGGAGCTTCAAGAATTTTACTCTTGTGGAGATGAAATAGTAGGCTTACCTTCATCCTCATTAGATCCATTTAGTGAAGATGAGGATGAAATCCTAAGCCAACATGATCATGATGAACAACAGAACTTAAATATCCCCTCCATATAACAACAACAACAACCCTATAACCCACCCCAACATTTTCAATCCTATGAAGAATTTCCCTCGCATCTACAACAATATCCTCATGCATATGATCACCATTCGGTTTGCATGACACTATCGACCATCAACCTGGAACATTGACTCAAGGAATGAGATTCCAAACCAAGGAACAAGTCATTGATGCTCTAAAAACATTTCACATACAAAACCATTGTACATACAAAACGACACATTTTGACACAACAAGGTTGAGGGTGCAATGTGTACTTCAACAGTGTCCATGGAACTATCAAGCCATTCTTCATACACGAGATCAAGTCTGGGAAATAAGAAAAATTGATGGTGCCCACACATGTGCCTCACAACTCATCACACAAGATCATAATAGGTTGGGATCACGAATCATTTCCCATCACACACGTGAGATGGTCGAATCTGACCCGTCCACACCAATTGCAACAATTATTGCTTCCATCAAGACCTTTATGGGGTATACTACATCCTACAGAAAGGCTTGGTTGGCTAAACAACATGCAATTGAACATGTGTATGGAAATTGGGAAGAATCGTTCAACAAATAGTCATGCCTACTGCAAGTCATGCAAACTTTTCTTCCTAGTTTTGTGTACAAATCTAAAACACAACCAATTATTGATGGCCAGGAGGCCCGCCAAAACCAACAATATTTCAAAAGACTTTTTTGGACCTTCAAACCTTGTGTTGACGGATTCCCATATTGCAGACCGTTGGTGCAAGTGGACAGAACATTCTTGTACAGAAGATATAGGGGGACTCTTCTGGTGGCTGTGGCACAAGATGGGAGAAACAACATACTCCTCATTGCTTTTGCTATAGTTGAGGGTGAAATAGCAAACACTTGGTTGTTTTTCCTAAAAAACCTTAGGAGACATGTCACACCTCAACAAAACTTATGTTTAATTTCGGATCGCCACAACTAGGGATGACAACAGGTCGGGTCGGGCACGGATAGTGCCTACTCGCAACCCGACCCGATAAAAAAAATCCACCCGCTACCTGACCTGCTTTCTGCACGGATACCCGCTTAAAAAATATTCGCGGATATTTTAAAACCTACGGATATCCGCGGATACCCGTAAATATTTAAAAAAATATATTTTTTATAAATTATTAAAATAAAATTTAAATAGAATTACAAAAGAAGATATAAAATATAATATTGATTAAATTAAAATTTAATTTTTGTTTCGGTTGAATTGATTCGAGGGTCAGTCGTCCTTCTTTGCTGTGTTCTCTTTTGATCTTCAATCCTTCCTGAAAATGTCATCCATCCCGATGGGTTGTTGACATGCAGAAGACACTACGACGCTCAAGATATAAAAAGGTCTAAATTTTATTAGAATAGAAGAGGAAGATTATACCTAGACATCAATTGTATATTTATAGTGTGGCAAACAAGTCCATTGATTAACCATCAGTGCAGTATATTTTTAGGCAATCAAATCCAATAATCAATAATTAATACTGTATATTTTGTAAAGCGTAAGACAATCTGACCTATTAATTACTGCAGTATATTTTTAGGCAATCAAATCCAATAATGAATAATCAATAATCAATACAGTATATTTTGTAAAGAGTAAGGCAATTTGACCTATTAATACCTGTTAATTATCCATAAATGAGAATTAATTCCGATCGGTATACTTCATATAGTAGAATTTTAATTAAATTTAACCTTGTAAAATATAAATTAATGTTAATTTTAATTTAATTTAACTTAATAAAATAAAAATTAAAATTTTATTTTTATTTTTTGCGGGTAGCAGATATGCGCGGGTACGGATAGTATAATACCCGCACCCGACCCGTTTATAAGCGGGTATTAAAATACCTGCTATCCGCGGGTTTCGGGTAGTAAACATCTGCGGGTATCAACTATTCGTCGTGGATTTTATCTGCGGATATCCCCGGGCACGGATTTTTTTGCCATCCCCAGCCACAACTCCATCAGTGCAGCATTCAACAAGCGAACTAGTGGATGGACAGAAGGATAATGCACTATTAAAAAATTGGCTTTTTATAGCGCACATTATGCCACGATTCACCAAAAACCGCAACATAATGGTGCGCAATGGCATTTTTGAAAATAGTTCGACATTATAGGTCGCGGTTCAGAGGGGAACCGCGACCTATACCCTAGTCAAGTTTCTGACTTTGACGCCACGTCAGAAAAATAATAAATAGCAGAGGAATAGGTCGCGGTTCTTAGAGCAACCGCGGCCTATTCCCCCTGTTGCCTTCTGACATTCCCCAAAAGGCAGTTGGGAAGGTAGTTGGGGGGACTCAGAACGTTAGGGAATAGGTCACGGTTGCCCTGAGAACCGCGGCCTATTCCCTGATCTGAATAAATTTTAAATATTTAAAGGAATAGACCGCGGTTGGACGCTGAACCGCGACATATAGTTTGAAAAAAATTTCAAAAATTCCATTTTCAATTATTTTTTTCAAGAGAATAGGCTGCGGTTAAGTGGGGAACCGCGGCCTATACCCCTTTATTACCGCGGTTAAGTTTGGAACCGTGGCATATTCCCCTTTTAGGTTAAAAAAATAAAACATGATGCAACAATATCGTCTTCTTCGCGAAACAGTTTTAGAAACACTGCATTGCTTCCATTTTCCATCGTTTTGCACCGTTTAAACTCAATTTTGTTTGGTGCATTTGCCATTTTTTACGTTGGGGAAGATTTTTGACCGATCAGAATCGTCAATTTCTACTTGGAGATTGAACTTTTGCTGCCATTCCTCTTACGTCGTGCCATTGCCGCGCCATTCCTTCTCGCCGTGCCCTTTCCAAGTATTTGATGCCCTTCGTCGTTTTGGATTTTTTCAACATGATTTGTTCGTTGTTTTTGCATAATAACAATTACTGTTGTTTGATAATGTACACATAGAAAATATATTGTTTTGGTAATTTAGGATTATTAGAATTTTTATAATATGAAAACATAGAAAATATAGAATTATGAGAATTTCTAAACCTTAAAATATTTGAATAATCACTAGGTGAAATTATAATGTTGGTATGTATGAAATTGCAAGTTTGATTTTCAGTAGCTTATTTTTTTATGTAATATTTAGGAATGGATCGAAATTGGATTAATTTACAACGCATTAGTGCTAAGTACGAGAGAGGTGTAGAGGAATTTATACAATTTGCGCAACGTAATGAGGGGAGAAGTGACGATGAAGTGAAGTTTAGATGTCCTTGTGTGAATTGTTTGAATGGGAGAAAGTTGAACGCAACTCAAATTAGAGAACATCTTATCTGTGATGGTTTCCTAAGATGTTATTTTCACTGTGGCACATGCATTCCAGACTTTTATCGCTTGGCCTAAACATTTGGTTGGTTCAGGTTCTGACCTCCCGGTATGAAATTCTACTTTACACTTCTCAATTTTAAAGTTTACATGTTATTTATATTAATTATCTTATTTTTCCATGTAACAACAGACGCAAGCACACGAGAAAATTCTTCTATCTGAGGATGATCCTCTTGGTTCATTGCATCTACTTGCTGACATCCTTGATGATAAGCCTTTGGAGGTTGAATATGATGCTAATGTATTTGGGAGACAATTTGAGGTCCCATTATACCTTCATAGCCAAGATGTCAGAGAGCTTGCGTCAGGAACACAAGAGTTGAATATTACAATTATTCAGCTATGGATGATGTAAGTCTATGAGCAATTATTTATATATAAAATTGATTGATATATCAAGTATCCTTATATCAAAGTTAATTTTATATTTTAGGTATATGTGTGGGATCAGTAACAACTTGGGACGCTCTGATGATTATGGATTCATCGATCCCCAATCCATTTATGAATAAAATGATTTTGATCAGATCAACACAAATCTCATTAGAAGTTTTGCAAGCGGTAAGAAAATATATTTTTTGCCTTATATATCTAGGTAAGTGAACTTTGCTAACATAATAAAGTTCCATATGTGATTTTAAAATATAATAGTTAAGTTATTATAAATTTCAGGCGCCATTGACAGCTTCTTGTTATTTCTATGCACGAGAGCTATGCTTTATGGTTCTGCTTATTGCACAGGCCTCCTCCCACAAATCGCAGACAATTAGTTGATTGGTAAGAAATTCATATTGTTTGGACTTTCTTTTTTATATAAATGAATGCTAAAACTCTTTTTTTATATATATAGTTCTATTCCAACAAGTCTGATGATGGTTGGGAGATCAATAGTTAACAGAGAAAAGATTGCATGGATTTCTCTCAAGGTTTGACATATGCTAAAGCCATACTTTCTTATAGTTGTTTTGTTTTAATGTTTTTCACTAACTATTTACAGCTGTGATGATATATTGCAATGTAACAGACAGAAAGGGTCATATGAGTTCGAATACTATGTAATGTATTGGATGACCCATATTATTCGTTCTCATATCACAAGAAGCTGGGAAACGATAATATTTAAATCTAACAAATATTAATTTTTTCCATAATTTGGAATTCATATACACTAATTAATATCAACTGTCTTGTGCAGAGATTCAAGACTACTACACTAGTTCCTGAGAAGCCACTATCATTCATGAGGAAAGTTGCTGCAAAGTATATAGTTAGATTATATAATAGTTCTTAGTTACTAGATTTAAATTACATTTGAACATGTTGAAATGTTCTTAGTTATTAGTTATTAGACTTTGTACTTTTGTGATTTTGAAATACATTTGAATTTGTGTTTAATCTGTTGAAATTGAATCTGTGTTCATGTTTTGATATGCAGGTCTGTTTTTGTGGTAGTGGATATCACAAAAACAAACCTGCTATTTAAAAAAACTGCAGGAGAATATGTTGCGGTTGTTACCATAACCGCGGTAGAAAGTGCCACGTTTTTATTTTTTTTTTAAATAGACTTTTGGCCGCGGTTGTGGCATGAACCGCGGTCTATTTCTGGCTTTTTACCGCAGTTCCAACGGCGGCATATAATGCTACATTTTTTTAAAAAAAAAACAGGGGTTTAGGCCGCGGGTGTATCAGGAACTGCGGTCTATTCCCCAGCTTTTTATCGCGGTTGCAAACGCGGCCTAAAATCCCAAACTTTTTACCGCGGCTTAATATGCCGCGATTCGGAAACCGCGACGTATAGTCAAAAATAACCGCGGTCGTTTCCCTTCGCTGCACTAGTGATGTGTGCATGTCTATTGCATTCGACATATTGCACAAAATTTCACCCGAAGATTCAGAGATACAAGTTTGAAGAAGGACCTTGTCAACATGGGTAATTTCTTTATTTTTACAAATTTTAATCAATTAAATGTCTTCTTTATTATTCTTCGTTATTCATAATCATTACTATTTTCTTAAATATTTTTGCGGCATACGCAATGACTGAGCCGCGATGTAACTATTACTACAATATCATTAGGGAAAACAATTTTGAAGCAGCAGCTTGGATTGATCAAATTCCAAGACAACAATTCACACTTGCGTATGATGAGGGCAGAAGATGTGGTCACCTAACAACAAATCTAGCCAAAGCAATTAATTCAGTCCTGAAGAAGACAAGAAATTTACCAATCTCCCCCATAGTATTGGCCACACACACAAGCTGCAACGCCTTTTTCACAAAAAGAGGGAAACAGATAATTGCAATGATAAGTGTTGGTCATGTGTATTCTAAAATTGCCACGAAGGTCCTACAAGATGGTCATTCGAAATCAAACACCTACAGGGTTGTTGAATTTGATAGAAATACAACAAGATTCAGAATTGAGGAGATGGTAAACCCAAGAGAAATACGACCTACAGGAATATTTGTTGTCAGATTGGATGAACGATGGTGTGATTATGGCAAGTTTCAAAAGACTCACCTACCGTGTTCACATGTCTTAGCAGCTTGCAAACATGTTCATCACGACTTTAACATTTATATCAGTCTCTACTATTGGTTAGATGTCATCATGAAATTGTATAATAATATGTTTAGGGAGTTACGACATGAAGAATATTGGCCACCATACCAAGGCACATAAATTTGGCCTCATCTAGCCACAAAAAGGAATGCAAAGGGTCGACCAAAATCATCTAGAATCAGGACTGAAATGGATATCAGGGAACGACCACACCCACGAAATTGCTCATACTGTCAAATGCCAGGCCACACAAGAAATCATTGTCCTCACAATCCTGGCATTAGAGGATCCACGTCCCATCATTAAATTTTGAATAAAACTTATGTTTATCTTAAAAGAAATCATTCTCCTTCTTCATTTCAATTAAATAAAAATTAAATAATAAATTATCTCTGAAATCAATTATTTGGATCACTATTAACAAAAGTCAAAATTCAGTTTCGTGATAACCAAATTCAAACCTACCTTTTCATAAAATTCACTCAAAACAAATTTACCAAAAAACAAATTACAATATACATTTTCACAAAAATATAGCAAAAATAAACTTAGAATTCGGTTTCCTAGAAACCGAATTCTAAAATAATTTTCATAAAAATTCTAAAACCTACGTTCATAAAAGAAATTCCAAATATAAGTGAGAATTCGATTCACTTGAAACCAAACTCCAATTTACTTTTCGAAAAAATCTTTACAAAATAAAACTCAGAAATCAATTTTCCGTAAATCGAATTCTAATATGTCGTTTATAAAAAAAAGAATTAAATATAGGTCAGAATTCGGTTTCCCAGAAACTGAATTCTAACTCAAACTTTTGTAAAAAAAAGGCATAACAAAGTCAGAATTCAGTTTTTCGAAAATTGAAATCTGAACTAAGCAAAAATCGTGCTATCTGTGTAATTTTAATGCACAGTATGCTACGTTGGTAATTTGAAATCTAACATGTGTTATGTCAGAAAAAAAGTCTTGCATTATCAGTAAGCAAAAATATAAGATAGTTTAGGATAGTGCAAGTAGGGTGCTTCCCATTCTTGTACACTATAAGTATGACATGAGTGTTTGATTGTTGGGTATATCGAGGAGAAGGTTCACCAGGGAGATACAATCACTATTAAGAAGTGGACTTTAAGCCTAACTCAATCCTACAAAATCAACTTGCAAAGTAATGTTTGTACCCTTATAAATTGGTATTCTCTCTAGTCGATGTGAGACTTTCAACAAACACCAATGAGATATGAGCCTAATTATATAAAAAATTGACACCACTTTCTACCAAAAACCTTAAGACAATGGATTAATGAGTCTTTCACCTTTGTATAGTGTTTTACTTTCTAATTTTCCCTTCCACATTGATATACTCTCCCTCCAACGAAAACATTCCTAACCAACCACAATCACGAGTAGCCCTTTATATTGTCGTTCATCTTAACGGGACTTGCTTACCTAGAAATCTTCATCAGAAAAACTTGTGATATAGAAATCATTATACTCGTTTAAGCCGATCACCAAGACAAACCATCAACTCTAATAAAATAATCCTTCACACACACTCAAATATTTATATAGAATTGAGTCTCAACTTTCTATTCAATACAATACTGATGACTTTTAATAATCACGTTGGATTTGCAGAATAAACTACACATAACAAATATCACATAACATATAAATATAATTATCTATTTAACCAAAACGTTTTCTCAAACATTACAAATAAATCCCTTTCATAATTTAAGTTTATTTAACATTGATGACTCTCTGTTCCAACAACTTTGGTATTTACACAAACTCTTACTGGTTTCTCTAAATTAACTGAACAAATGTATATAGTCCACATGTTGTAGCATGACTAAAAGTACCAACCTCAATGTTGATGGAGAATTCTTAATAGCTTTAATGCCCATGGGGTCTTAAAAAATGAAGTAATCACCACATGTCACACTGAAATTGTAAGCTAATGTGATTAAGATTCAAGACAAAGTAAAAAAAAATGATGATGGAAATGATTGATAGTGCCTAGTTTTCTCACCCCTCTAGAACAAATATTTGTTGAATCATGTTTCGTGGGCATGAAGGACAATAACAAATATCTCTCTTCTTGAGCTGAAAAAGTTAATTCGAGAGTTGAGTAGGGGCGAAGAGCGAAATCTAGCCGCGAAGAGCGGAGAAGAACATAAGTGAATCCGGGCAGAGCAAACACGCTCTATTTCGAACCCTAGCTGAGGCTCCACAAGGAGGTGCTCGCAGCGGCCACTACGGAGAAGGAATGGCCAGCGACTGTCACGTGGCGGTTTTGTTCGATGCTGATGGTGGACAAGGCGTGACGACTCTCGACGCTGAAGGCTTGGTTCACGAGGGTTTGGCAGTGGTGGCCCGTCGATGCAGGCAACGGTGGCATCGCCGGAAATGATAGCTTAGGTTGCGTTGAGCGCGAGAGAGAAAGAGATGGAGGAGCAAGCTATTCTGAGGAGGCGCACAGTGGGCGTGACGAGGCTCGCCGGAATCTTCGCCAGCGTTTGAGCGCAGTGAGGGGTTAAGGAAGAAGCCTGATGCGTTTGTTGTGCGGAATAGAAGAGACCGAGTGTTATGTTCTGTGTTGGCTTTTATGTGTAATGTTGGAATTTAAGAGTATTAGAGATAATTTTCAGATTCATGAAGAGTTACAATTATTCATGAAAAGTTACCATTCATGAAAAGTTACAATTATTCATCAAAAGTTACCATTCATGAAGAGTTACCATTCATGAAGAGTTACCATTCATGAAGTGTTACAATTATTCATGAAAAGTTACCATTCATGAAGTGTTACAATTATTCATGAAGAATGTAACTAATCAGAATCTGGTATCTCTTGGATTTGAAAGATGCATGATCAACATCTATATAAAGGGATCATGTGCTCTACTGAAATTAATTTCGGTAATTCTCTTAACACACAAATCAATTCCTGACAATCATACTCTTGTTTAACGTTAATACTAAGAGTGAGTATTATCGTTGTATTTCTTCTTTGTATCTCAAAAGCGGATTTCGTGATCCCCTCCACTCTTATAAGGGACGAAATATTGCTTTTAGGAAAGTGTGTATTCACGCCTAGAAGAATATATCAAGTCTACATTGTTGTTCATCTTGTTTCCCTAAGTTCTTAGAAAATTGTTCCAACAGTCTAAAAGCAATATTTTCTCTAAGATGACAGCAATTCGTGAGATGTCTACAAACTTTCACAAGTTAGACAAGTTTGAAGGTGTTGGTTTCCGACGATGGCAAAAGAAGATGCATTTCCTTCTCTCGTATCTAAACGTGGCATATGTTCTAAGTTCTCCCCAACCTAAAGAAAGCGAAACTGAGACATTGGAGGAACAACGGAAAAGGAACAAATGGGAGAATGATGATTATGTCTGTCGTGGTCACATTCTAAACGGTATGTCTGATCCTTTATTTGAACATTTCTATCATCTTATTTCTCTATGAAGGATATGGGAGAAGCAGATGTTATACCAGGAATGAAGATTAAGAGAGAAAATGAGAAATTAATTTTGTCTCAATCTCATTACATTGAGAAAGTACTCATGAAATTCAACAATTATGAATGCTCTCTTATTTCAACCCCTATGGACCCTAGTTTAAAGATATTACCTAATGGTGGTAAAACAGTTTCACAACTGGAATATGCAAGGGTAATAGGATGCTTAATGTATGCAATGACAAAGTACAAGGCCAGATATTGCTTTTGCGGTAAGAAAATTAAGTAGATATACTAGTAACCCTAGTTTATCACATTGGCAAGCAATACGCCAAGTACTTAATTATTTAAAGAAAACTATTAATCATGGATTAACATATAATGGTTATCCTTTAGTTTTGGAAGGATATTCTGATGCAAGTTGGATTACAAACGCAGAAGATCACTCTTCAACTAGTGGTTGGATTTTCCTTCTTGGGGAGGTGCAATTTCTTGGTCGTCCAAGAAACAAACTTGCATTACAGATTCCACTATGGCTTCAGAGTTTATAGCTCTAGCCTCAACAAGAAAGGAAGCTGAATGGTTGAGGAATCTCATGTTCGAAATACCATTGTTACCAAAACCAATATCACCAATAGCAATACATTGTAACAATGTTGCAACATTGGCAAAGGCTTATAGTCAAGTATACAATGCCAAATCAAGACATATTGGTGTAAGACATAGTTATGTCTAAGGACTCATCAAAGATGGAATTATTATAGTAGATTTTGTACGAACAAAATTTAATTTGGCTGATGGATTTACTAAGGCATTGGCTAAAGATTCCATTTCCAGAATGACAATTGGAATAGGAATGGAGCCCACGATTAATCACAAGTAAGGGAATCTTAACTTAACGCTTAATATGACATTGAGTCTTAAGTTCAATAAGATTAAATCTCTTATTTGATGATTGAAAGCACAAATAATTATTTCAAAAGTTCTTTAGATTTATGATGTTTAGGAGGTTGACTAATTCTTAATTGACTTCTTGAACTTATGTTTTGTCACAGAAACATGTTTACCTAAGAAATCAACCTATGTAAGTGCGAAGTTTGGTCGCTTCAAGAAGTCAAGGGGGCATGACTTTGTTGCACTTATGAATAGATATGGATGCATGGCCCTATTGTGTCAAGTATAACAATAATATGTAATTTATCTTATATGTAGAGTATCTTCAAGAATTCATTATGTATTATGTTGGTTCAATCGTTGCGACACCAATAAAATACGAATTCCTGAAATGTGTATTCTACTAAGTGAAAGTTCAAGTCTATGTACACTTTCATTTATGTGTAAGATTGCAATTATTAAATTGATTTTTGTGTTAAGTAATTATACAATACTCTCAAATGGTGGAGGATTGTTGGAATTTAAGAGTATTAGAGACAGTTTTGAAATTCATGAAGAGTTACAATTATTCATGAAAAGTTACAACTATTCATGAAAAGTTACCATTCATGAAGAGTTACAATTATTCATAAAAAGTTACCATTCATGAAGTATTACAATTATTCATGAAGAGTTATCATTCATGAAGTGTTACAATTATTCATGAAGAATGTAACTAATCAGAATCTGGTATCTCTTGGATTTGAAAGATTCCTGATCAACATCTATATAAAAGGATCATGTGCTCTACTGAAATTAATTTCGGTCATTCTCTTAACACACAAATCAATTCTTGACAATCATACTCTTGTTTAACGTTAATACTAAGAGTGAGTATTATCGTTGTATTTCTTCTTTGTATCTCAAAAGCGGATTTCGTGATCCCCTCTAGTCTTATAAGAGACGAAATATTGCTTTTAAGAAAGTGTGTATTCACGCCTAGAAGAATATATCAAGTCTACATTGTTGTTCATCTTGTTTTTCTAAGTTCTTGAAAAATTGTTCCAACATGTGATTGTGAGGAAGAACCTCAAAATTGGGAGAGAAAAAACAATCAAATTTTTGGAGGAATGGTTGAAAAAAAATTAGGATAAAGAGTAAAAATTGGCTTTTAGATAATTCACCATATTCATCTAAATCATGTTAAGTTGTAAGATGTTTTTATAATTTCTGCAAAATAACTCTCATTAAATATTTTTTTAATCGAAACATCATTCTCTGGAATATGATATGATATGCACTTGTCTGGGAAAAGATTTAGAATATTATCTCCTTAAAAATTAAATTTTGTGATAAGCAATTTTTAAGTGTGTTATTGGTGAGATTGTTGCTGTTGATTTTCTGACAGATAATTATATATACATGTGCATATTCACTTATGCTGTAACTACGTTTTTATAGCATCAGTATTCCTATGTAATCTTGAATACACCTATCGCTATCATTATATATCTTTATTTTCGTGAGAAAAAAAAATTATCTTTCTGGTGTAACATAACATGTGTTTATTGATATCTCATCATTCATATATATATATATATATATATATATATATATATATATATATATATATATATGTTTGTGTATGCATTTGAATGAAGATTTTTAACTTATTTATTTTACTGACAGGACATGTTGAGGCTCAATGAACCACACAAGAACATCATCGTCTATTCTCCTGTCACAACTGTCACGATCCCGCCACTTTACCACAATTCTCACACTCCATTTCCTTCATTCAATGATTCCACTTGGTTTCAAAGTGAACATAGAAAAAAAAAAAGATTCACTTGGTTTGAGTCTCTTTCACTTTCACACCCCTCACCGTCTTCTAGTTCCATGTAACACCACGTCGCAAGATAACAAAACCAATAAGGGAGGTGGTGAGGAAAATATGGAGCACTTTGTTGTGGTGGTCCTCAGTTCTCTCTCTAACACTTTTCCTCCTTTATATAATTCCTTTGCCATCACCCTATTGCAGCCATTCTTCCATGGAGGGGTTGGAGCCAAAGGTGGTGGTGAGGGGTGAGAGGTTGAAGAGGGATGTGGTAGATTGTGGTGATAACCAAAAAGGGTACGTGGAGCTTCGGCAGGAAAATAAGAAGAAGAAAGGGGAGGGAGGGAAGAAAGGGTGTGTTGATGGTGGCATGCTGTGTTGTCAAGCGGAGAAGTGCAACGCTGATCTGCATGAGGCCAAGCAATACCACAGGAGGCACAAGGTGTGTGAGAGTCATGCCAAGGCTCAGGTTGTGCTTGTTCATGGCACCAAACAACGGTTCTGTCAGCAATGTAGCAGGTCTGGGGAGGTTCGACTTTTGTGTTTTTAACCTTTTCTCTCTTTGTAAAATGTCTAATCACGTCAATCAGAACGTTGAGAGAACGTTGGATCCACGTTTTTCTAACCTGTTACAAACACCTATTAAGTTTGCTTTCCCTGTTTTTGGAGGTTTTTTGTTCTTGCTAGGTTCTTTTGATGAAAAGAAAAGACAAAACTTACAGCTTATATGAGTTTACATCAAATACTTTAATTAGTATTAAGATGGAATTCTATATCTCTGGTAAACGAATACCAAAATAACCAGAAAACTGGATCTGAATTTTGTTTTAGAAGGAGCCATCTTGAAATTCAAGGTGCATGAACTGTGTCCACCTTGTAGAGTTGGATAGTTTGGAGATATTGGAAGCAAATCGAGTTTGAGTTGAATTGGTCGTTTTAATGATTTTTGTAGTTGTATGTGTTGAACTCAAATGATGATCTAAAAATGATATATAGTCACACTGGAATCAAAGACTTATTTGTGTGGTGTTAGAGGACTTTTCCCTTTCTATTATGTTGAATTTAATGTAACTTCAGTTATCAAGATATAGACTGATTCTGTCATGTTGAAATTGTAATCAAACTCGTCTTACTCTGTGAAGTGATTGTTTGATGTCTTCTGGAAGACAAGCTTTTGCATGAGCCTACTGAGATGTTTTACTTTAGGGAATCATGAAGTTCAGAAAGGATAATAATTTGGATATGTTAATATGCAAAGTCAAGGATACTGAAATTTATATTTGGCATGTGCATCTGTACGGTGTGTTTAGAGCAATAACAGTCTTCTTTTTCCTCTTCTGAAGAAAAAAAGAAGACAATTTTGCTACCTGAATTTCGCTATAATCTTATTTGTTCGTTCTTCTTATTTGGCATGTCAAAATTGGCTAGCAAGATCATGTATTGCACGGTTTGTTGATGTTGTGTTTATGTACCTGATCTGAAATAAGAAATTGTTATGCAGATTCCACGAGTTGTCTAAATTTGATGATGCAAAAAGAAGTTGCCGCAGGCGTTTGGCTGTACACAATGAACGGAGGAGAAAGAACTCTTCTGATCAATCTCAAGCAGAAGGGTCAAGCCACCACAAAGGGTCAGAGGTCCCTCAAATGAAGGACATTGCTTGTGGTCAGGCTAATGAAAGGGGAAGAACTCATATAATGATACAAGAAAATTCTGCTTACAAAAAGTTTCAAATAAGATAAGATCTGCTTTTGTCCTTAAGTTGCTCTCTCTCTTCTGTCATCTTGGTGATGGATTGGTGAAACAGTTTCTGTCACATTCACGCTGAAGATTGCATTTAGATAAATAACTTCAAAAATAAAACTAACATAATGGTGTTGCAGTAAATTATGCACTTTTTCCCATTATGCTTGACATATCTTAACATAATACTGTGTGTTTTGTGCTACATGCCTTGCATTATGTGGCTAATCAGCGAAATTCTTTATTTGGTTATATTACAAATAAATTACAATCACTGATGGTACTAACATAGGTTCTTTTGGTTAGAGAAACTAAAGCTACATAACATGTTTTGTCACCTAAATATAGGTTTGGCCTACACTAGAGGTCAAGTTGGCTATGAGAATCCCTTTTGTCAATTTGCTATGGGATAAGATATGTGCCGAACGCACAATGAGATCAATTGCTTTTGCATGCTGAAAGAACAAAGTAAAAAGATGACCTTACTGTAGAATAATGCCCTTTTTATTTCCCTCTATTGATTGATTCCTTTTAGCCCAAAACTCTTGATACAAGCTAAAATGGAACTTTACAATAATTTTTGTGGTTGATTAAAATCAGACTATTTTTTATTCTAGGAGAGAGAGTTTCATATAAAGTTAAAGCATTTTCTTTTCCTTAACAGAATGAGCTTAGTGAAGGAGAGTTCCATGTGCAGTTTCCAACTTTCAGAATCCAATGACCTAAGTGCAGATAACATATTCGATTTATTGTGGGTGAATAGTGACTTCAATCAAATGATAATTGGTACATAAATAGTATCACTATTCTGAAAATGATGTTTCAAAATTGGCGTAAAACTTGTAAGCAACTGAATTAAGAAATTCACATGGTGTTGGTGGTGAAAATTCGAACCCCCAAACTTTCGTTCCAACACCACCATCAAAGTCTCCATTGATATGTTGAATTATATCATATATAAGAATATTTATACTATATATACTATTTATAACTTAAAATTTTGTTCTAAATATAAACACAAAATATTAATATATAATCATTTTATTTATTAATATTAATTTTAGCAATATTAGTATTACGTACACTAATTTTTGTAAATAATATAGTGTAATGGATGTTAAGGTAGAAACAATTAATAATATAATAAATATTAATATATTAATTATAATAACCACTATGGTAATATAATATTATATTATTTTTTATACTTATAATTTAACTGCTATAATTGTTATTAAAATAAATATTATTATTAATAATAATTGTATTGTTAAGAATAATAATATTGTTTATATTAATTTTATTATTATAATTATTATAGCTAATATATAATTAGTTTTTTAATTTAATTACCAATCTAAGGCTTTCCTACCAAGACTAGAAGCCAACACTATACTCTAACAAATTTTTCCCACACCGACTGCACTGTTTACCGAGTTAAAAAAGTATTATAATTATATAAAAGCAGGTGGTAGTGGCATGATATAATCCTCCACCAACATGGCATAGTGTAATTTCCACAGTAAAACTGAATTTCATTCGATGAAAATCAGTTACATAATTTGTCATTAACTTGACATGATATAAAAAGTGTTGTAGTACATATGCATCAAAATAAACCAGCAAAAAAACAATGATGTGTCCAGAAAGATCTTCCTACTCAAATAAAAGGTTAAAGTCTACTCTTAAAATAATTTGTTCGGGCACTGAATTAAATTCTTTATCCTAAAAATTTTCTATTTTTAGATTAAAAAGGAGATAATTATAAATATATATATATATATATATATATATATAATCTAACAAAATATATTTTTTTATTTTACATGTGTCACACCCCATTAATTACCCCTCTTTAGTAGAAAACAGGTGACACGTTTTTGGAGTTCTTCCATGTTATTGGAAGACAATGTGACAGCTGCATTTAATTTTCCCGCCATCGTGAACCGTGTGGCTGTAGGGAGAGGGTGAGTTTCTAGAAAGTGGAAGACAAGTGGCAGATAGAGAGTGGACCGAGCGGTTTTAGTGGAGGTTGTATTTAAAGTTGGAATTTGAAAATGGTGCCACTTTCTCCATGCAAACTCTTCGTCTTCAACCTCCAGAAACACCATTTTCTCCTCCTTCTCTCTAGAACCTCCAAACTTCTCTCTAGATTTCTAACCACTTCTTCTCCTCCAATCATCAACCTTCTTCCAGATTAAGTGTTATCGGTGTCAAGCTCTTCAGTTTGCACTGATCAGAATTCCAATTGGACAACCTTGGATTTTAGAGACTTAGAAGCTAGCTGGAATTAGAGGTAAGGGAAGCTTATAAATTTAATTATGGTTATTTTTGTATGCATGATTTTATGAGTGTATGTTTGTTGAATATATGATCTTGCTGTTGAGAATTGCATGTTTGATCTTTGGTATGAAATTAGTCTATAAGGTTATGTAACTTTGTGAGAATACTGAATCTGTAATCGAAAGGTCATTAGGACCGTTCGGTTTCCCCTAAAAACGATCGGTCTAGATTGTATTCCATTTGTAGGAGTCAGTTTAAGACCGATCGGTCTTGTACTATTGCATTGAAACCTAAATACCTTGTTTGGTTAGTCATTCAAAATGGATCCCCTATTTTAGAACGTTCGGTCTCATACTGAATGTTCAATAACTCAAGGTACTCGGTCATAGACTAAGTATTCGGTTTTATATTAATTCTTTTCTTTGAATAGCGTTCGGTTTTACACATATGATATTCATAGTTAAGTGCTCGGTCCTGAAGAGTGCTCGACCTTGATAAGTGCTCGGTCTTGAAGTGTGTTCAGCCTTGAGAAGTGCTCGGTCATATACTAGCCTTTGACTAATAAAGTGTTCGATCTTAGACTAACACTTAACTTATGAAGCATTCGGTTTCAGGTCCCTATTACTTATTAGAAGCACTTTCGGTCATACACTGAGCGTTCGGTCTTACATATTGATAATGTTTGTTGAAAGTACTCGGTTTAAAATTAATATTACTTATTTTAAAGAGTGCTCGGTCTTATATTGACACTTAACTTCCTCACGGAGTGTTCGGTCTTGTACTGGCACCCACTTTCTTGAAGAGAACTTTTGTTATTCTAAAGCATTCAGCTCAAATTATAAAGTGTTCGATATTTCTTAAAAGGTCAACTAGTTAGTGACCGTTCGTTATTTCCCAGTTATTAATTATACTCTTTGGCTTTCAAATAACATTCGGTATTCTTCTTTATCCGACCATTCGGTCATCTGATGGAAGCCCCTTATTATATTCGGCCTCTAATATGTTTTCGACTGTTCGGTCACTTGTTGAATTCCTTTGATACTTAGTCTTCTTATCTTTGTTCGGTAAATTATTGAATTCCTTATGATTTTAAGAGTATTCCAGGGAGGAATATCTCATGAATTGGAAATTTATTTGGTAAAGTATAACTATGGTCAGACTCAGGTTCTGCTTTATCTTGATATTCCGTGAGTACACCTTCTCAGGTAGAGAAGGGTAATTCATGCGTGGGAATGGCAAGAGGTCCCTTAGCCTCAGGGTATTTCTATACCGAGGTGGTTCCACTGGACTAACATCGGGTGGCGGTCTGTTGAGTGTATCCCAGCCAAGTCCACCCGGGTGTAGAGAGCGGCGATGCTACATGGTTCATACCGTCCGGACAGTGTCTAGAGAGATTTGGTTATAATGATGTTACCGTTCGGTTTTCATATGGATATACTAGACTTATGATTTATGGTTGAGATATTGATGTATGTGATTCATGTGTACGTTTTAAAAGTATACTTAAAATGATTAATTAAATTTACATAAGTTTACCCTTATTTTCTTGTCTTGTCCATGTGTCGTTCGGTCTTATCCGTTCGGTTGTTCTCTTCACTGCAATGATCATCCTTTGGGGTGTGAGCAGAGGGCGATCACGAAGGTACCTTGGAGGATGCCCTGCAGGCCGAGCTACCTATAGACGCAATGCTGGAGAGCTGTGCAGGACCGTCCGGTCCTTAGATTAGATTTTTACTTTCGCTTAGTATAGATAACCGTTCAGTTAAGTATTTTTGGTAGAACCGTTCGGTCTAATTACCCCCCTTTTTGTAATATCGTTCGGTCATGAAATGTACCAAGATCGTTCGGTCTAGTCCTGTAAATTGTATCAGACTTCTATACTTTGTGCAGTTTCAATTTTATATGTTATCTCTCGTTCCCTTCTCTTTAGTTGTCCTTTCTCCACTTTTCTTTATTATTATTCATGTTAACTCCTTAAATAAATTATATCTCTTATTATAGATTTATTGGGATGTTACATTAATGGTATCAGAGTAGTTTTATTCCTTAGAATGCCTGTAGGTTATGAGTATGCCTTGCTTGTGTTGTGTACTCACATGATCGGTTAGATTTTCTAATCTCTTATTGTAAACTCATGGACCTCTCTTCTTGTTCAAAACAAAAGATGGCTCCAAGACCTCCCCCTCAACCTGCCGATCGGGATTCTACGACCAACAACAACTTGTTGGAGCAAGTCTTAGCTGCCCTCCAACAACAAAATGCCTCTCTAACACAGCAAAACACGATCGCTCTGCAAAGTTTAGAAGTCACTTGGGTATCAGCCGAGAACACCCAGCGGCAGATGATGGAAATGATGAGAACTGGGACGCAGTCTGGCAGACCGTCCGGTTCCACAGTAAACAACCAGGCCGAGTGGAGATTGGAGAATTTCCTACAGCACCGTCCGACCAAGTTTGATGGGAAGTGTAGTGTTGATTAGGCCGACCGTTAGCTAAGAGACATGGAGAAGATTTATAACGCCAAGAGATGTCCGAACGAGAACAGGTTGGCCTACACCGAGTATTAGTTGACCGGTGAGGCCAGTCATTGGTGGAGTGCGATGAGAGAAATGTTAGAAGACGAACACGTTCCTATCACATGGGAATTGTTCAAGGACAAGTTTTATGGAGAGTACTTCCCGGATAGCGTTCGGTTTGCCAAGGAAGTAGAGTTCCTCCAACTGGTGCAAGGAGGAATGACTGTATCAGAGTATACAAATCGGTTCAAGCACCTCGTTCGGTTCTACACTATATGAATCAACGAAGAGTGGCAGTGTAGGAAATACGAGAATGGGTTGAAGCTTGACCTGAAGGTGATGATTTCCAGCTTGTGCATCAAGTCGTTTCCAACGTTGGTTGAGCAAGCTAAAGTGTTGGAAAGAAACATGCTGGAAGCCGAACGGCAGAAGAAGCAGCAACAACCGATCGATAGAGGACCAATTCCATCTCGGAGTGGTCAAGTTATGAGAAGGACACCCTACTCTCGGCCTCAGTCATCAGGACTTAGTTCCTCCTCGCAGGCCTCATTTTCAACCAATCGTTCAAGACAACAAGGATCGATCACTTGTTTTAACTGTGGAGGACCACACTACCGATCATCCTGTCCTCAACTGGGAGGATACAAGAATTGTACTCGGTGTGGACGCAATGGACATCTTGATACCGAGTGCAACATGGGAGGCCGAGCGGTCATGAGACCTCCAGTTGCAGGAAGATTTACCCAGAGAGGTGGGGGAAGGGCCCAAGCTGTGGGCCGAGTATATGCGTTGACGGGAGTGGAGGCAGCAAGTTCAAGTAACCTTATCGTCAATACTTGCTTTTTGTTTGGTGTTCCTTGCTGTGTATTGTATGATTCGGGGGCAACACATTCCTTCATTTCGAAGGCATGTGGTGAAAAGTTGGGTTTAGCCGAGAGAGAGATGCAGCTGGATTTGGTGGTGTCAACCCCGGCAGCTGGTGAGGTTAGGGCGTCTACTGTTTGCATTAGATGTCCTATTGAGGTAGAAGGGTACAAATTTAAGGTAAACCTCATCTGCTTGCCTCTTCAAAGCTTAGAAGTAATTTTAGGGATGGATTGGTTGACCATCAATCACATTCTTATTGATTGTGGAAAGAAGAAGCTGATTTTCCCAAGAGAAGAAGAGAAGTTAACCTTGTCGCTCGGACAAATCCGAGAGGATCTTCTTGAAGGTGCCATGTGTCTCTTAATACTGACGCACATGGACGTGAGTGAAGAAAACCGCTCGGTAGGAAACCGTTCGGTCATTGAAGACTTCCTGGACATTTTTCCAGATGAAGTGCCCGGTTTTCCTCCCTCAAGAGAGGTTGAATTCTCTATTGATTTAATATCAAGAGCAGGACCGATATCCATAGCTCCTTACCGAATGGCACCAACTGAATTAGCCGAACTCAAGAAGCAGATTGAAGATCTATTGGAGAAGAAGTTCATTCGGCCAAGTACATCGCCTTGGGGAGCTCCTGTTTTATTGGTCAAGAAGAAGGACGGAACCTCTCGGATCTACAATGACTATAGGCAACTAAACAACCTGACCATCAAGAATAAATACCCATTGCCGAGAATAGACGACTTGTTGGATCAGCTTTATGGGGCAACGGTTTTCTCCAAGATAGACCTAAGGTTAGGATATCATCAGATTTTGGTCAAGGAAGGAGACGTCCAGAAGACAGCCTTTCGGTCTCGGTATGGCCATTACGAGTATGTAGTAATGTCGTTCGGTGTTACTAATGCTCCAGCCATTTTCATGGATTACATGAACCGAATTTTTAGACCCTTCCTGGACAAGTTCGTGGTCGTTTTCATTGATGATATCCTTGTCTACTCCAAGAGTCGAGAAGAACATGAAGAACACTTGAGGATAGTGCTCGGTGTATTGAGAGAGAAGCAACTTTATGCCAAACTATCCAAGTGTGAATTCTGGATGGAGGAAGTACAATTTCTAGGTCATGTGATCTCGGCTGGAAGGATTGTTGTGGACCCTGGCAAAGTCCGAGCGGTCTTACAGTGGGATACACCCCGTTCGGTCATGGACGTGAGGAGTTTTGTTGGTTTGGCCGGCTACTATAGGCGGTTCATTGAAGGATTCTCTAAGATAGTAGCGCCGTTGACCCAACTGACCAGAAAAGACCAACGGTTCGTCTGGACCGATCGGTGTGAGTTGAGCTTCCAGGAATTGAAGCAGAAGCTAACAAGTGCCCCAGTGCTAGTGATTCCGGACGTCAGCCAACCGTTCGAAGTTTTTTGTGATGCTTCCTATCAAGGACTAGGTTGTGTGTTGATGCAAGAAGGGAAGGTAGTGGCCTATGCCTCTCTGCAACTGAAGGTGCACGAGAAGAATTACCTAACACATGATCTAGAGTTGGCGGCAGTGGTGTTTGCCCTAAAGATTTGGAGGCATTACCTTTATAGTGCTCGGTTTCAGGTGTTCAGCGACCATAAGAGCCTCAAGTATTTATTTGATCAGAAGGAACTGAACATGAGGCAGAGAAGGTGGATGGAGTTCTTGAAAGACTATGAGTTTGAGCTCCAATACCATCCTGATAAAGCCAATGTTGTTGCTGACGCCCTAAGTAGGAAGACCGTCCACATCTCAAGTATGATGGTCCAAGAGCTGAACTTGTTTGAGAGCTTTAGGGACTTAAAGTTACAGTGGGAGCTGGAACCGAACGGTATCAAGTGTTGCGGTATGTGGTTTTCAAGTAATTTATTTGATCGTATTAAGAAGAAACAAGCAGCTGATGAGAAATTGCAAAAGATGAGAGATTGCAAAAGATGAGAGGATCGATCGGTTCCCAGCAAGAAAATAATTTCAATACAGGAACGGATGGTCTTCTGAGGTACAGAGGTAAGACGTGCGTCCCCTTTAGTGGAGAATTGAAGAGATTGATTCTTGAGGAAGGATATCAAAGTCGTTTTAGCATACATCCTGGTATGACTAAAATGTACCAAGACCTCAAACAATCATTTTGGTGGCCTGGAATGAAGAACGATGTCGCTCGGTTTGTATCCTCATGTTTGACCTGCCAAAAAGTTAAGGCGGAACATAAAAAACCGAGCGGTCAGTTATAGCAGTTGGAGATTCCCGAATGGAAGTGGGACAGCATAGCCATGGATTTTGTGACCCACTTGCCCCGAACGGTCAAAAACCATGATGTTATATGGGTCATAGTCGATCAGTTGACAACGAGTGCTCACTTCCTCGCTATCAACTTGAAGATGTTCATGTCAAAGCTGGCACAGCTATACATCAAGGAGGTCGTTCGGTTACATGGAGTGTCGTCCAGCATCATCTCAGACCGAGACCCCAGGTTCACCTCTCGGTTCTGGCAAGCATTGCAACAGGGGATGGGAAGCAAGTTGCAAATGAGCTCAGCCTATCACCCTCAGACGGACGGTCAATCCGAGAGAACCATCCAAACTCTGGAAGACTTATTAAGGACGAGTGTCCTGGATCACTTAGGAGTTTGGGATGAAGTCTTACCATTAGCCGAGTTCACCTACAACAATAGTTTCCAGTCCAGCGTTGGTATGGCACCTTTTGAAGCTCTCTATGGAAGAAGATGTCGAACGCCCTTATCTTGGTTCCAAGAAGGAGAAGCGATCTTGACTGGACTAGAAATCATCCAACAGACGACCGAGAAAGTGAAGCAGATCCAAGTAAGACTCAAAGCAACTCAAAGCCGACAGAAATCTTATGCCGATAAAAGAAGAAGGTCGTTAGAGTTCGCTGAAGGAGAACATGTGTTCCTCGGGCTTAACCGAACGGCTGGTGTTGGGAGAGCCGTTCGACCAAAGAAGTTGTCTCCCAGGTTCCTCGGTCCATATCAGATTTTAAGGCGTATAGGACCGGTCGCGTACGAGTTAGCGTTGCCACCTTTGTTGTCCAACCTTCATTCAGTCTTCCACGTCTCTCAACTCAGGAAGTATATAGCCGATTGGTCTCGCATGCTGGAAGCTGACAACATTCATATCAAAGGAGACTGTTCGGTCGAGCTACAACCGGTCAAAGTTGATGAAGTAATGACCAAGAGACCGAATGGTAAAGCTACTACTCTCGTCAAGGTCATCTGGGATGACCGAACGGGTGATTCTACCTGGGAAATAAAAGAAGTCATGAAGGAGTCTTATCCTCACCTATTCTCAGGTAAGTCCTAATTTTCGAGGACGAAAATTTTTTATTTGTTAGGGGAATGTCATACCCCATTAATTTCCCCTCTTTAGTGGGAAACACGTGACACGTTTTTGGAGTTCTCCCATGTTAGTGGAACACAATGTGGCAGCTGCATTTAATTTCCCCGCCATCGTGAACCGTGTGGCTACAGGGAGAGGGTGAGTTTTTAGAAAGTGGAAGATAAGTGGCAGGCAGAGAGTGGACCGAACAATTTTAGTGGAGGCTTTATTTAAAGTTGGAATTCGAAAATGGTGTCACTTTCAGCATGCAAACTCTTCGTCTTCAACCTCTAGAAACACCATTTTCTCCTTCTTCTCTCTAGAACCTCCAAACTTCTCTCTAGATTTCTAACCACTTATTCTCCTCCGATCATCAACCTTCTTCCAGATTAAGTGCTCTCGGTGTCAAGCTCTTTAGTTTTGCACCGATCAGAATTCCAATTGGACAACCTTGAATTTTAGAGACTTAGAAGCTAGCTGGAATTAGAGGTAAGGGAAGCTTATAAATTTAATTATGGTTATTTTTGTATGCATGATTTTATGAGTGTATGTTTGTTGAATATATGATCTTGCTGTTGAGAATTGCATGTTTGATCTTTGGTATGAAATTAGTCTATAAAGTTATGTAACTTTGTGAGAATACTGAATCTGTAATCGAAAGGTCATTAGGACCGTTCGGTTTCCCCTAAATACGATCGGTCTAGATTGTATTCCATTTGTAGGAGTCAGTTTAAGACCGATCGATCTTGTACTATTGCATTGAAACCTAAATACCTTGTTTGGTTAGTCATTCAAAACGGATCCCCTATTTTAGAACGTTCGGTCTCATACTGAATGTTCAATAACTCAAGGTACTCGGTCATAGACTAAGTATTCGATTTTATATTAATTCTTTTCTTTGAATAACGTTCGGTTTTACACATATGATATTCATAGTTAAGTGCTCGATCCTGAAGAGTGCTCGGCCTTGAGAAGTGCTCGGTCTTGAAGTGTGCTCAGCCTTGAGAAGTGCTCGGTCATATACTAGCCTTCGACTAATAAAGTGTTCGGTCTTAGACTAACACTTAACTTATGAAGCATTCGGTTTCAGGTCCCTATTACTTATTAGAAGCACTTTCGGTCATACACTGAGCGTTCGGTCTTACATATTGATAATGTTTGTTGAAAGTACTCGGTTTAAAATTAATATTACTTATTTTAAAGAGTGCTCGGTCTTATACTGACACTTAACTTCCTCACGGAGTGTTCGGTCTTGTATTGGCACCCACTTTCTTGAAGAGAACTTTTGTTATTCTAAAGCATTCAGCTCAAATTATAAAGTGTTCGATATTTCTTAAAAGGTCAACTAGTTAGTGACCGTTCGTTATTTCCCAGTTATTACTTATACTCTTTGGCTTTCAAATAGCATTCGGTATTCTTCTTTATCCGACCATTCGGTCATCTGATGGAAGCCCCTTATTATATTCGGCCTCTAATATGTTTTCGACTGTTCGGTCACTTGTTGAATTCCTTTGATACTTAGTCTTCTTATCTTTGTTCGGTAAATTATTGAATTCCTTATGATTTTAAGAGTATTCCAGGGAGGAATATCTCATGAATTGGAAATTTATTTGGTAAAGTATGACTATGGTCAGACTCAGGTTCTGCTCTATCCTGATATTCCGTGAGTACATCTTCTCAGGTAGAGAAGGGTAATTCATGCGTGGGAATGGCAGGAGGTCCTTTAGCCTCAGGGTATTTCTATACCGAGGTGGTTCCACTGGACTAACCTCGGGTGGCGGTCTGTTGAGTGTATCCCAGCCAGGTTCACCCGGGTGCTGAGAGCGACGATGCCACATGGTTCATACCGTCCGGACAGTGTCTAGAGAGATTTGGTTATAATGATGTTACCGTTCGGTTTTCATATGGATATACTAGACTTATGATTTATGGTTGAGATATTGATGTATGTGATTCATGTGTACGTTTTAAAAGTATATTGAAAATGATTAATTAAATCTACATAAGCTTACCCTTATTTTCTTGTCTTGTCCATGTGTCGTTCGGTCTTATCCGTTCGGTTGTTCTCTTCACTGCAATGATCATCCTTTGGGGTGTGAGCAGAGGGCGATCACGAAGATACCTTGGAGGATGTCCTGCAGGCCGAGCTACCTATATACGCAATGCCGGAGAGTTGTGCAGGACCGTCCGGTCCTTAGATTAGATTTTTACTTTCGCTTAGTATAGATAACCGTTCAGTTAAGTATTTTTGGTAGAACCGTTCGGTCTAATTACCCCTCTTTTTGTAATACCGTTCGGTCATGAAATGTACCAAGATCGTTAGTCCTGTAAATTGTATCAGACTTCTATACTTTGTGCAGTTTGAATTTTATATGTTATCTCTCATTCCCTTCTCTTTAGTTGTCCTTTCTCCACTGTTCTTTATTATTATTCATGTTAACTCCTTAAATAAATTATAGCTCTTATTATAGATTTATTGGGATGTTACATTAATGGTATTAGAGCAGTTTTATTCCTTAGAATGCCTGTAGGTTATGAGTATGCCTTGCTTGTGCTGTGTACTCACATGATCGGTTAGATTTTCTAATCTCTTATTGTAAACTCATGGACCTCTCTTCTTGTTAAAAATAGAAGATGGCTCCAAGACCTCCCCCTCAACCTGTCGATCGGGATTCTATGACCAACAACAACTTGTTGGAGCAAGTCTTAGCTGACCTCCTTCCTCTTTTTCGGTTTGGTCTACTTACAGGGGAAGCGTTGTCCTTCGTCTCGTTCTATGGTCTTGGGTTGGGGTTTTACAGGAAACTCTCTTCTTCTTTCCAAATTCTTTTTGGTTCTGATTCTCGCAGCAGGGGAAAGCATAAATTTCTCTTTTTTTTTGGTCTTTGGTTGCGATTTACACGATTATGGGTTTCTTCTCGTGGTTTTGGGTTCCTCATAGTGGTTGCACGAGTGGAGTCAATGGTGGTGCCACTGGTGGGTGTTGCCGGGGTGTTGTAGTGGTTGGCCATGGAGTCCGTGGATGTGGGTTGGCTTGGCAGATTGGGGTGGTCTTTGTTGGGCCTGTGGTTTGGATTAACTTAGTGTGAGAAAAAGAAAAAAAAAATATGTGACAATCTGTAAGCCAATTCAGTCTAATTTTTAAACTATGTTAGTTTATGCGGATGAAAAATTATAGTTTTTTTAATGTCTAGGAAAAATAAAATTATTTAATAATTGAAGGATTAAAAATATATTTAACTCAAAATTTAAAAAGAAACAAAAAATAAAATTGTTTAATAATTAAAGGACTAAAAATATATTTAATTCATAAAAACATAAATAATAATAAATTAATGATTTATAAACATCATATATTCTAATTCATAAAAAGTTTATTGGTTTATTAATGTCAAAAAAATGAAAGATATAAGAATATCAACCTACCTCATTTCAAATAATAGTCTATTTGGTTTAAACTAATACCAATTTATTTGCTCAAATTCATGTTACAAAGATTTAACTCTATGAAAAAATAAACTCATAGTACTATCCCTGCAAAATCACATATATAGGAATTAAATGATAGTACTGTAAAGTTTAATTTAGTTTTATATGGCTTAGTAATATGAGATCTTTTTCTTTATTTTTTTTGTATAAGTAACTCTATATAAAATTTGAAAAATATATTCAAATACAAATATTCTTTTGATGTAGGTCTATAATACTTAGATGGACAATACTTAAGCATACAGCACGTATAATAATTTATTGGCCAGTTACACTGAATTAAATTCCTTATCTAAAAATATGTTATTTTTCAATTACATTATAATATTTATTTTAAATATATCTATATATAGCTTTTTCAAATAAAGTAAATCTTTCAAAATATAAAAACCCTAAGAAATTGAAAAGGAGACACCTATAAAATATATAAATACATATATATGAAATTTAACAAAACATAATTTTTTTTCTCTGATTAATTTATCATTCCAATATGTAACATAATGTGTTTTCCGTATATCACATTATTATTATTATTAATGATTAAATTAATGATAAATTAATGATTTCCAAACTAGTGTATATAAATCTACCATATGATATGTTAAATAATCCTTAAAATTTTATTTGAATTGGTGATATATATATATATATATATATATATATATATATATATATATATATATAAAAGAAGATAAAAAGAAGTCAGAAATTTAAAAAAGAAAAAGAAGATATTCTTTTTATTATTAACTATTTTTTCTATTTATTATTTGACATTCATTTATAAAGAAAAAGCTATTTTTGTAAGATTTCATAAAATTTAGTTTATAGAGGGAACAAGTGTCTCAAAATAAAAGGATCGAGTGTTTTATGAGTATATAAATAAGCAATTTTAAAACAAAGCTGATCTTATTATTTTGGTATTCTCTAAGATCAAAATTCTCTACTTTTTCTCTCTCTTCTCTTTAAGATTACTCATTGTTAGTTCATCTAATCAGCGATCAGGAGCTCCTTAGCTGATCCAGACGTCAAGAGCTTCCTTTTCCACCGATCAATTTCATGTTTGAAGCTAGTAAGTTTCGTTCTCCTGTTCTTGGTGATATTTGGTTTTGATGCATGCAAGGGACAATGTTTTCTGCATGTGTTTCGCAATCCTTTTCTTCCCTTTCTGACTTCATTTTAATTCTACGATTGATCTTCTTTCATCAATCAGTGGTTCATAGGTATTTTAGGATTTTCTTGAAGTGAAAGCTAATGTCTAGAGGTTTTAGAAGTTGTCCGGTTCTGTTAAAAAGGTAAGGGAAGCTGGTTAATTTAATTGATGAATTTACTGTGAATGTGAATGTTGTTTGAAGTTACATGAGTGTGGGTTGAGATGATTGTGTATTGACAATGACTGGGATCATGTTGAAATGTTCTGCATAATTTTTATGATACTGTTTGGATGGTTGTATATGTGTAAATTGAATTATTGATTGAAATTGGAAATGCTGGAACCTGTGAACTGGTTGGAGTCCTCTGCATAGTGTTCGGTCGTTTGGTTTTGAGGAAGTGAGTATGTGAAAATGAGAGTTTGGGGTTGGAAGTGAAATTGGTCAGTGGGGAGAGTCTGAGCAGGTGTAATTGGACCTGTTAGAACCCTTAGGTCCCTCTAAAACGTGAAAAAAGTAGGAAAACAGATTTTGGGTCATTGGGTTGTTAATTATGCAGAATTGGTGTGAGATCTGGTATGTGATCCATTGGAATGATGTTAGAAAGATTTAGGAACCCTTGGATAGGTGTAAATGTGTATATGATTCGTGTTTAAAGGATTAGAAGTTGGGAAATATGGTTAGTTTTGGTAAAATGTAGTTTGTTCATAATTCTGCAGAATTATGCAGAAAACTAAGCATTCTCTATTGATCGCTCGGTTTTGTTAAGGTACTCGGTCATTAACTGGGTTCGGTCTCTTTAGAGTTCATGACCATTCAGTTTTAGGTGGGTGTTCTGTTTCTTAGTAGTGTTTGGTCTTGTACTAGCATTTGGTCTAATACTGGTATTTGGTCTTGGACTAGGATTTGGTCTAGTACTGGTATTTGGTCATACACGGTGCTCGGTCATATGCTAGTGCTCGGTCATATACTAGTGCACGGTCTTGTACTAGTGCTCGGTCATATACTAGTGCTCGGTCATATACTAGTGTCCGGTCATATACTGGTACTCAGTATTGTACCAATTCGATCCTACACTAGTACTTGGTTTGTATTGGTGTTCGGTCTTAATCACGTTCAGTCTCTTATGGGCCTCACCTGTTAATGACCGTTCGGTCATGCTTTAGTGATCGATCCTACCTGAGTATTCAGTATTGACTCTTAGTGTTCAGCCTAAGCCATAAGCGTTCGGTCTAAACTTAGTACTTGGCCTGGTGGTAGTATTCAGTCTATGTTTTCTATTGGACAAACTTTAATAGCGTTCAACCACTTCTTCAGTCTTATCTATTATGGACCGTTCGGTCCTGTCCTTTAGGAAGTGAGAAACTGTTTGGTCTCCAACATTCACATGGTGTTCGGTCTTGTTCATATATGTTGATGTTTTCTGTTCGGCCTATATTTATATTTATTCCAATATGCTATTAATTGTTCCAGTTGCTTTGATGACTTATGTATGCATTATCAAGATAGTGTTAAAGTGAAAGTATGATTGATGAATGTAATTCCATGATCCTCACGGAGAGGTTACATGGTGGTGCCTTTTGTGTGTGATTGACCGTATGAATGGCCGGAGTGTCCTTATGGGGTTTATCCTGACATTCTAATGATCATCCATGCTCAAATAAAGAGTGATGAGTCATGTGGTAAGAATAGCAAGAGGTCCTAGTCTAAGGGGGGACACCTTAGGTGAATTAACGGACTAACCTAGGGTGGCAGCTAATGGTTTTCCAGTTACTACATCACCCGAGTGCACAAACCCCTGGAACTTGACATTTTATACTAGTCCGAATGGTCAAATCACGTGGTCAGTCATTACTTGCATGATGTATTCGGTCATTGTCTGAAATGTATGTTCGGTGATTGTATGCTTGAAATGCATGGTTGATTACATGCTTATGTACTTGTTTAATTTGTATGATTGATTAAATTACACTAGCTTACCATTCTTTTCTGTCTTGTCTTGTTTGTCTATTCGGTTTTTCCTTTACAATGATCATCATCTTGTGGATGTGAGTAGAGGGAAAAGAGTTTCCTTCTGGAGCAAGCACTGGAAGGAGAAGATCTACCTGTCCAGTATAAGACCGTTTGGTCTTGTACTAGGTTCGTACCAGCATAGTAATTTTATAAATTTTTTAATTAATTGTTATTTTAGGATAATTGTAAGAAAATTTTCCTACAATAACTATTGTATCTTATTGTTATGTGATGTCTCATTAACGTAGTTTCATACTATAATTTTTGAGATGTTACAATTTTTGTTCTTAATTATTTTTCATGTTCTTACATCAATATTTTATAACTTTTAAAATTTAAATTTCAAAATTATAAATATTTATCCTTTTTGTCAATTAACCCAAAATTACTAAATATTTTTTGATATGACAAATATAAAGTAAAATTCACTTAAGGTGGAATATTCATTATATTATAAATTATAAATTTTATCACTAAACTTTCCAACTTTGAGAATTTTTATAAGACGAATTTTATCACAAAAGTTTCAATTTTATTTTCTAAATTTCTAAATTATATATATGTCCTATGTCCTATTTTTTTCCCGATTAATTGTCTACTTATATCAACTACGTGATTAACAAATATGAAAAAAAAAATCCGATTATGTGACAATAAATTAAAGAAAAATGTTTAATGTTACAACATTCAGAAAGGATGACAAATATTTTTATTCTTAAATATTAAACTAGTTACTTAATTTATTTGTACTTTATTAATTTTAATTTGATACATGTTAGTTTAAATATTAAATTTAAAAAATGAATATTATATTTATTTTGTAAAAGGTTAATTCAATGATTGATCACTCACCTATTTTGTGAAATGTAATTACTAGTACATGTGCCAATGCAAATGCACTATATTCTTATAATAAATCTGAATTTAATTAATTTCATTTTAATTTTTTTTAATATTTTAGTATGAGTTTGTAATTGTTTTTTAAAACAATGTAATTGTATGTGGAAAAAGCTATATATTTTTTATAATGTATAATAATTTCAATAGAAAGTATTATATTATGGTTATTTTTTTGGTAATGTAAAAGTGTTATTATAAAAAAAGTTTATTTTAAATGGAAAGAGAGTTTTTGGAGAAAATATCACGGTTGAAAAAGAACAAAATTAGTACATCAAAACGGGTTATCCGGTCCAATCTGGCCTGGCTCAATACGGGTTGGTCAATTAGTGAACTAACACAATTCGACTCATTTATTAGCGAGTCAAAAAAAATTTGAATCCGGTCCGATTTATCATGAGTCAGTTAAACGAGTTGGCTCACTAACTTACTTAATTACATTTTTTTTAAATCTAAAAAAAATTACATTCTTTTGTGATTCACAATTTAAATAATTTCATTCTATGAGAAAATTTAAAATAAAAAAATTAACATACAACTCAAATATAATTCAAAAGCAAACCCAAAAAGCGAATAAATAAGTTTTTAATATTGATAATTTTTGTATCATTTATTTATTTACAATATTAGAGTAATAAATTTATAATATTTTATTCTCTTGAAACATCTTTTTCTTTATTGTCATTTATAATACAATAAAAAAATGTTAACTAATAATATTGAAACATAAAATAATAAATAATTAAATTAAATTAGGTGAGTTGGTTAGCCAACCCAACTCACCATGGTTCAATCCAAATGAGTCAAATTAAAAATTAACTCGTATAAAAAAATTTCAAACTTAACCCAATTCAAACCCATTGATGGACTGAATTAGTATGCGATTTCTAACTCATTTTGAAATCATTAAATACAATCCAATGGTTTGGAAAAATAAAACATTTGCAGTAAATTCATTTGTAAATCCATTCTAAGTTGATAATTAACCTTTCAAATGTCATTTCAAGTTAATTATAAATTTTTAATAGTAAAACGTGAACTTAAAGTTTATATATTATTCTTATTATTCCATATAAAAAACCAAGAAACCAAAGAGTCAATTAATAAATTAATATAACCATTTTAAACATTCGTAAACAGTATTTGTATATAATAAATAATTAAATATTTAATTTAAAATAATAATTAAGTAATGAATATAATAAATCATGATTGTATTGAAACATAATAAGATTAGTTTAAAATTGTATTGAAATATAATATGAAGTGTTGGATTAAGACTATGTCTGAATGTATATGTAGCTACAACTGCTATAAGTACGCGTGAGCCATTATTCTTTCAAAATCATAATAGATGAACATTTATTTCATGAAGTTTTTTTTATTTAAGATACGGTATTTTTGCTTCAGATATTATAATTGGATTCTCCAGTTTCGTGATTAACTTATACATTTTCTTTATATAAGTGGCTGATTTGAGGATAACACTTTTAAAAAAATTTTAATTTTGATTATACGTAACATTCCAAAAATTATAGCATAATATTATAATAGGAGTTATCAAATAATAATATTATAGGACAGTCATTGAGATTAAAATAATATTTATAGAAGTCCTAAAATACTTAAAAAGTTTAAACCCTCATTTAGTCCTTGTATTTGTGTGTCAATCTCAAGTGAGTCATCGTTTTTTTTTGTCTCAATCGGGTCCATAAACTTGTAAAAATGCACCAATTAAGCCATTTCCGTTAAATTTTGACTAATGTCATATGCAATTGCTGAGGTGGTACATACTTAATAGGTTGATGTATATTGTTTAATTACGTAAAATTTTGTTTATTTATTAAATTCAAAATCCTAATTTAATACATTAGATACGTTAGGATGAAACCTTCAGCAAGTCCTATAATTTTAATTTCCTAAGCCAGAAATTCTTTCCAGCCTTGGGGTTTCCTTTCTCGCACATCAACTTCGGATTGCCTTGGTGAAGCTCACGACAGTGCTTCTTTCCCTTTTCTTTGGCTTCCACACTCTTCTTCTTCAGGGACAAACCTAGCTTAGGGTCGCGCAAGGAGAAAATCTTTCCCCAATCTCTTCTCTTTTTCAATCTCTTATCTTTTAACAATACACACACTTCACAGCAATTTGGTAATAACATGAACAATAACAACAATTAATTTAACTATTATGCAACTCTGAAATTCTCCAGAATGTGTAAGCTGACCGCATCACTTTGTTAAATTTGAAGGATTAATTTAATTTGCATTAGTTTGAACATGGACTCAGACTAACTACTTACACTAATTTTATCTCATTGATCAGAGAGTTTTGAGAATAACCTTCCCTTTCCTTTGTTGGACATTTTTATATTTTATTATTGTAATATAATTTTTAGATTCTGATTGAGCAATTTTGTTTTGAAAGCATGAAGTTATAGATGTCTTTAAATTTGAATTAAATAACTGGCAGTAATCCAATTGGATCTTCATTCTTTTTCATTTTCTATTTTTTCACCTTTGTAAAAGATATTACGTGTAAAGATGTATCATACATCTAATTCAACTTCTTATGATTAATCATACGTGCATAGATTTCCCATTTAGATTCAAATTTCTTGCATCACTGTTGTTGACGGGTTCTCCAGATTGCTCCATACTGGCTACAGATGTGGAGACTAGATCTACAATTATGCGTATTGATAATGCTCACGAGTGAGTAGATTTACTGCAGTTACAGATTTGTTGTGATTTAGGTTACGGGAGAATCACTATCATCCTCATTGCTTTAGAATTTTTATTTGGCTTTTATTGTGATATAAGGTTGCAGTAAATAGATTGATAAACTTGACCGAGTCAACTGTTGTCTCAGGAGACGATGAGGGTTGTATAAAGGTACATTTTTGTTCTTATTTCAAATCTTTTTCACCTCCTCGAACTAGAATCTAAACCGTAGCGAAAATCATCTTTTTCACCATCAATAACCAGATAGTCGCCGCACAAACTTCATGATGTCACCATCGTCATTCACCTGCAAATCCAGAAAACCAACACAGTCTATCTCCACCACCTAGAAAAACCCAAAATCACGTTGTGCCTTCATCACCAACCCAGAATCATGAAGAACCCTAAAACTCCAACCTCTCCAATCTCTACGCGCTGCCTCCATTTAAACCTGCAACCAAGACAACACAAAAGATCCAAGAAAAGCCCCAAATCAAAACCCTAAGTCGCGATCTTCAATTCACATATCAATTACCTGTATGAGTGTGTCATTGTGTTTTGAATTTTTTTTGCAGTCGAGGTCGGCGGGTATCGACAACTGGAGAAAAGGCCGCCGCGGTTAGTGGGGCGATTCTGGGAGGGTTTTCGTGGCCGTAGAAGAAGTAGGAGAAGAGGCCGCCACATGGAATTGTTGATTGTACAACAAATCACACATTCAATTTAATATACAATGCCACATCATGTAAAAAAAAATACAGTTCAGCAAAGTTAGATGGCGTTAGTCAAAATTTAATGGAGAGGGCTTAATTGACGCATTTTTACAAGTTTATGGACCTGATTGAGACCAGAAAAAAAACGATGTCCCACTTGAGATTGACACACAAATACGAGGACCAAAGAAGGGTTTAAACCTACTTAAAATTTACAAGGTTTGCAAGAAGCATAAGTTTATTAACAAAATGTATGAAACATACCGAATGGTTATACCATTAAGTAGTATAAACTGGACGATTTACAAAAGGTATACTCGTAACTACTATCCGAACGATCCTAAACTAAATCTTCGGGGTTCTCACCGTCCAGCGCTTGTTCAAGTGAACACTCTTCAACTTCTGCTCACATCCAAAGGATGATCATTGCAAGAGAAAGGGTGACCGAACGGCAACAGAAGACAAGACAGAAAAAATGCAGGGTAAGCTAGTGTAATTTAATTAATCATAAAATATATCAGTTGCATAACCATAAATTCAATCAAAACTTTATAGCATACAATCATCAAACATGCATTTTAAGCAGTGACTGAACGTAACATACATACAATGACCAACTACTTGACTCGACCATCCGGATTGTATGAATATGTAACTTGTGGCCATTCTTGCACCCAGGTGGTGTAGTAACTGGAAACCCCTCAGCTACTACCCGAGGTTAGCCCGTTATACCTCACCTAAGGACCCCCTTAAATTAGGGCCTCTTGCCATTCTCACCACATGACTTACCTATCTCTACTTGAGAACTGGTAATCATTAGAATTTTAGGATGAACTCCATTAATTTCACTATCCATATTCATACTTTACCAATTCTATAACCATTCACTGAGATATTCCTCCTTGGAATTCACTTCCATACCAACTTGAAATATACAATCAACATACTTCCTTATCCAAGATACATTTCAGTAAAGTTAAACCAATATCATAAAACAATCATCATAATCAAAAGCACTGAATGGAAAGAATTTACATTTCCTAAGAACAAGACCGAACGGAAATACTAGACCCCTATAGATAAACACAACCGAACGGTCATGTGAAGAGTGACAACTTAGGCATGAGTTGAACGCCTCTGAGACCGAACGCCCAAAGAATCAAATTCTAAAGCTAACCCGAATACTTTGAGTATTATACCGAACACTCATGACCTAGAACGAACACTATTGGTTTGAGCCAAAATCCCTTAACTTAGACCAAAAACTATTACCTTAATCCTTACACTAATGGTTTAGACAGAATACTATGGTCTAGGCTGAATGCACTACAACACTGAATACTAGTACAAACCGAGTACTCTAAATAACCAAGTATTAATACAAGACCAGACACTACCAAGATCGAGTATCAATATAAGACCGAACGCTCTTTATTAATAAATTAAATATTTAAGGTTGACAACGAGAATTTTCCTAACATCTATTCACCTACTTAAGACACGTAAATTCTTGAATACTTAATCTATTTGAGTACCTTGACTAGATTGACTATTAAGTAGAAAAAGAAAACCTTAATTAAACCAATTGCTCACTTTCTACATACTAATAGAAGACTGATCGATCATCAACTGAAACTCTTTGCAGAAAGAGAATCTAGTCAAGACCGAACGCACCAAGGTAAAACCGAACGGTCACGAATGACTCTCGGCGACAAATTACAAAATTCTGCAGAATGCAACAGAGCTAAGACTCAACCCTATTCACATACAGTTCTTGACAATTTATCAAACATCAAAGCATACAATCAATCATACGACATTCCAATCTCAACCAATTCATCAACATATCATCATTCAAGCATACAACCATTCATAACAAAGAATCATAATTAAATTACAAGTTTCCCTTACCTTTTTAACCCAACGGTGACTCAATCTACAACAGAATTCGCTCCCTCAAATACCGATCCTTTCTATAACACCTATAACCCATTGAATACGAAAGAAAGACTAAGACATAATCAGGATTTTGTGAAGATGAAGCAGACGAACACATTCAACCAGAGCTTTGGTTTGCATGTGTCGAAAAATAAGTTTTCTCGTGAAGAAGAAGAACTTACCGACTCAAAACGAAGATTCGATCGGTGCAAATGTGAACCTTTGACACCAGGAGAGCTCAGGCTTGGTCTGATTTGTGATCAACAGTGAAAATAGTGAAAATTTGTAGAGAGAAGAAGAAGAGAAGCTAGAGAGAAGACGAAGAAAATGGAAATTTCAGAAGCTTAGGAAAGAAAGTGCATATGGAAAGTGGTAGAAATTTTAAAATCACAGTTTATATACTACCGTCAAAATCGAACGGTCCACTTCATGGCAACCACCTAAATCCCACTAAGCTATTGAATTTAAGAGTTCTGACAAATTATAGTTAAATTGATTTATTAAATAATAATTAGTAATTCAACAATCAATATTAAATGGTGAATCAAATTTTATCGATCAATATATTTTATTAATTAAAAAAATATATTAAAAAGTTAATTAATGTTTGACTTTTAAAAAATGTAATTAAATTTAATCAATTAAAGAAATAATTAATCATACAGTTTAATTTGTATAACCTATAACATGATTGTTAACATTAATAATAATAAAAATATACCTAATGCTAATTAATTATTACAACACTTTTTTTTTCAGTAAATAAAAATATAAATTCTTAAATACAAATTTTTAATTCAATCAAAGAGTTATCTTTTAAATAAATGCTAAGATATCACTGATTGTTAATATACATATACATAGTACATAGTATATAATATATAATAAAGAATATACATATTATATTGTTTGTGTAAATATGCATAAATTCTATAAATATCTAACATATATATATTATAATTAAAAAAATAATTGAATTAATTATTTCTTTATATTAATTATTGTGTCAAATATTAATATATAAATTATTAAGATGAAATATTTGACTTTAAAAAAACATGTGGGTAGTAAATATAAATACTACCTTGGAGTAAATGTTGGAAAAACAGAGATAAACTAGGTACAAAGGAACAAACAAACTCACCAAACCAACTCAGAATTTGAATACAAAAGGAAGCTATAAACCTACTGAATTTTGAATTCAAAACCTTAATTTGTGACTCCAAAAATTAAAAATAGCTAATTCCTAATTGGAAAATGTTATTCCGAATTGAATGTTATTTATAAAAAATAATATATAATCGTGTGCAAATCACAAAGTTTAATTTTTAAATTAAAAACATTTCTAAATTGACAATTTAACGTGGTCACTTAGGTTAAAGAATATCAGAACTTTTCAAATTTGTTAAGAAAATATTAATATTTTTTTAAAATTTATTGTAAAGTATAACAATGTTCATAAAAGTTTGAATAATAGTTTTATTTATACTTTTGAATTTTTTAAGAAAAAATAAAAAATTACCACGTTCGCAAAATATTCCTTCAAATTGTGTCTAGTGTTAAAAAAAGTGTTAGTTCATTCTTTATAATAGATAGATAAATAATTTATAAAAATGAAAATAATTTTGAAGCTTCTAAAAAACGATTTTTTTTATAACATTAGTTTGATTTAAAATTACTTTAAACATTTAATATAACTTTCTTTACATAATCATTTAAAATTATTTTACCATCTAATTATTATGAAAAATATCCTATAGAATAGTACAAAACTTACCATACAGATCATGCAAAATTCACAAATTGTTATTTTAATAAACTTTGTACACAAATTTACATTTATACTTATTTTCCTCTAATCAATCCTATCCAATGTCAATTTTAAATTTTAAAGATAAAAATACTGAATGCAAAGAGGTAACTTGTCCACAATATATGTTTTTTGTTTTCATTCTGTTTAGTATGAATATAAATTCCATATTTTTTCTTTAACATTGTTTTAATTCAAATATTACACATTAAATATATATAATTTTAGTTAAATAAATATATACAATTAAAATTAATATGCACATTAAATTTTAACTTATTAAAAAAATAATAAAAAATGTATGCACTAATATATGAAATAATGGTAATTTAAACTCTTTTTATAATATCAATAATCAATGTTAATATGACATACAAAATTTATCTTAAAAATCTATTTTCCTTTACATCATAATTGCTCTAACATAAACAAAACTTAACACCCAAGATTTGTTGGATGCACATGCCATGCTTTTTCTGCGTAAGGTTTATATATATATATATATATATATATATATATATATATATATATATATTTTTTTTATTAACTATATCTCAAGTATAATTGTGAAAAATTTTTGAAGTTGATAATTAAATATTTTTCTTTTTATTTGGTTTAAAGTCACTACACTAAAACTTAATATCGATGTTAAATGAACAACACACACTTTATAGTTCACCGTCACCAACCTCAAACCACTGTAGAAGGTCTTTTTTTAGAATAAACTAAATATATTTGACCTCTCTTAATAAAATATTAATATTTGAATGCACACAATTAATAATTAAATTTTAATGAAAAACATGTTTGAGAGATTTAGTATTATTATTACTTTTAAATGAATCATTATTGAGTTAGCTTTGTATCATTCTAACATTAAATTAAGATAACTCACATTCTCCAAACCTAATCTTTTACTTTCAAAACAAAAAAAAAAATGCATTATTCTTTCCAAAGCAAGAAATGAAGCTTCAATGGCCGGATAAATCCGGATCCAAACCAAAACAGCAGAGAAAAACAAAATATATTATCAATTTTTGAAATAATGATTTAAAAAAGTCAACGATTATATATTTAATGTATACTTTCTTTACTTATATACACAATAAATGTTACTCTTTCTCCTAAATAGTCTCCCAAATAAAAATATAAAATTGTTCAATGTTAAGTATTCTTTAAAATATTGAAAAACCTTTTGAATTAGATAATTTTATTAAACATTACTTATCTGATTAAATAATTTTAATATTTTTCTTATAGATAAATAAAAAAATCAGAGAGGTAGAGAGAGTAATGTACATGGGAGAAAAATGATGGTGCATTTAATATTAATAATAAATAAATGCTATCATTAAATAATAATAATAATAATAACTCAAGACAACCAAAATCTCAATCTCATTCTTCTTGTTCTTCGGCAGCACACATAGCATAGCATTCGCGAATCCCTCTGTCTTCAACCAGCAATGCCTGCCCAGAAGCGCTCCCTACCGGACTCCCTCGACGAAGGGGACACTTCGCACCACAACCTCTTCCATTCTCGACATGCGAAGCAACAACAGCAACAACATCAGGACCAGTCACAAGAGCACGAGGATCACCACCATGAAGAAGAGGAACAAGAGGAAGAAGAAGAAGGGGACGGAGAAGAAGAAGAAGATGATGACGAGGAAGAAGAAGACGAAGAAGTAGAAGAAGCGGCACATGATAACGACGGCGGCAAGGAAACGCCACAGGGTTACGTGTCGTTCTCGTCCTTTTTCTTTTCGCTCGGTTTCTTCGTGTCTTCGTGCTATTTTTGGTTCCCCAATTGGTTTTTCTTAACTGGGTTGCGCTTTGTTTCGCATCTGCAGTTCTTCACGTTCTCAAGTTTTTTTATTTTCTCTTTTGCAGATTCCGACGAAACCCCATCTTCTGGCTCTGAAGAAAAACCTGAGTACTCACTCTTTCTCTCTCATACGCCCTCTCTCACGTGCATTGCTTTGAGGCTTCTGTTATGTGTTTAGTTGCCTATTTTTCTTTTAGATTCACGTTCTTTTTTTTATGCTTCTTTTTCCGGATCATGGCAGCATGTCAATTTTGCCTTTTCTGTGTTTTTTCCTTTGAATTTGAACTTTTGTGTTATGGGATGCTATGCGTTTGCTTTGACGGTGTAGATGTAAAGGGCTGATACTTGTTTTGGGGTGTCTGAATTTTCTGAACTCTCCCATTTGATTTGTTGTTGTTCATTTGCATGTTTGGATTTGTGTTTTGTTATACTTTTGAAACTTGTTAGTTGCTTGCCTGCTCAAATGAAGTAAAGCGTAGTTTTTTTGTTATTGGGATATATGAATCCTTGGTGTTATTTTTCATAACGTAGGGTTAAACATCAATCAGCACCTACAATTATTTGTAATTATTGCTACAGTTGCTGCTTTGGAACTTTATTGTTTTTTCCAAGGAGCATAGAGTACTGTTTAAGTCATGTCCATCAGAATGTTCTAAGTAGCCATATATAAACTACTATTGCGTTGATTTGTCCGTCAAGAGTTCAAAATCAAAACTGTTTGACGCATTGTCATGGTACCAGTGGTCAACTTTTGAATATCATAGGTCAGGTTTTATTTGTGGTTGTAGTTCCATTGTGATCCTTGACATTGTAGGAAATTGCATACAAATTGAATCATGGATGGTCCAAAAACCAAGATGTTTTCATCATAGACTTTCTTTTACAATCTTGATAAAGACCTGCGTTTGTCCAGTAATTGTTGCTTCCCTGTAGCTGTATTTCATAGTTAGTCGTTATGCTTAAAGTGATTGACTTGTCCTCTGCATCTCTTCAATGTTTATCCAAGTTGCCAAAGGTTAAAGGCACCGCACAATGGGACCTTGAGGCAAGATTGGCTAAAGTTACTATGTTTCACCAAAGATAGGCACCGAGATTAGAAAAAGAAAGAATACCATATTTGACTATCTAGCATTATTTTTTCATTTAAATTAACACCAACCTGTTTGTTGCTCATGACTGATAGCCCAAGAGTCTGACAAGTGACAGACAACTGGTTATATTTTAACGTTCTGGCAATGGTACCCCACTCCTTAAGCATAACATTTTGGAAGTTAGATTGTTGGTATACTCTGATTTTCTCCCTTTTTAGTTATTAATAAAGTGCTAAAGGTGTGTTGTGTCAGTATGAAAAGGTGTGTCCAAAGCTTGACACAATCAAAGAGAGGCCGACTCCTCCGTATCTTGATTTAGTTCCTTAGATAGACACATCCATGGTTATCAAACTCTCGAGTTAACTCTTAAACTCTTACGAGTTTACGTTCCCAGACATGACTTCCGAGTTAACTTGGAAGTAAACTCTTTTCTGCGTAAACTCGGTAGAATTGATTGTGAAATCGGTAGGATCGTGTAGAATCGCGAGTTTGGAACGATTCTGCGAGCTTGAAAGGGGGAAAAATTAAGAAAAACAAGGTCATTTGGTCTTTTTTTATTATATATTTAATGAAATGCATCAAAATTAATGACAATAATCCAAGTATTTATGTTTTACAATATTTATTTTTATGAACAATATATCTATAAATTTTATATATTTTAAGTTATATATTTTGTAGACTTATTTGAATTAAGATATTATTTATATAATATTTTCATCTGAAGTAAACTCTTACGAGTTTATTAGTCGAGTTTACTCAACTCTCACGAGTTTACGTAAACTCGCGAGTTTGATAACCTTGGACACATCTTTGTCATGTGCCTTTTAGTAGGATTACACTGTTTTTCTTCGAGAAAACTATTGGAATTCTTATTAGTTTGATCCTTTATCATATGGTTGACTGCGGGCATATTCTTGATTTTGTGGAGCATTTTAGGATGAGTTCTTTGTTTGGATTAAATTGTTCTCAGCATTGTCAATAATATGTTTTTTTTTTTCAGTTTTGTATGGATGACTTGAGTACACCAGATAAAAAGAAAGATTTGGTTATTTTATATAGGGATTGATTTAATACTTGTTCTATTGCAGTTAATTATCTCTAAAGTATCTGTGCATAAAGTAAGTCTCTATATGTTAAGTGAATTTACTTGGAAACATACTACTTTTGTCAAAAAAAATAAAATTACATTGTCATTCATGTCTTAATTTCCATATAATTGGAAATAGCTGTTTTGTTATAATTTCTTTTACATCCAAGGTGATTTTTAATTGACTAATGGTATAAAAGTGTTTCAATTACACCAGTGTTATTTAAATATCCACTATAGTGCTATCGCATGGTTGAATATTTGAATCTGCAATTGCAACTCTGGCTGCTATTGCTGCTGTCATGGTTGTGGTTGTGACATGTGTCCTGCATCCTCTTGTCATCTTTGATAAGTCTTCAGCTAATTAAACTTTTGAGTCAATATAAAATTTTTATGTATTTTTGTTTTTCCTTTTATACTTAATTTTAGTGCATATATGTTTGATATATACCATACATATAAATTGTTATGTGACTTCTGCCGTATGCCTGCAATGTTATCTGCTGTATGATATATTGGACTATCAGATTTCTGTCATTTTTCACAGTCTTGATGACATTGGTTTACACTAACAGTGTAACAAATTAAGCTCTATATTAAATTCTTAGTTGCAATGGCATTAGTATTGCTCTTCCAATTCAAGTGTATGGAAAATAAAATGGTACTGTATTTTTTTTTCCTTGGAAGAATCATTTCATTTATAAGTTCATTGGAATATAAAAGTTATTGAGTTAGGTCTAAATCCAATTTCTAAGATGGTAGCAAAGCATGTCCTAGCAAGTTTTGTTAGGTTTATCATGTTATCCACTATTGAGTTGCTATTGGACTACTCACAAATATCTAGTATCATGCTTGAGATGTCCAATCATTGGCCTGAGAGTGTGTGTTGAAGATCTTACATCAATGATGGATATGGTCAAATTATAGTATATGTATGAGAGTAAATCTCACTTTACAAGTTGAATTTCAAATGTTAAATTATGCTGAAATCCACTTTCTAAGGATTGTCTGGGTCACTAGGGATTTGAGATTTTTTTAACTACCCTACTTGTAAATGTATGTTACGTTAAATTGTTCTTTCTATCATGTTTATGTTAATATATGCTTATTGTCTTGTTCTCTTCTTTTGTTTGCAGATTTGTGTATGTAGAACTTTTGGAAATACGTAAAGATGTCCAATGTCCAATTTGCCTTGGTATGCTTTTTGTTTTCCCTTTCAAGATGGCATAATTAGGCTATTAATTAGTTGTGATTTTGCATTTGCTTAGAGATATTTGGTAGGATATACTTACCATTATCAGTTTTTTGCAGTAATGATACGTTGTGAGTAGCAAGTAGTTAATGTTTATTAAAAGATCCTAATGTGTGGTGGAGAGTCTTTTATACTAATGCTACTTATATGTTTTGTTAGGAGGAGAGAGAGAGAGAGGATGTGGTAAGAGTATTACATAGGTTATTTTTCATACAAGACACTTGGAGATTTCTCATTGTTCTTAATGGATTATTGGGTGATTTTGAAAATACTATTGGTCCTTAATAGTTTGGTATTGTTAAAATCTTGTATATATGTTAACATCCTATAGATATAGTAACTGTAAATAACATCCTATAGATATAGTTTGGTATTGTTAAAATCTTGTATATATGTTAACATCCTATAGATATAGTAACTGTAAATAAATATCAGGATCAATTAGATTAACTAAAATAGGGTGAAATGAATATCCTCTAATTATACTTTCTCCCCTGTAAATTGAATAGTTCCATCATGGTCTAAACATACGAAATTCATCATATGCCTTGCCTTCTAAGTTTCTCTCTTCTCATCATGGTTATAAGGGAACCCTAATTCATGCTTTCTTTATGATCCATTGCTTACAAGAGTAATTCTTTTAGTAACTATGTATGCTTGGATAGTGTTGTCAAGAGCCCCTAACTGTTTGTATTTGACCATCATCCAAAATAGGCAAATGAAGATGAATCAGTGCATCATAAATAAATTGAAGGGCACTCATCTTGGTCTAAAAGAGTATTGAGGCCAAAGCATTCTATGTTTCATCAATTGAAACTGAATCGTCAACAATTCCCTTTTTAAATTAAGATCTGCACCTATAACCTGGTTGACCAGTCTTGCTATTTCAAAATTCATAGGCATTTCAAATTCTATTGTTTCTAATTGTGTCTATGTAGTTAATTCATGAATCCTTTTGGACATAAGAACATTGTAACTATTAACATCAATATTCTTAAACAAAAATGGAAATCATGTACCAAGTTTTACCTGGATCTTTGGGCATTTCTGTTTCTCCAAACTACGAGTCTCATCTTTGTAATATAAGATTTGCAGCATTAATCGTTATAATGTATGCAGTGGCACCATTTGCTGATGAAATTCGGATAATGTAAATGCCTTTTAGCTAAGGGAAAATCATCGGGATGTGGTCGATAACAATTGCAATCTATCATGTTGGTTGTGGTCATGCACCTAGAGGATACATTCATAGACATATGATCATTGTATTCTGCGTTGAAGTTTATAGCAAGTGATTGTCCCCTGGACAATTTGTTTAGTTGGTCCAAGCTTTTAATGTGGCTGATCAAATTGCAATGGTTGTGTTTGACCATCATTCAAAATAGATGAGTGAGGATGATTGGTGTTCCATAAACCAAAAGACACTCATCTTGGTTCAGGAGAGTATTGAGACCAAATAACCATATACAACTTCCTTTCAGTCTCTCTGTTTCGTCAATTAAAGCATAACAACCAACAATTCCCTCTTCAAAATCACGATCTACACCTATAACTTGATTCATCATTCTTGTTGTCTCCATAATCTTAGGCATTTTAGGTTCCAATACCCTCCACCAGCCACCACCACCAGTGCCATGGAAAATCCCTAGAATGACAGTTCTGATAAACCATTACAATTTAATCAACCGCTTTTAGAGTGATAGGTCTGCAAAAGGCTTGGACCAACTGAACAAGTGCTCAGCAAATAATCATTGTTATAAACTTCATAATAGGATACAACGACCATGTGCACATGGACGTATCCTCCAGGTACATTGCCGTGACATGATAGTTTGCTATGTCTATCTACCATATCCCAACAATATTGTCTCAGTAAGAGGGCATTCACATTATTCCAATTTTATATGGCAAACGACATCACCAAGGAGATTATAGGGACTGATGTCGTGAATCTTGTTTGTGTAATTTTTCCAAATATGGTGAAGGGAGTTACTAGGTTATTGAACAATTATCACAATCATTTGGTTGATATCGCTCAAAAGAACATAATACAAAAATGAGATTCTTCAATTTGGTGGCACAGAGATGACCATAGAGCTTGATAACACTTGGTTGTCTGATTATCATTGTTTAAAAATATTGAAATTAACAATTACAGTGCTTCTGTGTCCTATAGGATTCGGGTGTTAACTGTGAAAGCTGGCTTTGAATCATTGAAACATGAAATGTTTGTGAATTTGGAAATAGCAAGACTAATCAATCAAGATGTGGGTGCAAATATTGATTTGAAGAGGGAACTGTTGATAATTCTGCTTCAATTGATGAAACAGAGAGACCGAATGGAAGCTGTATGTGGATATATGGTCTCAATAGTCTCCTAGACAGAGATGAGTGCCTTTCAGTTTATTTATGATTCACTAATTAATCCTCACTCACCTGTTTTGGATGATGGTCCGACACGGAAATAGTTAGTGGCTCTTAACTACCTTTTCCAAGCCATAATTAGTTGTACACAGCTATAATTTTTTTCAGGTTCTTTGATATGGTTCTACTAGAACGTTTAAGGTTCCCCATCCCACTTTTAGTCACTTAGAAGATCAAGAGAGCTGCAAATCAATCATCCAATCTCAAATCTACCGCCACCTCATGGGATAACCTAATTGTACAAAGGTTCATAGATCTCCATAGAGAGGCAACAAACAACAGTGATTTACAACTTTAGTGTGCTCTCAACAGCTAGGTTGAGGGATATTTGGAGACCTCATATTTTGCTTAACATACTATAGCAAGCATCAAGTAGGGAGATAGTTGTAGTGATGGTTGTCATTTTTTCTCTTGTTGAATGTACTAAAGACATAACTTTTTGCATAGTAATTAGTAGGATTGGTAGATTTTTGCAACTGAAATGCTGAGATTGCAGGGGATTTGTTATTGAAAAATCCAGTTTTGTAACAAATATGCTTTTAACCTGATGGATTATCGTTGGAAAATAATTGTTGGAGATCTCATATTGACTTGAGATATGACCAAATTATATCATATAATTGGGCACAAGCAAAGGCAATGAACAATGCACACTACCACCTCCTCTCTATCTCCTTCACATTTTGGTACCATGATAAATACAACCTCCTCTGACTATTGGTAGTAAAAGTTTTTTTGGGTTAAATATGTTTTTGATCCCTTACCTTTTAGTGAAAATTGGAATTAGTCCCTCTTCGAAACTTTGACCCAATTTAGTTCCTCAACTATAGAAATGTGTGGATTTAGTCCTTTTAACCAAATTTTGTTAAGTTTATTTGATGTTTCAAATGCATTTCATGATAGCTGTTAGAAGTGGACTTTAAGCCTAACTCAACCCCACAAAACTGGCTTGTAAGGTGAGGTTTGCACCCACTTATACACACTGATTTGGCCTTATCTATAGTCGATGTAGGACTTCCAACACACTCCCTCACGCCGAGGTATATACATCTCGAGCGTGGGACTAGACATTAATGGGTGGTCCGATAGCGGGTGGAACAATATGCCCAACAAACAACAAATATCGCTAGGATAGGCTTTTAACGATGGCTCTGATACCATGTTGAATATAGTGAACTTTAAGCCTAATTCAACCCCACAAAACCGACTTGTAAGGTGAGGTTTGCACCCACTTATATACACTGATTTGGCCTTATCTGTAGTCGATGTGGGATTTCCAACAATAGCATTTGAGTTGTTTATACTGTTCGATACATTTTTTATTCAATGTTAGTTGAGAAATGCATTTGAAACCTTAAATCAACTTAACAAAATTTGGTTAAAATGACTAAATTCACACAGTTCTAAAGATGAAGGACTAAATTAGTCCAAAGTTTCAAAGAGGGACTAATGTCAATTTTCATTGAAAGTTAAAGAACCAAGAACATATTTAACCCAAGTTCTTTTAGTTCAAGTTCTTTGTGTTGAACAATTTTCTCAAAGTTAGGCACACTTGGGGGCTATTATTGGCTTGTTGGGCTAGTATATTAGGTGGAAGAGGGGCCTAGTTTCTACTTCGAGTTGATGTTGAAATTTTAATTGAAGGTGTGGTACTAACAATGCTTTTGTTTCTTACCTTAATTTCATAAAACCTACTTTTAAGGTAAGGACGGTTGAGAACCTTTATATGGATTTATATAACCAGTATATCTAATTGGTGTGGGGCAACAACTAAGTGGACTTGGGATGATTGCAGTTAAAGTGGTTTTCCAATGCTCCCTTCACATCTAGAGCTATCGTCCTAGAGTGTAGCAAATACATGTGACACAACGATAGATTTATATTTGACTTTGATACCATCTTAAAAACATGTTTTATGCCCTATATCAATCTCACACAATCAAGTTGTAAGGTGAAGACTACCCAAGATTTATATTCTTTATTTAAGTCATATATCTGATCAATGTGAGATTAAACCACATCCTTTGAGGTTACAATTAAGATAACTCCTAAAGAGGCTGCAATTAAGGCAAGTCAAGGGTGTCCATAATTAAGGTAGCTTTTCAACAAGTTGGTTACTTATATTTGTTGTGAGGTCACACAAAATATCTATTAATTTGTTTTTCAACTTTAATTGCCAAATTAAATGCATTGGTCATAATCCATATTCCTTTAAGTTTCAACAAATCTTTAATGACCATCCTAGAACCTCTAATTATTTGGTTTTGTCTTGTATACATTAACCTGGGCATTGAACAAAAGTGTTCCATGTACTCTCACTCCTTGTGTTCTTAGCTTGCTTGTTGACAATCCCAATATTTTGGTACAATGTTTTGTCATAGTTTGGATGTAGGAATTGTTGAAGTAACTACTAACTACTTCATAATTTCCCAAGTTTTAACATGTTGTGAATTTTTACATTATCGATAGTATGGTAATTGCTACCACCGTGTTGATACCTCTTTCAATTTATGTTCCAATAACTTAATTGGTTGAGATATTATGGAATTTCTATGTAATAAAAAATGTTCTCAACTATTAGAGATATTATATTTAATTTATATTTATCTCTTATCTTTAGTTTGTTTGTTATTATTTCTTATTTGTATTTTGGGCTTAGCTCATATTTCTTTTATTATAAATAGAGAATCCTATGTGTATATTCAATACAAGGGAGTTTTCACTATATTCAACTTGGTATCAGAGCAGGTTTTCTGATCCTTTTCTACTCTGTCTTTTTCAACCTGTGTCTTTATACTTTAATGGGCGATCCCTGGTTTCTATCTCGCTGGTGCCGCTGTCCGCCATCGTCCGTTGCCGTCCACCGTTTACCGGCCACCGTCGCCGGCCAACGTCACCGGCCGTCAACCGTCGGCCGCCATCTCCTGTCCGTCGGGCCGTTCATAGCTGGATCAATTGTCCCTTCCGCTGTATACTTTAGTTCTGGAAAAATAAGTGTCTTTGTTCAGTATTGTATCTCTATTCCTTAGCCCTTTCCATGATGTGTGTTTAGCTTTATATGGTCATTTATTTACAAGTCTCCAAGGACAGTTGTGGTTAACACCAAGGAATTTCAAACACCAAAGTTATGGGTTGAAACAATTTCACCAGCCCTTTATCAAATCTTTTTTTTGGGTGCTTTGATGAATAAGAGCGCATTATGATCTTCCACTTTCACGGTTTGTCATCGGTGCGCCGTCATTTCCACCGTTCACCGTGAGGGGGAGTATGTTTCCAGCCATTGCAGGCCCCACCAGTCAGAGATGGCAATCCCTGCAGTTGTCAGTGATGGCAGTCCCCGCAGTTTTGTCGCTTTCAGTCACTGCAGGCCCCATACTTACTTGATAGCAATCCAGTCCTTGCAGTTTGTCATTGTCCTCCTTTGTCAAAGTCATCCTACTTGAAGTTTCATGGTGCTAGTTGAAGTTTCGCAGTTGTCCACCACTGTCCAATCCATAAGCTGCTAGTTGTTCGTCGACATGTGATTACATATATGTTTGCCGCACACTCTTGAAGACAGATTTGTATGCTCCAGTTTGAGGAGGAGTGTTAGAAATATTATATTTAGTTTATATTTATCTCTTATCTTTAGTTAGTTTGTTTATCTTTCTTATTTGTATTTTGGGTTTAGCCCATATTTTTTCTATTATAAATAGAGGACCCTATGTGTATATTCAACACAAGAGAGTTTTCACTATATTCAACTATTATGAATGCAATAAGAAAATTTCTAGTGTATAATTGCACATGGAAGCATAACAAGTTGGTAGTCAATAGTCATTTGCTTAAGAGCAATAATCCAATTTTGGTGGTATCCTTTGATGAAAATCTCTCTGTTGTGGTTGTTTATGATTGCCACATTGGTTAAACAAAAAAAGGACATCACCATTATGGTGGGGGCTTAGGTATTATAGTTGCCTTAAATACTGCATTGAGTAGTATGAGATGCTCAGTTGAGTACTAAAGTGGCTCAGCTCTTCCATTTAAACAAAGCTTTTAAGGGGGTTCTACATTCCTTATCAACTAGTATTGATGTTGGTTGCTAGAGTCTCAGTCTTACAAAGTGGTTTAGATCCAATTCAACCTTATTATTTAGCCTGTAAGGTGAAGTTTACATTTATTTATATTATTTTTTTGTGGCGAGGAAAAGACTAGATGGAAGAACATGAAGGAGTCCTTACAAGAAACATGGTTGAGGAGAAAGAGGAGGAAGAGTTAGAAAGAGCCTATGAAGGAAGAAAGATAAGAGCAAGACTAAGAGAACTAGAGATGGAGATTGGAAAATATAGTATAGATATTGTATTTTGATATTATTTCCATCGATGTGAGACTTGGGTTCTTTACCAATAGAAATGGTTACTTACAAAGGGGCTGACCGGAAAAGCTGAGTGAAGTGTTGTGGATTGCAGTTGCTGAGATGCAACTTACAAGGGTGGTTTTGTGATGAAGACTTGGGTATTATGAAAAGTCGAAGTTCCCCATTCTGTTATATGAGATGCTCAATTAAGTAATTAAAGTAAGGACATAATTGATGATAAATCAAAAGATATTCATTTGATGGCCAAACAATTATACCTCAAATGCTTTTAACAGAATGCATCATAATAGGGAAACTAAACTTAATGAGGAAAACTAGAAACGTAATCTGAAAATAAAATCAAAACACAAAACTAGGAAACTAACCTGATTTTACAATTCCTAGACCTGTGTTGCTGTGTTAAATTTAGGTATACAAGTTTCACAGCTCTACTCCGTAAGTGATTCTTTGAGCTTTTAGTTGTACACTGATTTGGTAATTCCTAGAAGCATGCATTGCTGTGTAAAATGTTTTGCTCGAAAGGAAAAACTGTCTAGATAAAAAATTAAATCTCAGATTGACTGAAAAGATCATATATTTTATGTACTGCACTTTCACTGGATGTGGTTTTTTCATGCACTAAATGTGTTTTCTTCAAGTTAACCAAGTTATGATTGGCTATTGATTTGAGCACTTGTAGTCCTGGATTTCATTATGAAAAGTGTTTTTGAAACTTTCAGCTCACTTCATGCTTGAATGATAGCATATCTTGTTTGCTGAAGAACTAACCACTGCTTGAACAGGAATTATCAAGAAGACAAGAACTGTCATGGAATGCTTGCACCGCTTTTGCAGGGAATGCATTGACAAATCAATGCGACTGGGGTAGGCTCCATGAATCCATTCCAGGCGTCTTATTTATTTATTTAATATGCTGCCGATAATTTCTGGCTAAGTCTTTTATGGTGCTCATCAGAAAAACACCTTATACTCTCTGGAGCCACATTCATCATTTATGTATTGTCTTAGGAATAATGAATGTCCAGCCTGCCGCACACATTGTGCCAGTCGCCGTTCGCTGAGAGATGATCCAAATTATGATGCCCTTATTGCTGCTTTATATCCAGATATTGAGAAGTACGAAGAAGAGGTATAAGTTGACCAGTTTATTACTTCATTTTCTACTTTGTTCACATAAAAGTAAAGCTTTCACATTCAACTAATGATACTGTTCACCATCCCATTACAGGAGCTTGAATTTCGTGAAGAGGAGAAGAACCGCAATAAACAGGTGAATAATTATTGAGTAAACAAATTTAAATTAAGCATAATTTCAACATTCAGATGTATGTAAAATACTAAATCGCAACACTTATACTGATTGATGTTGAGTGATTGACAATCTGTATGACTGCCACGAGCCCATAACATATTAACTCCTAAATATGTATCTTATCAATGAACATTTATTAATTTCTAAGGTTTATTCTTGTGCCTCACTAATTTTAAATCTTATCATTGGTCTGTCATCTCAATTGTCAAATCTCAGCTTTCTAGCTTTGCTGGCAGATTCAAGCTTCAATAGCAAAAGTAGTTCAACGGCAATCAGAAGCACTTGTTAAGAGACGTAAAGATACACCAGGTGTATTTCTCACAAGATCACAGCGTAACCAACGAATTCATTCTAGGAGACAAACCCAAACAATTGAAGGATCGGAAGACAATGAGGAGGACAATGACAATAATGAAAAGGATTCATCTTCAGCCGATGAACGAAGTACAGAACACAGGCAGAAAAGGCGAAAGAGATGGGCTAGAGTTCGCCCCTCTCAACCCTCATCATCCATGGCAAGTCCAGATGGAGGCAATGATAGTGACATGGATATAAGTAGAGAAAATCGTGGAATTTCAAGGCAGGTGTCAAAACATAGAAAGCTTACTTGGGGAAGGGGTGGTTTCAGAAGTCACACACGACATGGCAGTGGTGGAGGTAGCAATAGCAAAAGTTCTCGCAGTAGTCGATTGTCTAAGTTTGTTGATCATCTCCGAAGCTTGGATGAAAACACTAATGAGGTATTTCTTACCTCATTCCCTCTTGTAATAGGTGACAGATATTACTGTTGAATGCTTCTATTCTTATTTCAGTTGAATATAAAGATGCTATATTTTTCACAGTTTGACATCCGTCTCATGCTTGTTTCTCTTGATCATCAAAATACACCAAGTTTGCCACAACCTTACCTTTGCTGTCGACCAACTTTGTCAGTGGAGCACCTTTACGAAGTAAGATCCTGTCCCGTGTTGATAAAAAATAAAAATGATTGCATAGTATGCTTCTGTTGATGAGCCAGTGTTAGTTTTCTTGTAAGAATAATAATTGTCTAACATTTTTATGTATTATACATAGTATGTTGCTCGTCAGACACCTTTTCCAGTTGAAGGAATCGAGATACTGGCAGTCAAAGGATGCCACAGCACAAATCGTGACAAGTCAGCTGATGAGAATTCAGCACTCATATATGATGACCTATCAACGCTGGTTATAGAGCCACACAAAGATGAACTGGAAGTTTTACAAGAACAGGAGACTCTGGCAGGGCTTAGATCCAAATGCATATCCAAGATGGGGCATTTGGTGAGTGTTAAGGTGGTTTTCTCCCCTAATATTACTTTAGGTAACAACTTAATTTCACACATTTTTCTGCTGTTTCAGATTCTTGCATACAGGCGGAAGGAAGTATCATAGTGTTGGTTTGATTGGCGGACATTTGACATTAACAGTGTCATAAGTTTCTTCAGTATGTACATAAAAAGAAGAGTTCCCTGTTGCATCCTCAGAAAAAAAAAAGAATCTTTTTAGCATACTAATTATAAGAACCTTCCAAAAGGTTATGCAAGCATTATTGTGCTATCTTTTGTAGTTTAGATTTACTTTCTAAAATACTAGTTAGGTTTCCCGCTTTACTTCCTGTCCTGATCTATCAATCAGTGTGTATCCAATCTGTCATTGTGAGAACTATCATAGTCTTAAGAAGTAGTATTTATGGTGGAAAATTTCGTCTTCATTGTGGAAAATGAACATTTTATCCAAGCATTGGTTTTGTTAAATAAAACATTAAGTCACAAACTGGTTTGGGTACAGAAGTAATGTAAGAATGCCAACTTCTATGAAAAAAATTACGTTCACAAAATGAGACTAAGTTGTTTCAGTGCCTTCTATTCCTCTATGTTGATGTTTTCATCTATATTACTGCCATGGCTTAAACAAAATCAAAAGGTGTTCACCATCAAAAGTTGTGCTCTCTATCTACATCGCTTGTAAATTGAATATATGATGACACTCAATGATATGAGTAGTAATTCATTCTAATTTTGGTTCATAAAACACAGCAGAGATAACTGACTCCAAAACTGTTGTTTAGAATCACGGCAACTATAAATAGATTATGAAAAAGAAGCATATGTGAAATGATGTTTTTGTTTCAACCTATGAAAAAGAAGCTTATGTCCTTGAAATGAAATTTAAACTTTCAAGGGGAAAGTCAAAACATGGAACAAATAGTGTTTTGGTGGTGTTGAGAGGAGGTACAAGGAAGTAAAATATGAACTAAATGAGATGAATAAGAAGGTTTGAGGATGAATGCATGAAGAAAAAGGAGTCACAAGACAAATTGAAGCATGTGGCTATGCACTGAGAATCTCTTTGGAAGCAAAAATATAGAAACAATTAGATTGTGGATGGTGATAGAAACTCGAAACATAGTAACATAAAATGGCAATGAAGGCTGAAGAAGGTGATAATAACAAACACATATTTTTTTAACTGATGTAATTCTATAAAGTTAATTCTGTTTGAAATTTATCATATTTAAAATTCTTTAAGATTTATGAATATTTTAAAACATAAATATATATTAAGTTATATATATATAACATTTTTTTGTAGTTACAAATAATACAAATACAAAACATCACATACAAAGAGAGTTTAATAACTTTATGCAAATTAAATTTTGTTACTTTAATGGTGAGATGAGTTAAAATTTAAAAATAAAAAAGGGTTTGGAAAAATACAAGAAAATGTACAATTCATTTTGACATGAAAAAATGTTGTATTTGAGTTTCTCCAGCTCATTATTTCTGGGTAGATTCCTGAACAACCACACTGCTCTGCAAATTTCTTCTGACATGCCATGGAAGAAAACCTTATTTTCAGGTGATGCCAAAATCCAAATTATTTAAATATTCTCCTTCAGACTAATAGACAAACATTTTCGTACTAAACTTTTAGGTCTTCTTCTCTCACTATGATTCTCAATTTTCTTCTCACAAAAAAAATAACTCATGTTACACCAATTTTCACTCTTCAAATTAGATCATCCTTCACCACTGTTATTAGATGCTCAAATTCTGTCTCCATCACCCTCTATGATTCCTCAAAATAAATTGGGAGGAAATGGTATGGTAAATTACTTTATTGGATTTTACATGTTAATAAACTAATTAATTACAAGCTAATTGCTAAATGTAGAATGATATAAATTAATGCAATACCTAAGGTTTATTATATAAATAAAATTTATAAAAATTTGTAATTATGTACTTATAATTTTTATATTCATTAAAAAAATTAAAAATTTTAGTGTTTTTATTTTTTGATTGTATATAATTTTTCTTATATTTTTATTTAAACTAGTTGAACTAATGAGTATTAATCAAAATTGATTTTCATTAATTTTTAAAAGTTTAAATTTTTACTTTAACCATAAAAGTAAATTTAGTTGTTTTAATATATAATTTTTATTATTGTAAACAACTCTACTACTAATTTTACTTTCCACTGAACAATTCCAGAACCCTTCATAAATAGACACCATTATTGACCTGACTCTTTTATATTTAATTATTTTTTCATCTTCATTTCAATTTAATATATTTGTAATGAATTGTTATGTTTTCTACTATCATAAATACACTGTTAACCGTTCTACTTTCTCCATTGTTTTATTGGAGCTGACGTTATTTGCAATCAATATGAAATGAATGAGCTTCAACTTCTCATAACATCAGTTTCAAACTATTGACTCTAATAACAATTTAACAAGTCAACAATGGCATACTAATTTATCACTAACCTCAGTTAAATTAAAAATTTAAATATAGTTAGCATTAAATATAGAGATATTGTTAATTTGAGAAATGATTTCTTTAATCATAATTTTGCTTTCTAAAAGGTATTTTATAAGCTAAAAGAGAAAACTATATATCAACAACTTTTTGTATTAATTCTTAAATAATGCGGGATTTTTAATTTATTATTTCTTAATTAACCTAATATGTTTAAGGATGGTGAAGGAAGCACTGGATTCCAAAAGTTATTGATACATAAGTAAAGTATTTTGAAGTGATATTTTTACATTTACAAAGAAAAAAACAACTTATTGACAATTTAATATATTACTATTTTAAATATATATATTTTTCTTTTTAATTTTAAATTATTAAAAGTAAAAAGATACACAAACTTTTTAATAAAAAAAAATGAAAAGACTTCCTAAAACTTGTGTTGAATGCTAATAAAAGAATCAATATTTGAGTACATAAGTTTGACAAATGATGACTTTTCTTCCAAAAAAATCAGTTGTATATATATTTTCCAACATGAATAATCACAGTCGTAGTTATAATAGATAACCATACTAATATTCCTGTACAAATTAGAACAATGTTAGAAATGAATCAAACTGCTTGAACCCTTCTCCTGAAATCATTCCAACTTATTAATTCATGAATTTAACATGTATTGTGAGTTTTGAGGAGTGGTTGAGAAATCAAAAGCTTCATTATATCTAATTCATCTTGTATATACTAATTTCCTAAACTTCAGGTTTTGAACTTTTAATTTAGGAAGTGTCAGTTATGGTTTCATCTATTATGTGGATTGATTATTCTTTATTGGAAAAGAAAGTGCAGAATTTTTTTAAAGCAGAAATAAGCCTTAAAGTTTGGTCTCCTTTTTTTTCCTCAAATTCTAACTCCCAGATGACCAGGAAACCTCACATTATTTGCATTCCTTCAATTCAACAACTTGAAACATTACCTTAACATCTCAGCAATGATGACAAAAACTCAATTTTCAATTTTCAATTTTCTAGGATAGACATCGATACCTCAGAAACCAGTGCTTGTATTTGCTTCCAATGTTTTATTAATCATCAGTAATTTTCTGGTCATTAGTATGAAATGATGAAGAAATGAGCCTTTGTGTCCATAAATAAAACCAATGACATGCTACTGTTTCTGGTATGAGCATAAAACCATGACTCTATGGTAATAACATGATGATGGTAAAAAGCTGTAGCAGTATTTTATAATTTATTGAAACGGTTTAATTTTCAACAGGTGCAGTGAATTGCAGGGTCTAATGAGTACAAATCACGATTTCTCTCATCTGTCGTATATATGTTATCACATCTCTTTTAAGGTTCAACCACTTCTCTTCTTCAGTAGTTGAACCATTATTTTTACAGAGAGAACGTGAATTTTCTTTGTATTCCTTTTGTTATTATGTCAGACTCGTAATCACACTTTTTTTAAGTGTTATGGGAGTGCTAAAACCTCTAATGAAATGTTATGCATTATTGTTTGGTTCTTATGAAGGGACAATTGGTCAAAAATTTTATGAACACTTTTTTGAGTCAAAGGAGAAAGAAGAAGAAAGAAAAAATAAAGAGAAACAAGTGCAATGAAAGAAGAAGTGGAAGAAAGTGAGGTAGATGGAGCCCTCATAACGTGATCTAGAATTTTCATGTTAGATGTGATGACAGCATCTCAAAATGGGATGAGATAACAGTAACTGAGAGAAGCTGTAAGAGAATTACACATAGCTAAAATTGATGCCCCCAATGAATTATGAAACTGCCACATACCCTCTTTTGCATGCTCATCCCAAATGCTACAATGCCACGAACCTCCTTCACTGTCCCCACATTCCATCCTTCTTACCTTTTCTCTCTCTTCTCACTTTCTCTCTCTGCATCTATCCTATATAACTCACAACACCCTTTTCTTTCCCTCCACATTAACACATTCACTCACTCTTTCTTTCTTCTTATTCCCTTTCTCTTTCATCGTTCAAGGTGGCCAACATGAGCAGTGTCTGTTCCGACCACCACAAGTTTCACCCCTCTCATCAATTCCTCTCTCCCAACAAAACCCTCAGAGAGATTGACGTCCCTCCAAGGAAGCTCCTCACTCGCCGCGCTGCCATTGCATGTGCTGGCTCAGAGTTGTTTTCTGACGACACCATGCTGCAAAAGTTCCTTCCTTCCAACAGCCTTGATGACTCCGATGAGGACGACCCTTACTCCGCCGACCACTTCAGGATGTTTGAGTTCAAGGTCCGCCGGTGCACTCGCAGCAGGAGTCATGACTGGACTGACTGCCCTTTTGCTCACCCCGGAGAAAAGGCTCGCCGCCGTGACCCTCGGCGGTATCACTACTCGGGAACTGTGTGTCCTGAATATCGTCATGGAGGGTGCAACCGTGGTGATGCATGTGAATTCGCTCATGGAGTATTTGAATGCTGGCTGCACCCTGCAAGATACAGGACAGAGGCCTGTAAGGATGGAAAGAACTGCAAGAGAAAGGTTTGTTTCTTTGCACACACACCTCGCCAGCTGAGAATTTTACCGGTAACCTCTCCTTCTTCGAATGACATGTCATGCAAGAAGAACATTAAGAATCTCTTCAACCATGCTTCAAGATCCAACAACAACAACAACAACGGCTGTTGTTTGTTTTGCCATTGTGTATCTTCCTCTTCCTCTTCCTCTTCCACCGCTTCTCCAACTTCAACCCTCTTCAACATGTCTCATTACTCGCCACCGCTATCTCCATCCTCCTCCTCCTCCTCACCACCTCCTTCTCCCTTGAAACCCCGAAAAGGGGTTTCTGTTTCTCCAATTTCCCTATATGGTGCTGCTCATCATGGGGTGGTGAGTTACAAAGAAGCCTTCGCTGAATTTGTGAACTCCTTGGAGGGGTTGAGTTTGAACGAGGGTTCTCCCGTTTCTGGTGCCAAACCATTGAACTTGCCTTGGATTGATGTTTCTCTGAACTGTGAGGAACAGCTGCAGCAACAACGACAACCGCTCATTGCTTCTTCTTTTGGCTGCGAAGATCAGCAGCAGTTTATTTTTTCACCATCCTCCACTCAGACACCCACAAATGTTGCGTTTTGCAGCAACAGGTTCACAGGCAACAACAACAACAACAACGTTGTCGGTGCTGACTCAAATGTCCCAGATCTTGCTTGGGTAAACGAGTTGCTGATGTAGAAGGTGAAGATGGTGATGAAATTGGTAGCGAAATGACTCCTAATACAGCAGTGAAAGAAACTGTAAATACCGCGGAGAAACATAATGTGTCTCTGGAGTATATTGTTATTATTAATTATTGTTGCAGGTTCATTGCTTTCTGAATTTGTTAAGTTTGTGACAAATTATGTAATTTGGATTTCATCTTGTTCAATGCATAAGGGAATATTTTGGGTCTTTGAAAAATGAAAAATTCTTTAGCTTTATTTTCTCCACCGATAGTGAGAATTACGTGGTAAACCTACCCTGAAGAAGCTAAATCTTTGGGATGGGAAATCATGATATTTTGATGTTATGTTGGCCTTTACAAGTGCAGAAAGTGGATTCCAAGACATGGCAAACATGCAATCTTTGTCGTGGCAACACATCATCAAATAGAAACAATATTATAGTGATGGATTGATGGATAATGATAAATCTGGGAAATTTTATATTCTTTGAGCAATTTGATGGGGTTTGAATTGGTGAGGTGAAAAACTGTTAATTGGTGAAGTCGATTGAAAAATAAATTTGAGATGCAGAAAAGGGAAATGAAAGTATCTTTACAGTTGTAAATTTAAACATTGGCGTCCTTTATTTAGTAAAGATATTTAATCTCTTTGATGGTGTTGTCCTTTAGGAAGGGAAAAGGGAAGAAATAGAAAACCAACTAAAAGCTAAAATCTAACAAGTTTTGCTATTTTATTGCTCATTAATTGCTTAATAAATTACTTTTATTTGTTAAACTTCTAACCCTTGTGTAATATATGAAAGGTTAATTACGTTGTTAACAATCAAGTTTATGGATAAGCGAAAAGTGACAAACAGATTCATCTCTATTCGTCTTCGTCTTCCATAACTCATTTCAATCGAATTAAAATGTTATAATTTCGATAGACTCTCTATACCTTTAAATATGACACTGTATATACCTTAAATATGACAAAGAAAAGATTCTATGATATTCTACGTAACTATTTTTTATCTAGTCTGTTTTTTCATCTGTGTTTCTTTATAATTCAAATAATAAAGTCATTTTCATTAACTGTAACTCGATTAATTTTTTCGGAGTTTCGGATCGGATAAGTTTTTGATGAGTTTAGATTAACATTTGTAGTGGTATTTAAATGTTTTCAAACATTTAGATAAACCTAGATAACAACCCAATAAGGTTGTTTCTGCAACTCCAATTTCCAAAAATAGCTTTATATCCCAAAATTTTTTATTTTTTTCATTTAATTTGGAAATAAAAGTTTTAAAAAATCTAATTCGAAATTCAATGAAAAAAAAATCCTTAATTATGTATAATTTTTTTATCATATAATTTTTTGAACTACAAAGGACAATTTTAAAATTAAAAAAAAATTGAAGATACAAAATGAAATGATTAAAGTTACAGAATGAAACAGAGATACAATTATGTATATATGTTTTCCAGCCATATTTCATCCAAAAGGAAGTTATTCTATTTTTAAAAAAAATTACGCTACCTTCATGTTAAATAATATTTACTTGAATCTGTATTTTTTTTTATTTCTCTTTTAATTAAAGAAAACGTTAAGAAACATAGGTAGGAAAAAATAATTTTAAGAGAGAAGATTTAACCATTAGAAAGGATATGATCTCGCAGGTTTTTTCCATCTGAGTTGAAGACTGTTTCAAGATTTGACATGTTCATGTAACGGAGGTACCTTCCGTACAACACATTTGTAGCTACCTAAGATGCATCTGTGTTCCCTCACTAGTCTGGAAGATCTAAACTGTGAATAATTCTTCAAATCCATTTCTTAATCACTGACAGAAATTGGTTAATTATTGTTCTGATGCGGATTTGGGTTTTAAAGAATGCAGGTTTAAATTTGTTGAAGGAGTCACTTGAACAGATATTTTTCAAAATTTGTTATATGTAATATAAATATTTATTGTTTATGTTTAATAAAAGATATCTCATTTGTCTTTTATACTTTAAATTCCAACAATTGGTATCATAGTAAAAAGAATTTTATGATATTTGTGATATAATCCAAAGATATTTACAAATATCAAATAGTCACTACATATAAGATAGAATTTGAAACATCCTTTACTACGAAATGATAGACATGATTACGAAGTGGCTCATAATCAAATAATTCTACAATTGCTTAAATGAAAAATCACAAAGAAAGCCGACTTCGAAAGTCCAAAGCCAAATCAATTTTGTTCACAGTTGTATCTCTAGTCATTTTCAACATAATAATGACATTGAAAATGACACATGAAATCTTGAAGTTTTTGAAGGAAGAGTATGAAGGCAGTGAGAGAATCAAAGGAATGCAAGCTCTGAATCTGGTTCGAGAACTTGAGATGAGAGGATGAAAGATTCAGAGAAAATCAAAGATTATGCAGACAAGCTTCTCAGCATTGCAAACAAAATACGTCTTCTTGGCACTAAGATTCCTGATTCTCGAATTGTTCAAAAAACACTTATAACAATTCTAGAAAGATATGAAGTCATATTGACTTTCTTGGAGAACTCCAAAGATCTTTCTACTATTACTTGGAAGAACTTTTGACCACACTTCAAGCTCCAGTACAAAGAAGACTCATGAAAGAAGAAGGTTATATTGAAGGGGCTTTGGCAGCTAAATTGCTGAAAAATATAGCAAGTCAGGAAGTTTCAACCATAAAAATAATAGCAAATCCTCTCATGTTTTTCCATCATGTCCTTTTTGTAAGAAAAACAATCATCTACAAATAAAGAGTTGGTAAGGCCAGATGTGAAATGTCATAAATGTGGACAATTAGGGCATGTAGAGAAAATCTACAAGTCATCATAGAAACAAGAGAATGTACAAGTTGTTGTTGAAGAGGATGAAGAAGAAAAACTTTTTGTTGTTTCTTGCTTTGTCAGAAAGTTGACTAACTGATAGTGGTTGCATGAACTACATGAATTGCAAAGTTGCGCATACGGGTGATTTCTCTTCTAATTCAGGCAGCCCTTGTACTTGCATATAGTCTTCAACCTTATACAGAACAAACTGCTCTTCATCAATCAAATTTGCCTTCATTTAAACTTTGAATAATTCTTTCTTATTTGAATATTTAATCGTGCATGTTTTATCTTCAAATAGAATTTTATAGCCTTTCTCTTGAAGTTGGACAACACTCAACAAGTTTTGGCCAATTTCAGGAATATATAGAACATCAGTAATTAATTTCAAACATGGGCAACCTTCGATCACGATGACTCCTTTGCCCTTCACTTCTATTTTTGCTCCGTTTTCAATTCTGACTTTTGTGTTATAGGTTGCATCAAGATCTTTGAATAATTTTTTATCGTAAGTCATGTAGTTCGTGCAACCACCATCAATTAGCCAACTTTCTGTTGATCTTGTAGTAACAAAGCAAGAAACAACAAAAAGTTCTTCTTCTTCACCCTCTTCAACAACAACTTATACATTCTCTTGTTTCTGTGGATGATTGTTTTTTTTACAAAAAAGATATGATGGAAAAACATGAGAGGATTTGCTATCATTTGTGGTTGAAACTTCCTGACTTGCCATATTTTTTCCAGCAACTTAGCTGCCAAAGCCCCTTCAATATAACTTTGTTCTCTCATAAGTCTTCTTTGTTTTGAAGCCTGAAGTCAAAGCTCTGTCAAGGTAATAGTAGAAAGATCTTTGGAGTTCTCCAAGGAAGTCAATGTGGTTTCATATTTTTCTGGAATTGTTACAAGTATTTTTTGAACAATTAGAGAATCAGGAATCTTAGTGCCAAGAAGACGTATTTTGTTTGCAACGTCGAAAAGTTTGTCCGCATAATCTTTGATTTTCTCCGAATCTTTCATCCTCTGCATCTCAAGTTCTCGAACCTGATTCAGAGCTTGCATTTCTTTTGATTCTTTCACTGCTTTTATACTATTCCTTCAAAAACTTCTAGATTTCATATGTCGTTTTCAACGTCATTATTCTGTTGAAAATGACTGGAGATACAACTGTAAATAAAATTGATTTGGCTTTAGACTTTCGAAGTCTGCTTCTTTGTGATTTTTCATTTGAGCAACTGTAGGATTATTTGATAAGGGGGCACTTTGTAATCCTATTCTACAACTTCTCATACATCGTTAATATCAATATACGCTTCCATTTTTACTCATACATCGTTAATATCAATATACGCTTCCATTTTTACGATCATAGTTTAGTCCATCAAATACAGACGCAAAAATGGTAGTAAATGATGTTTGAATAAAATTTTTGCACTAGATAAATTAAGTTTTGAAAGAGATACTTGGGAAATGAATAAAGTGAGAAAGAAATTCGAGATTCACATAAAAATATAAAGGTAATTTCAAGTTCAGATTATGAAAGAAACAAGATAAATATATTGCGAAATATTTGAAAGTTTATTATTATTATAGGGGTCTTGGATTACTTTTGGACGCCATACCTGCACTGATCTACCATGCTGGTCCCACTGATAAAAAATGGCAGAGATGCTTTAAAAACCCTTTAATACTTCAGTTAATTTCGTAGTGAAATAAGATAAAGATGCAGACAAAAATGTTAAAAGTAAAAGTCTGGTACGCTGAGGTGAGGCCCCTAAAATGGAGATGAGATGAATCAAGTGAAAGCAGTGTGACATAGGTAGTAGGGGCCTACACTGGCACTTATGAAATTCAATTTCATGACTATAATTTTGAGATCCAAAACGCAGGCAATTAATACATTATAAGCCTTGTTAACTAGCTATTTTTCATGCTAAAGAAAAAGGACACTGATTCATAGTGCAAACTTCGACAGCGTAGCATTTGTTGATAGCTTCTTAGGATGCAACCATGCAGACTTATTCGAAAGACAGCTAGGGTAGGGTGATGGGTAAGGATCCGTAGTGTTTTGTTTGGAATAACTCTTATGGCGGGATTTGCTGTTTGTAAGCTTAGGTTAGGTGGTGATGCATAAACTTACACCACCATTGGTATAATAAAAGGAAACAACCCATGTTAAAACGACATATTATAAACTTTGAAATCCATAATAGTATTTGCTTTCTTTGTCAATTTTCAATTATAGAAGACATTAAACGAGTGTGTATAAGACTATCATAATTCATGTCATGCATGCAGTTTTCTTGACCCACAGAATCGTTGGTATCTTGTAAATGAGTGCTGTTTTGGTGATGGAGCAATTTTATGCATACAAAATGTTTAAGTTACTGAGTTTGATATGCAGTTTGATTTACTTGAATAATGTATTCAATTGAAATAATCTTTCAAACCGTAAATAAAAAAAGTTAACCCCCAATTTCTATAATGTCAAACAATTTAGTTCCAGAAAGTTAACAATCATTGTCAACTTGATGTAATGGATTTCTCGATTACCAATTGATTTAATCCCAAACATTTAAAACTAAATTAACTAATGCTCAAAAGACATTATTTATTTCATGGACAACAACAACGAGTAATTGTAATTGCAGAGACTAATTAATTGTTTACTCTATTATAATCATCGCTTACTCGCCAATAGCCATGCAATTTGTAGCAGGGTTCTGACAACGATTGGTGAGGAGCATACTCTTAGAGGATTAACTACTCCCGAGGTAAGCATTAAAACTGTCACTACTTCTATTCATCTGCAACCTGCATAAAAACATGTTAACCTCAACGAATTATCATTGTCCAGATGCTTCCACTAAGGAAAAAAAAACTACGAATTTAGCATTCATTGACCTGCCCACTTTCTTGATAGCCACCAGTTGTATTACTCTTTAATAAATGCAATATAACCCTAACTGGAGAATATAACGTGCAGAATGTATTTCAGTGGCGAAGAAATCAAATATGTCTCCAACCAGAAGTTGGAAAAAAAAATAATGATAGTAATATAAAAACAATCAGATAATCTATTGAATCTTGAAAATTCATTTCCTTTTCGCTTTATATCGACAATTATCTAATGGCACTTTAGAGGTGCCCAATTTACAAAAATAACATTAGTATACACGTAACTGACAATGTACTTGGTTAATTTTGATCGAAAGGGATATACAACTAAGATGCGGCATCTGTTGCTCTTCCAGTTGCTGCTTAATCTCAGTTGTCCTTTCTTGTGTAGTTAGACAGAGATGATCTTGATTGTGACTGGAAAAAATCAAATGGTGTTCCTGATCCGAAAGATCTTCTGGTAGCATTCGGGGAATCTGACAACAGTGGTTCATACACAGGATTTCTGTTTTTGGGTTGTGTTATTGACAAGGTAGAAACATCTTTCTCTATAGATCTCGGCTGAGGCTCAATGGGGCCAAGAGACAAAATTGGCCCGCCCACACGTTCAGCTTGCTGCAATGTATTGATTTTGCTCGGTCTATATGTATATCGGAAGTACTTGATAGCTAGAATGGGACCCATCCCTGCCGCAACCATGAGCTGTATGGAATAATAGTTTCTATCAAACCATAATCAACGTATTTTATCAAAAAGAAAATGTGAATGAATTAGGCTCCTCGCTAGGGCCATCAAACCTACGTCGATTTATTTCAGAGGCAAAGAAATAGATGTGTGAACTTTATTAAGAAAAATAAAGGAGCTCAATGTCATATAACGTTAATGAATTTGGCTTCTTGCCAGGGCCATGCACTCTATGTTGATTTATTTCACAGGAAAGAAATAGACGTGAATTTTATCAGGAAAATATGGAACTCAATGCCATACATATTTGGGACAAGATTCCTGTAGAATGTGAAATTTCGTGATCTAACACTGCTGGAAAGGAGAACATGGAAATAGCATGGACGTGTTTAATTTGTTTTACTCAAAATAAAAAATAGAAAAACAAAATCTTGAATGCAATCCTGATGAGAGCAGAAAGGAAAGAGGAAGAGCAAATTGAGAGTGAAGAACTTCATTAAGGTGCAAGAACTGAGAAGCTACTTACAGATACTGTTATCCAATATGACGGCTGATGACACAACTTAAACATAATTGTATACATCCCTGATGAAGGAAGAGCGCTGAAGATCCAGTTAATGACATAAAAGGCAGCCAAATTACCCCATATAGCCATATGTTGCAATATAGTAAAGGAACTGTAGGCATAAAAAATAAGAGTCAGGTAATCAAACCAGAAAAACTTCTCCAACGAGTTGAAGCAAAATGCTTTGAACTAAAACGACTTCTTTTTCAGAATTTCTATGCCAACCAAACATTTGCAACCAAGCCAAAAAAGCAATATTCCTCCCCGCCAACTCCAGCACCACCAAAAATTAAACTCTTCTCATTAAAAATGGAAACATTATACACAAGATAGTTCTTTCAGTTCATTACAAACAGCATAGCACTCTAAGTCGAGGTAACAGTTGCATCAATGGCTACCAATATTAAAGCTTACTTGGTCTCCATTGTCACTACAAAAGCCTGTAACCATATACAACCCGAAAGTGCAACCATTGAAACCTCCTCCATTTCACTTTTATCATAAGCATAGGCATGTATGCTTATCACAAATACAACTATTGCCTGCAAATTACAATCAATACCAATGATAAATGACCAGACACATATACTAAATAATTTGAAGTAGAGATAAATAAGTAATAGAATTGAAAGTTAAACAGCAAAATAAATATTTATATGCTTTTTTATTTTTTTCCTTTTTCAATTATTTTTGTTATTCATTTTAATATTTATACTTCCTTTTTTAATACTTGACACTCTTTTTAAATTTTTATTATTCTTTATCGATTTAATAGCTGCTTTAATACTTAATAACTATACATTTATATTAATTTTATCTTTTCCACCTTGGCTCATGCATAGGCTGCTAAACCATACACCATATGCATATGGCAGAATTTTGGCCCGCAGAGATAACAACACTGGTCACCGCTCATGATTATAAGCTTCCTATAAACTCATCATCTAAGTTAACAATTGGTTAATATCAAATAAAACTCACATGGAAGAGAGATCGCCCAAACCATCCAGCAAATGTACTAGGATTCAGAAGCCTGTTTCAACATTTATAGTCAAATGCTTACCCAATGAAATGGCCATAAAAACTTTTCCTTTTCCGGTTAATTGAAGGGATAATACATTTTGATAGTTCTGCTATCTATAACAAAAAGCAGCACAATTACAAACCTTCCCGCTTGGCAGTAAAATAAAATTTGCGGATGTTGCATTACAGTTTCCTCACTAAGATCTTTGTCAAGCACGCTGACTAGAACAGGAACACTGGTGTAGAAAACATTGTAAGCCATCAAGCTAACAGAATTGAAGAGGCTAGTTCCAGAGACACCTGAAATAAATGAAAAACTGGAGATGCAACCATCAGTACCTTACAAATTTGAGAATAGATCAAATATAAAGAAGATTGGAATGTATTTCATGCATCACAACATTTTAATAGGGACTTATATGATGGGATGTCTAAGTCCCACAGTGAGTAATATGAAATGTTTGGTGGTGTCTGTTTGGTTCTCCAACCCCCTTAATAGTTACGTGGGTTCCTCAAATGTTTGACAGCTTAATAATTCGGTATCAGAATTAATTGTTGATATTTTGAAAATGACAACTTATAGAGGGTCTGACATACAAAAAAACTCAGAAATGTTATGAAGTAGAATTCACAAAGTGATATCCACCGAGACATTAGCTCTCAGTGACGGTTTGTTATGATGGGACTTGGGTACTATGAGTTACCTAAATCTTACATCAAATAATGAGATGTTTAGTGGAATATATAAGTATTTGATTTGTGTCCCTTAAAAACTAGCCTTTAAGGATAGATTCCTGAAGTGCTTGGGTGATTATCATAGTCATAATAACCACAAAAAATATAATGGAAAAACAACAGACATTGTTTTCCTTTTTTTCTTGGGCTAGCTGTGGGTGTTTCTGTGAAACTTACTGTATACAGCTACCCAGCTCATACTGGCTGGGGACATATTTAATGCTTGTCAGGAAAAAAAATCCAAGACCCTGTCAAAGAAACTCACAAGATTTGGATGAAGCAAATCAGTAGGGACTTGTAGAATGAATATTGAGAAAGAAATGCTGTGCGGTTGTATGAGTAGCGGCCATGGACCAGAATCAATCTCTTCAGGAATCTAAACTCTGAAAATGAACAGAATAACCATAACATCAAAGAGATGAAATCTTGTAGTCATAAGCAACTTGAAAGAATGAGAAACAGTTATCTGCCCTGTCTTATTCTTATTCCAACCACTGAAAAAGATTAATTAGTAGAAGAGCTTTGAATCAAATTATAGTCAAGAATAATAAAGAAAAGTCATTTATATAGGTTTAGATACAGAACAGCATCAGAAATTGAACCATATGTGTGAAAATATCTAACAAATTCAAAATACAAGAAACAGACGGTAATTGGGGAACTGTGTTGAAGGACTAGTATACATATCATGATTGCACCAGCAAAAGAGTAAAATGACTTACTTCCAATACTGTAATCAGCTGCTCTTGCTGCCTGCAATCCTTCTCTTCCACTGATACCCACACCAATATCAGCTTGTTGTATCATCCTTACATCATTTCCACCATCACCAATAGCCAATGTTCTATAATCACATGATTTTAAGATCTGAACAAGCTGCAACAAGAAATAGTATACAAGACAAATTAGAGTCATTATTTTCTGATAAAGTAGAATTGAATAATACAAATAGAAGTATTATGTTCCCATTAGAGAAAAACATAAGATACTGGTCATCTCATCCCCCGTCTTATTGCAATAGATTAATTAACAGGATCCCACACACCCCTTATTAACATGCATGGCAACTAAAAATGAAGGAATGCAATGTTAGTTGTTAGTATTTGTTAGTGGGGGGAATTGAATCCACAACCTCTCCCACCCTCCCTTCCTTCCAAGCCCTTCAAACCAACCTTATATCTCCAAATTGTTAGTGGGGGAAGTTGAACCCACAACCTCACCCACCCTCTCTTCCAACTTTACTAGTAAGTCATCCTTATAAAGCTTAGCCTTCTAAAAACAGAAGCAACATATTATTGTAAGCAGATAAAATGGTGAAAAGAAAAACCTGTGCTTTTTGTGATGGTGTCACACGACAACATATAGCAGTCCTCGACAAAACTGCCAGCTCAGTGAAAGCTTTACGGTAGTGAGTAAGTGCGATCTCAAGTGCCCAACCATCAACAACAAAAGCCACATCCTGTTTGAGAAAAGAATGACCAGATGAGTTCCAAAACCTTTCAAATTATCTTGATCTCACCATATGCTTGCAAAGATGAGTTCCTAGTTAGATTACCTGATGTGTCCGTACAAGTTGCTCATAACTAGATTTATTTCATTTTAGATATGAAAAGAAATTTGTTGGACAAGTGAAAGGGATAGAAAAGGTGCAAGAGAAAATAATAAGATATCCTTCAAAATAGAAACCACACAGTAAAAAAATGAATGGTAAAGAAAAACAAAAGTAGTGGATTCTAAGATAATACAGAAACTAATAAGCAATACCTTGGGTTCTGAAGTAGTTATCCGCATAGTTCGTAACACTCTTTCTAAACTCCTACAAACCTCTTCCTCTGTTTTTCCATCAATTGATAGAAGCTGTCCCTTTGGTTCTGTTAGTTTTTGGGAGGGAATTGTAAGAATAAGGCCTCCTCAATATAAACCTTCCAAAGAAGGATGTATAATACTATCAAACAATAAAATTTAAAGCAATTTGTGCACATACACAGAGAAGCTCTTAAAAAATGAGACTATGATCAACACATAGTTAAGTTGAAATTGAAACGGTGGTGTTGTTTACGTTGGTAAGCTAAGCTATGGACCTTTGAAGCATCCAAAATAGGACTTTGACATATTTCAAACTCAAAGAAAATATATTTCTAGATATTTCCTTATTCGAGTCTTTGCATAATTTCAATTACCAAAGTTTTTATCAGCTAAAAAGAAGTTATTTTATGCCCATCAATAGTTAGAAGCTATCCATTCAGTTCTTAGTTTTAGGGGCAGGGAATTGTAAGAATAAAGCCTCTCCAGTATTACCAACATAAATTAATAACCTTCCAATTAAGTATGAAGAATGCTAATCAAACAGTAAAAAAGTATTATTTTTTATGTTGGTAGCGCAAGCTGTTAACAAGAAGTCACACATTAAAATAAGGTACGATATATATTTCCTGATTTATTTCATTCCAATTATCAATGTGTTTCCAGATAGCTAGTGATTAGTAAAATTTATAAATAGTGTGCCCGACTACGTTTAGGAATGATCATCATATTAAGCTTTATTATGGCTTTAAATTTCAGTGCACAATTAATCAGCATTTACATTATTAAATTTATGTGGATCCTGAATAGGATATTAAGATACTTTTAAATTCAGATGAGGTATTCAAGATACTTCTTGATTTTAAGCTATCACATTACATCATTCCATTATCAGTATTGTCAGATAGATAGTAATCATCAAAATCCATAAATGTATATTTTTCTGACGTTTTGGAACAATTGTTATATTAAGTTTTATGATTGTTTTAAACCTGTGCACAATTAATCAGTATTTACATTCTTTATTTATTAAAATTATATGGATAAAAAGTGTTTTGTAATATATATAGTTCATAAGTGGAAGCAAATTTTACTTTTTAAGTCGGTTTTGTGAGTTTAATTAAACTTAAGGTTTACTTTCTAAGATGGTATCAAAATTTATTCTATCGAAATTTGTTAAACCTATTGAGTCACCTATTATTGGATTATCCATAAATATTTAATGTCACACTCAAGATGTCCCATCCTCATTGTAAGAAGAAACAATAGTTGTACTATTTGCACATCACAAAGAAGAAAACAATATTCTATAACATGATCTCAAACCAATCACCTGGGGAAATAAAATTACATGACAGAGCGATTTGTATTGCTGTATTCTGCTTATCTCCAGTTAGCATCCAAAAATTTATTCCAGCTTTTCTTAGAGTTTCTATCGTTTCAGGCACTCCATCCTAAAAGTAAAACATAAAAATAAATCATAATGGTCATCACATAAAATCACTGGGGAAATTCTTTAATATTTTCCATTTCATCTAAAGTAGACGAGGATTCAGTAGAATTTAAAAGTATTATCTGAGTTTGTTATCAGCTAGTACAGCTAATTTTCACCTGTAAACGATCCTCTATTGCTGTTACACCAAGAATTTCCAAGTCATGTTCTACTCGTTGACAGACCTCAGCTACTCTCCACTGTGAAACATATTAATCTGAGAAATGGAGCTTTTGAGTAAAAGTACATTAAATAAGCCATAAGTATATGCCCTTTACCTCCCTATCAACCAAAGTGCTGCTGGCCTCTTTAAACATCAAAGACCATTCTCTATATTCATCTTTTTTTAACTCACGCCAACCCAAACATAATGTACGCAATCCCAAGTGAGCATACTGCTCCACAGCTTCAATGAAATGTCGAGTCTGCTGCCCTGCAATAATCAATGGTGTCAATGGTGGAGCAGTGGCCCCCCTCCCCCTTCACCCCAAAGGAAATAAAAACTCGATAGCTATTCTAATTTTTTTTGGTACTTATTCCAATGTTTTAGAACACATACATACATACATACATTATATTATATTATATATATATATATATATATATATATATATATTCTTATTATTATATTATTTCTAATTATTGTTAATTAGCTTATTGTGTTTTAATTAATTTTTATTACTATTATTTTAATATGTTATGCTTTATTATGGAAAAGTTCATTTCATTTTTACTTCTTTTTCTCTTCTAGAAGTACTTCTAGAGAAGCTTGTTCCAGCGGGCCTTTTACTATTTATTATTATCCGATTACTACATTACTACACTATACATAACACACATTTGACTACTAAAGCTATGGAGGAAGAGCTCAAAATGATCGAAAAAAATGACAAATGGGAGATGGTGGAAAGCCCTCAACACAAACAACCTATAGCATTCAAATGGTTTTATATAAACAATCTTAATGCAAATGGTTCTATAAACAATTACACAGTAGGATTAGTAGTCAAAGGATATGCTTGTGTTTGGAGGTAGATTTTTCCAAAACATTTGCTTCTGTTGCACATTGATACAATCAGAATGATGCTTGCTTTGGGCACACAAAAAGGATGGAAAATTTACCATTTAGAAGCAAAATATGCCTTTTTAAATGGTTATTTGCAGGAGTAGATATTTGTGGAGCAACAACAGGGACTTAAAAGTGAAGGAATGTGTAAAAGGCTTGATATGGTAGAATTGATGATTATCTTCAAAAAGTTGGAATTGTTAAAAGTCCAATTGAAGCTACATTATAAGTGAAAATGGTCCGGGTTAATTTAATCATAGTTTCTATCTATGCTGATTACATACTTGTAACAGTGATTTGATGAGAAACTAATAACGGAGTTCAAAGTTGAAATGAGATATTTTGGTTTATTGTCCTTCTTCTTGGGAATGGAAGTAAAGCAAGATAAAGATGGAGCTTTATACAGGAAATACTAAACAATTTCTGCATGGAGGACTAAGCATTGATACACCAATTAACCAGAAGATGTCATTTAGCAAAGATGATGGAACCCATAACATAGATGAACATTATTCCAAAAGCTAAATTGGTTGCCTAATGTATCTTACTACTACGATACCTCATATCATGTTTGCAGTAAGTATTCTTTCAATGTTCATGCACAGTGCTGGTGATGTTCATTCTTGAGCTGTATTAATGGCTCTTAGATTATGGTGTGATGTCCTCTCGTTCTCATGAGTTTAAGTTTCATTGATGACATGAAAAGCACATCTCGTTACTGTTTTCTTTTGGTTCTGGAGTTTTTTCTTAGCACTATAAAAGCAATATTTTATAGCTCAATCAACTACAAATGTAGAATATGTAGTTGTTGTTGCTGGAGTGAATCAGACTCTTTCAATCAGAACAATCATGATAGATTCGCATATGGAACAAGAAGAAAGTATACAGGTTTTTATAGACAACCAGCTGCAATTTCGATTGCCAATGATCCAGTGTTGATGGAAAAACTAAACATTTTAAGAGACAGTTTTTCTTCAAAGTGAAGGAGAAGTGAAGTTACTATACAACAAAACAGAGAATCAAAGCGCTCAAATTATGACCAAGGCACTTTTAAAAGCTAGATTTGAATACTTGAGACAAAAACTAGGAATTTGTAGTTCGAAAGTCAAGGAGGAGTGTCGAAGAAAAAGTGTTGGAATTAATTAAGAAAGAGAATACATTAATTTTTTTATGTACTTTTATTTTAAATAAAAGTCATATTAACTAATAGGATAAATATGTTTTCATCATATTTTATAGGCATTACCTTTTATCAGTTAATTATTACCTGATAGGTTTCTTGTTTTGCTCATGTTCTATCAATATGTTGATTTCCATATAAATAAAATAAAGCCTTCTGCATATACATTTCTTGATAAAAAAAAAAAAATATTCAACAAAATCGACTCTTCTTACTAATACCTCTCAGGGCCTTCTTTGCACATACATTAACTACCTAGTGATTCCTCGTTATCTTTCCATAAATGATGCAAAACTAATCACTTCTATATATAATCATATAACTCCATCAATGGTCTCACAACAAATCCTAAACCCAGATAATGGAAGAAGATTGAGTTAGGCCTTAGAAATCAACATAAAACTAAGTGATATAACACCTATACAAAACCCAAGGGTTTGCTCAAGAGAAACAAGGCAGGTCTTACATTTGATAGGTCACTAGTTCAAGCCCCACTTGTCTCTGTAGGGTGAGATGGAGTAGATGTAAGTTCCATTGTAAACTCTCTGTAAGCCTCAAAAGCTTTCCTTACCATTGATTGAGGTGTCATATCCTCCACTAAATTTTAAACTGTTCAATTTGGTTGCGGTTGTAAGTCCTAGACACAGAACCAAGTTTTCCCCTTTATCTAATGTAGATCTTTTGTCTGCTTTTAAAGAGGGATGGGCCTTGTAAAAATTCACAAGTTTATAGCCAAAGCCAGACCTTATAATATGTTCAAGTCAGATCTAATTAAAAGTCATTCAATTAATCTAAATCATATGATCAATTCTGGTCAGATCAGATTTGAAAAGTTAGTTACAATACACGCAAACAGGTCTAAGGAAAAGAATGGGACGGTAAAATAAAAGAAAAGAACTGACAACATTTTAGCACCAATATTTGGCAAGGATTGTAAAAGAAGTAGCTACAAATTACGACAATAGCGCATGAGTATTTAATCTCCACATTTCACTCCCTGCTCATCTGAAATCATTATACTGCTCTCTGACTCAAAACTAACAGCTGGCCATATTCGTGAGAAGAAAGGAGAAGTACAAAGAATCATGAATTGAAAGAATATCCCTGTGTAAACATTATTTGAATACCATAAATTACAATTGAACAGGAAACATTAATATCCTTACCAGCACGAGCAAACGGAAGAATAGCCTCATCTGCTCCTTTCGACAATAGAAGGATCTTTCCATTTTGGCAATCCTTCAATACTACTGACATTCTTTTCCTATCAGAGGTGAACTCTAGGGTTTCCAGGACTTCATACTGAAGTATTGAAGAGTTGAAATTGACTTCTGAAAAATTACAAAGAGTGATTAAATGAACTTATGTAACCAATTAGCCAGTTATGCTTTAAAAAGTAACACCAAGCACAGTACCAAGAATATTTCCACTCTTATTAAAGTAAATCATATGCAATTGAGCAGCAGCCTGAACAAGAGCATCCTCGTCTTGAGACTGTGCTTTATACAAGATATCTCCAGTTTTGCTAAGTATGACAACAAGAAATCAAGCACAAATTAATAACTTCCTTCTAAAGGCTTATTAAAAATATCCCAACCAAGAAATTTGTTAGTCTTAACAGTTGTCATATCCGTTGTCCTAGCAAAGATAAAGGCAGAATCACCTTCGCGTAGGTATGACAGTATTACATATTGCCATAATTGTAAGAAATCGTACAACATCTGAAGAACCACTGGACACGGCATTGATGAGCTCTACATCTGCACATCACAAGATGTAAATATTCATGTGGTTAAACTTGAAATCTGAAACAATTAAAGATAAAATATATCTTCAGAAAATAGTCAGTGATTAAAACAAACAATGAGTGTATCCATAAGCAGTAAAGGAAGAAAAGGAATAGAAGTGCATTCACTCGTGTTCATAAATAAATATGAATCCTTTCATGTTCATGATGTATTAATTTAGACAATCTTCAAATTTACACTTTCCCCCGAACATTCACATTATGTTCCAGAAACATCTTTCAATGAAAATAAATGTTCCATTTTTTCATGTCAGATGTTATTAATTCCTATTAGTTGAGAAAATCAATATACTATTCAAATAAATAACGATACATGAAAATAAAAAGAAAACTAAAATTACTAAATCTTAGTAAACCAAGGAAACCATTGGAGCTGTTAAGGCTGGAAATCTCACTACCATAAGTATGAGAGTAGGCTGCCTTGATTATCGATTTTGAGAAAAGCCATTACACAATTTTGTTATGTTAGAACCAAATAAGTGTCCACTGCTTTTGCAGCATCTTGAATATAATATTTATATATTTCAATTCAATTTATTTATTATACCTGTGCCCTTCGGTATTGTTGTTGAAGGAAGCAATATACGTAACCCTTTTTCCTTGGTAGATGGAAACATCACAATTAAGTTTAGTTTTCTTAGATCATTATGTTCACAATATCCATGGCACTAGCCATGCATAAGATACAATACACGCTCAAAACAAGAAGCCAACTCATTTAGACAAATTTCAATATATCTTCCACACATTTTCTATGGTAAAGGAAAAGTTGAAATACAACTGTTAAATGTTAAGAAGGCAAAAAGAAAAGTTTCCCCAAGCAACCATACCCTTCAATGCATCTCCACTTTCATTTCCGTAGAAATTGCCACCAATACAACATCTTCTAAATATCATCTTATTCTCAGTCAGCGTTCCTGTTTTGTCAGTCAAAATGTACTCAACTTGTCCCAGGTCCTCACTTATTGCTGTACTGTCAAATATAACAAACATCATTAATAAAAAAAAAAAAAAAGTGTGCTTCTATGATAGTATACTGTGTTATTAGACTATTCTCTGCCAGTAAATTAAGCAGACTCAGCATTAAGTCAGCATCCTTTGATAGTTAGTCAGCTGTTATTCGTTACGAGAGCTGGAGTCTGTTGTAGAACAGTTAGATCTAACTCATTAGCTTGTACCTCGAGCTATCCATCTTTCATTATGTTAGGACTGCTGGACTCTAGTGTTAGAACTTAGTCAGCTGTTATTCATTAGGAGAGCTGGAGTCTGTTGTAGAACAGTTAGATCTAACTCACTAGCTTGTACCTTGAGCTATCCATCTTTCATTATGTTAGGACTGCTGAAGTCTAGTGTTAGAACAGATAGAGATCTTAACCAACTAGCTTGCACCTCATGCCATTCGATTATATAAATACTTGAGCTTTGTAACTCAATCCTTAATAATACAAGACATTTCACAGCTTACAAAATTTATCTTATTTTAAATTCTTTAATGTACAAAAGCTTCTTAAAGTAGTTGGTAATAGGATCATTTGGTTACTTACTTTGTTGCATGGGATGGAATGCTAGTCTCACGGTCAATCATTTGATTGTCCCAGTCAATAAATTTTGCATACAAGCTCTTCACCAAATCCAGAGATACCTGACAGAGACGGAACAGTTGGCTCTATCAAACTTAGAAAGTTATCCTCAATATATTTACACAATTTAAAAGTTATGAAGTTAAATAACAAGAATAATTGGTATTAGCACTAGGATTATCGACAGTCCTATTTTTAATTAGAAATTAAGTGTCAATGATATTTTCATTTAGTTCTTAAGGTCATAAATGTTCTTACCTCAAAGGACTTCCACTATGCTATCTATATTATGACTGTTATCCAAATGACAAGCATGTTATATATAATATAATGTACGCTAAATCTTGACCATCAGCTCACCTTAATTGAAATGGGTATCATGATGGAACAGAGAAGTTCAAACCGCAAAGGGATGACCAACAGTTCATACCACGGACCTTCATGAGGGTAAAGAACATACCATTGCTTTGAAAAACAAAAGAAAAAACATGAGAATCCACCTACATGATAACACGGAAACTTCCATAGAATTATGAAAGATAAGGCATCAAAACAGGGCAAAAGTCTAATATCATGATTTTGATTCCCATCCAAAGCAGGAACGCAAAACCAATATAAATATGCTTCTGTGTATTTTTCTCAACTTTGACATGGTTTTGAGAAAATGTATTTTTTGGATGATGTTCGAAACACCCCATAAAAGTAAGATTTCAGGGGGAAAAATCCTTTAATGAATAAATAGCATGATGACACAGGAAATTACAAAAGAAAAGTGGTTATTCTAAGAAAACAGAAACCATGATGCCTGAGCATTCATTGACATAGGGACTATAAAAGGGTTGAGGAATATTTCCTAAAATAAACCAAAGTGTGCTTACAAAGAGCAAAATTTACACCCAACTATATAATTCACATGAAAGCGCAAAGGAAGCAACCAGCCAAGCCAATATGCTCTATGTTGAAACAAAATCAAAATTGCAAAGGGTGCATGCTACTACCATGAAAATACAGGCAAATAAAAGGGCAATATAGTAAACTAAAATTAATAAAAACTGGTGAGCATATCCTGATAGGTACAAGATTTGATACAATTATCAGTGCCCAAGAAACTTATGTTGAGAAACGGTATCATACCTTCTTGGCTTCCGTCTCCTTCCAAACATTCCCTGCTATGCCAAGAACAAGAACAACAACTATTTGGAATATAAAAATAGCGCCAGTCAACTTGTCAATCATGGCATCCATAGCAGTGAGCTTTGGTTCTGGTATACCTCTACTCATGCCCATTTTGGTTTCATTACCTGAAGAAATAAAATACATGCCAGATGCCAAAATTTAAATTGTTTCTGCAAAAGTATTCACAGTTGCAAGAATTTAATAGATTGTATATATGGACTTGCCTGTATAGACAGCCACGCCACAAGCCCACTCTGTGTTTCTCAAGTAACATGACTGAAGAATGGTGTTTTTAATGGTTAAAGGGCATATATCATTATCAATAAATGGGGGAAACAACCGCATATTTGCATCAAATCTCCTGATATCTTTATCTGGACAAGGACACTCAATTACACCCTAGACACAGACACAAATAAAGAATAGTGTAATTAAGTAGTTGTCATATATTAATAATTAATAATTGAGACAAAATTAAGAGATAGAAGATAAAGTGATTCTGATAAACTAAAAATGAGTTCATTCACACAAGTAACTGTACTGTTGCTAGTTAGCAATTCATACAATAGAAGCAGTTATAACACAACTAACTACTCAGAGCTGATGATAGTTGTTTATGCTAGCAACCACCACAGGATTACAGGCATAAGCTGATCTCCCAACATCATTCAAACATCTTATCTAATTACTATCACAATTAAATTCTACCAAGTATAGATACTGTAGATAAAATCTTACCTTAATTTTGTGCAATAGTTCAACATCAATTCCCGCACATGCAGAAGGTATGACCCGTGTCTTTAAATCCGTTTCACCATCCAGTGCAGCTGTCTGAATAACATGTCACATCATAACATCCTTAAAATGAATATAATGAAATGTCTCCCCCAAAATGAGAGAAAGAGAAGAAGTTTTAGAAGAAACATAGTGGAACTACATTCCAATTCCCCTGCAATGCTGCAGAGAGAGAAGACCAACTTTAGCATGTTTCACAACATAATTACCTCTACATAGCAAACTCCTTGAGGATCAGAGGTACCAATTAAAACAAGGTCACAAGGCACTTCATCATTTTCACGTAGCCATACTATATTACCTACATGAATATCCTGGGCTTCAATCTGCAAAACCACCAAGGGAACCACACCCACCCAAGAAAAAATCATTAGATCTACAGACATAAGAACACACCATATAATATCAAATGTTAAAGCTTCTGTAAATCTTCCTTCCTACAAGACATGAAGCAGACCAAGCTTCTGTAAAACAGCTTCTTATGTATTATCATAATTGTTTAGACATTTTTAATTGATAAAGCACTTTTTCACTAAACAGGCATAAACAAACAGACCATTTATTATTTAAATGGCACAAGCAGGTTTCAGGCTATGTCGAATTAGAATCACTATCACTGTCATATAATGCTTCAAGCAAGTGTAAGGAGTAATCCTCTAATAGATAAACATGACCATTGGTTCTTATAGTTAAATAAAAATGTTGTGTCAAAATGTGCTCAAACATCACATCATATTTTGGCAGGAGGGGTAACAATGAACATGACACATAACTTTATATGGCCAATAAGTACATACATAGACTAGAAGCTGCATGCTGGAGTTCAAATAATCTGTAGTTGGGTGAGAGATACAGTCGTCACTGTTGCCTATGGCCTCATTCATTAGAATGAAGAAACAATGGTAAGCATCCCATATCTATTTAGACCACTAACCCTTTTAAGATCCATGCCTTTCTTAAAAACTAAAGGTTCTATTTTGCTGTAAATGTATAACTATAAGAATATAGAGGAAAAAATAACTATGCAATTAATCATTACAAGAATGAACCAACCAAACATGCACTAGTATCTGACCTTTTAGAACAAAAAAAATGGGAATGGAAAAAGAAAATGAGAAAAAGCAAGACCAGGAATGTCAAAAAGTTTGAGAAAATACACATGTATCCATAAGTAAACTGCTCAAACACAAAAGTATACGTAGAGACAATACCTTGATATTTTAAAAACCATGAGAGGTACCTCATACCTTTTGCATAGAATTTAGATTAAAGTTAAAACCATCAACTGAAATAAAAAATTAACAATATCTTGAAAAGATAAACAGATTATACTCTACTGTAAATAACAAAATCATGCATAGTTATTCAAGTGATGATGATCAAAGGGAAACACAGCAAAATATATATTCAAGAAAATTAAATACGTTTTATACATGTTTCTTGATGCCCTTCTTCACAACCCAGACTTCCTTCTCATTTGCCTTTTTGTCTGAAAGATATCTATTGTAATCATCCCACGCCTCTTTTGATGCAGAGACAGCAAAAATAAAGATAAGTGGACCCCACGTACTGGCAGGATTTACTGGAGTAATGAGAGGCCATAATTGTAGGCAAGCTATGAGCAAAAAGTATTGATTCATGAACCGGCTGGAAAAAGGAGCAAGATCAGATGGATTAAAAGATCGTTATGTTTAATTACAAAATTAAGATGAAATTTTAGCACCCAGAAAAAACTCATTTTGTTTAATAAAAAATAAGTTCCTTGATCTTTCGTACACTTAAGGAGGCTTGCACAGTAAACAAAACAACTGAGTGTTAACTTCTGTTAGACAATGTTACTGAGTTGGTTAGCTGCTACAACTGTTGGTCTCTGTTTTATTTAGTGTATCTATTTGGGAGGCAGTTATCATAGTTTCTCCCCTAATTAGTGCAACTGCTTTAGGAAGAAGGTTATAACTAACTTGTGACTGAGCTCTGTCTATGTCTTTACAGTTTTCTGTAAATAGAGTCTCAGTGTCTTTTGTACCTTTTTTAAAAAAAAAAACAATAAAACAATAAAACAAACAAACAAAATCAGTGTATCAGTGTTTTCTATCAACAACCACAACAAAAAATAAAGAACAAGGCTGAATCCCTATAATATAGGAAGAGTGAGTTACACAAAATGTCAAATTAAAACTGTCTGGATCCTCCACATTAATGGCATTGTCCACTAATCTTCTGAACTCCCCCTTCCTAGTGTTAACTATATGATGATTCATGCCTAGAAAGTAGAATCTATAAAATCGCACAAAATATCCAATAAAATGAAATACCTCCTTGTGACAAACTATCCTATTAATGTTTCTTATGACACATTGTCACACTTTGTGACTTATGACAAACTATATCAAGTAATCACAAAAGGCTTTCTAAGGCATCTAACTACTGTCACCATCCCAAAAACATGGAATAGTATGGACTGAAAAAATGTTATGAAGGTTGAAATGGTTGGTCTAGAAAATATACAACTTGGGAGTTGGAGGATCTACCAAAAGGAAAAAATATCGTTGGATGTAGGCCGATGACAAAGGGGTGGAGTAGGTATGGATTTGCCTATCTCATCCCATCCCAAAATAAAAAACCATCCTCATCCTTGAAGTAAAACTTTACCCATATCTCTGTCCTCATACTTAACAGATATAAAATTTTTGTCTCATCGATATTCCTATCAAGGAATGGGTATACGCATCCCACTGCAATACCACCCTTTTATTGTTCCAGATACTAATTAAATAATTTTTTTACAAAAAGTAAAAAACAAAGCAAAGAAATCAAGATATTTTCAAGTACTCAATGTCAAAATGATACACATTTTATTTTTACTAATGTCAAATATCAAGAAATAAATTATAATTGTATATATATCAAATAACGAGATAAAGGTCAAAAATTATATAAAATAGTAAAAATAATCAAATGTGTATCCTATATAGTAAAAATAAGTTATGAAACTAAGAACTAAAGAAAAGTTAATATAAGTTTTTTTGTTTACCTAATAAATTAAAGTACTTTAGTAATTTAAAACAAGGATGGATATTGGGATAGGTATGAGGATGGGGAGGAGCATGGGGATTGGGATGGACAAATATGTACATGCCAATCTCTACCTCATACCCAATTTAAAAAATCAGATATTGTCCATACTCATACTCGTATTCAGTCAATGTGGAGATTCCTTGTCAAACTCCAGATAAGTTCAGACAATACCCACAGGAATGGGTTCATTTGTCATCCCTAAGTGGGTATCCACTGTTAGGTTCCTGGGTTTGGAACCTAACGAGAACTCACTCAAAAGATCAAAACAGAAAGAAAGAATGAGTTTTCTGTATTATTCACTATGAAAGAAGTCTATCTATACAAAGAATAGGTTGGGAGCATAACCTCCCTGGTAGAGGGCATAACCCCTCTCTACCCAAGCTAAAAGTCGGACAGAACAAAGAGTAAATTCATCCCCCTCACAGCATTACAAGAGTTCTATTTATAGCAACTCTGACCCATTCCTCTCTACAACAGAACCCTTCTACACCCATGACCGTTCGGTCCTAAACCCAAACTATCTTATCATCCTGGGTCCTAACATTACACCCCCCTTCCAAACAACCTTGTCCTCAAGGTTGGAAACGGACACCCCTGGCTAAGCCCTTTTAATTCACGTCAGGCAGCCCAATGAATACAATTGTTGATGTACATTCACGTAAAGATTAGCAACGTAGTTTTCCTCTGTTCTGTTGTTTTTGTCCTCCCACCGTCAGTCTCAAGATCTCTTCGGACCATAATTTTTTTCCTCTCGCTCAAATCCAATTTCTAAGTCTCAAATTTTATTATGTAATGATGCTTTATATCACGAAGAAGTGGAGACAAACTTTCTCTCTCCCGGAACACAAGATGGTGCGCCTGCAACATTGATCCAAGCTCAGATTCCTGCTTTGCCGTCAATTCACCAGTCCCATCACCGTTTCCCCCCTGCTCCATCAGGCCTGGGTCCCACACAAGCACCCATGACTCAGCGTCCACTAGCTTCAGCAACGCCTTGGGGGTCACCAGCTGTCGGGACAACGCGGGGTCTCCCTACACCCGAATCTTCTTCCCCTCCAACACATAAGCCACAAACATTTCTCTCCAATTTATTATCATTTCTCCCAACGTTGCCAGCCAAGCTATCCCCAGTATAACATCTATTCCACCAAGCTCGAAGACGTAAAGGTCTGCCACCACCGTAGCTTCTCCCATGTTGATAGGTACCCCCTCACAACGCCCTCTTGACACCCTCCGACGTCCGTCTCCGAGACTCACAGTAGGGTGCCGTGTCGGTCACCGGAAGTTCCATCTCCTCTGCCACCCGCCGGCTCACGAAATTATGGCTGGCCCCACTATCAATGAGGATTAGCACTGACTTCTCTCTGATTCTCCCCGCAAGCTTCATGGTCGTCGGCGACGTCATCCCTTCCGCCGAGCACACCGACAGTTCCATGCAGTCTCCCTCCTTGGATCCTTCTTCGATACCCACTTCATCCTTGTCTTCTGCCAGCAAGAGCACTCTCAACCCTTTCTCCGAGCAACGGTGTTCGGGAGTGAAGGGCCCGCCGCACCGGAAGCATCGTCCCTCCTCTCGCCTTTTCAAGAATTCCGGATAGGGCAAGTTGCGAACCAGTTTTCCCCGATTATCGCCTCCCCCAGTATTTCCGCCAATGTTGCCCGTTGCCGGCAACGGCCCTTCTCTCCGATTCGCAGCACTCCCGTCCACGCCTCCCGACCTATTAGCGGTAGGTCGTTCCGATTCTCTGCGAATCACTGTCGTCGTGGATCGCGATCCTCCCCCACTCACTCTGAAGCCATTCCGACCTTCTCCCCGCGTTCGCATCATCGCGTCCTCCACATCTCTCGCAACCCTGATCGCTTCCTCCAATTCCTTGGGGGCCTGGATGCGTACTTGGCCCTTGATCTCTTCCCGTAATCCGGCCAAGAAAAATCCCAACTCCAGTTCCTCCGACAAACCCTACGTTTGTCCCAATAGCATTTCGAAATTTCGGGTAAATTCCTCCACCGACCCTTCCTGTCGCAGCGTCACCAGCTGCTCGTATACCGTCCCACGAAATCCCCCTCCGAACCGGTTTATCAGTGCCGCCTTCAAGCCCAGCCAAGAACAATTCTTGGCTTTGTCTTTCCAAATCTTGAACCAATAACTCGCACTCCCTTCCATACTCATATAAGCGAGCTCTACCTTATCTTCCTCTGCCACCTTCTGTATGTCAAAGAAACGCTCAGCCCTGTTAATCCAAACATGTGGTTCGTGCCCTTCAAACCCAGGTAAGTCTACTCTCTTCCTCCAATTCGGTTGAATTCCCCATTATCGCGCTTCCCATTATCGTTCACGGAGCTACTTCCCCCTTCGGAGCCTCCATCCTGATTGTTATGACCTCCACTCATCATCTTCATCAATTGTTGTAAGTCGCGTCTAATTGTTGTCGTCTCCTCCTTAATTCCCTCCACCGTTATCTCCAGGTTATCCAATCTATCCTCCGATGACGGTCCGTCCATCACTGGTTCTTTCCTCCTCTTGTATCCGGCAGGTCGGACCAATTGTTAGGTTCCTGGGTTTGGAACCTAACGAGAACTCACTCAAAAGATCGAAACAGAAAGAAAGAATGAGTTTTCTGTATTATTCACTGTGAAAGAAGTCTATCTATACAAAGAATAGGTTGGGAGCATAACCTCCCTGGCTGAGGGCATAACCCCTCTCTACCCAAGCTAAAAGCCGGACTGAACAAAGAGTAAATTCATCCCCCTCACAGCATTACAAGAGTTCTATTTATAGCAGCTCTGACCCATTCCTCTCTACAACAGAACCCTTCTACACCCATGACCGTTCGGTCCTAAACCCAAACTATCTTATCATCCTGGGTCCTAACATCCACTATTGAATACAAGACAGCTTAGAAAGATATAAGGCAAGGTTAGCAGCTAAGGGACATACTCATACGTATGGGATTGATTACCTTGATCACCTATTGAAAACATGAATATTGTTAGAATTTTATTGTTCTAACAGCTAATTATGAATAGAGTTTGCAGCAATTTGATATCACAAATGTCTTTCTAAATTACAATCTTGAGGAAGAAATTTACATGGAGGTCCCATCTAGATTTAAAGCCAAGGAAGGAAAGGTGTGGAAACTAAGGAAGGTACTCTATGGATTGAAACATTCTCCTAGAGCATGTTTTGACAGTTTACTACTACAATGAAGACCATGGGGTACAAGAAAAGACAAAAGTGATTATACTTTGCTTATTAAGCATTTAGCCTCAGAGGGAGTTATCACACTAATTGTTTGTATAGATGATATAGCTGTATTTGAAAATGATCAGACATGAGCAAAGCCTCAAAATAAGGTTTGATAACAGAATTTGAAATTAAGGAATTATGCAAATTGAAAAATTTCTTGGACATTGAAGTAGCTCCTTCCCATCATGATATTTTCATCTCCCAGCAAAATTATGTGTTGGATTTATTGGCTCAAACTGGTAAATTAGGATGTAAACCAGTAAAGACACCTATTAAACAAAATCACAAACTTGGTGAATCAATTGAAGGCGTAATTGTGGATTGATCGACAATCTTATCAAAGGCTGGTTGGAAAATTGATCTATTTGTCCCACACGACATTGCATATGCAATTGCACAGAATATCCAACAAAACAATATCAAAGAAGATAGAAGAGAAGATCAAACAGAAGAACCCTAAAGGTGTGCAAATGCATGTGCAACATATCATGACACATAATTAAGAAAATGAAAAACAAAGAATGTTAGGAGAAAGATTACCTGAACTGTTCCCATAAATTTTTTGGAAGAAAGTTTAATACTGTATATTTTCTGTTTGATATACGATTATCACAGTATATATCATGAGATGATTCATCATCATCAATATAAACATAACGCTTCATTGTTGAATTATGAGCATCTGTCTGTATAGATTATCTTCTACAGCTTCATTGCAATGCTCGAGTAAAACAATTTTGAAGTAACCTCAACCAGTCACATCCTAAAAGAGAGAGAAAAATCAGATTTGCACATAAAACTTGTTATCATGAAAAATAAAACCAAGAAACATCACCAAACAAAGATAACAACATCAAAGGATTGAATCCAATTCAAAAAAAGTATTTTCTTCGACTCTCAAGATAAACTGAGCATCTCAATACGCAAGCCACTCACAAGAATATTAAATATCACGTTATTCTTGACATATCTAAATGCAAAATACTATCATAATATCAAGCATACAAATCAAAATATGTTGAATGTAATACCTTTATCTTATGTTTGTTAATTTATGCCCAAGCACAACTGAATGAGAAAATCATCGAAAGAAACAGGCAATTTAACATGAAAAAGCTACTGAAGAATAGCTTCCAGAATCCATAGCATGCCATACCATATCACATAAAGCACATTTAATCTTTTTCTGGAGGAAACAAATTACAAAATCACTCGACTAACCATGCTGTTGAGTACATGCTGCCTACACACTAGGTTGCAGCATTAAAATAGCAAAATATAAATTATTCTCATTCTTTTTCAATGTTCCAACTGTCGTACACTGAGGAAGAATTCCTACAAGACTGAAAATTGTATGCTAGCAGAACAAGAAAAAAATTCTCAAAAATGAAACTAACCCCGGGGATCAGCTGGACCAAATCTCCCGGAGATTGTATAGCACCAATTTTAACTCGGTCAACAGGGATGATTACAATAGTAATACGAAATGTTTTCAGTGCTCATCTCAACTAATTCCTATTAAAATCCTCAAACTTCCTAATACGAACAAAAACGAAATATATAGCGAAACCATTTTCCCCATCCAAAGTACATATGAAAGAAATCGAGGAAAGTACCAATCCGCAATGAATCTACGAATATTAATATGATATAGGAGTTTTTCGGAGCTCATCTCAACTAATTTCAATTGAAAAACTCAAATTTCCTAATATGAACAAAAATGAAATCAATAGTGAAGTAGTTTGGTTCATCCTAAATATGTATCGATGCATTTGAAGGATGTGTCAATCAGCTATGAATCTACGAATAACAATATAAAATATGAAACTCTTTTGGTGCTCGTCTCAACTAATTCCTAATCGATAAAATCAAGCATCCTAACATGAACGAAAATGAAACTAACAGTGAAGTCGCTTTGCTCATCCTAGACATGTATCAATGAAATTCGAAGGACGCGCAAATCAGCTATGAATCGTCGAATAATAATACGATATCAAACTTCCTCGCCGTTCCTCTCAACTGATTCCTAATTGGAAAACTTAAAGCTTCTAATGAATGAAAAAGAAATCAGCAGTGAAGTCGTTTTGTTCATCAGAAACATACATAAACGAAATTTGAAGGAAGTGTCAATCAGCTATGAATTCACGAAAATGGAGAGCGATCGAAAGTCGAAGCTGAAATCGAAATCACAGCGCTAAACTTTGGGTTCGCTACGCAGAGAGCGTTGGGTCTAAGATGATCAGAGACCGTACCTGTGAACGAACGACCTTGTTTCCTTTCTGTTCTGCTCCGATACGTAATAGTATACGCGTGATTCGTATACAATACATATGATCTGATTTCAAATTTTCCTAATGGGCTGTTAGAGTGAATAGTTTGCTGTTTGCAACTCCATAGTTTCCTTCTACACCTTTTTTCTTTCATCTTAATTCTTGCTGAAACTGATTTCAATTTTTTTATTTGTGCACTTAAAAAAATCGTAATAGATTTTAATTTGCTCTGAAGAAGTAATTCTATAATAATAAATATTATTATGAAATAGTTTAGAATATTCCATTTAAAATAAATATACATTATGAAATCATCAGAATATATCTTTTTTATGATACCTTCAAAAAGTGTAATTGATAAGTTTTAATACATTTTCGATTCTTTTTAAAATTGTAAAAGTTATAAGTATTTTCATCGTCAAACAATTATGAGAGTAGTAAAAGAAAAAAAAAAAATTTTTAACAATTTTTTTTAATAACCTTTTTACAATCATTAATCTATTTTAAATATACAAACCAATAAAATAGTAATAAATAATTTATTGTAAAAATTTATTAAAAAAAAGTTGTTATAATGATCCTAAAAGAAAATGATTGAATTGTTTTTCTACTTTATTCTGCACGATACGAAATATACAACTTAAGAATTGGTTCCATGTTGTATTCGAACCAAATACAAAACGAAAATGTTCTAGTTGACAGTTTCACGTGCAAAATATTAGGCATAAGATATTGGACGTGATCTGCTTCGACTTAAATATATAATGGAAACTTTGTTTTATGTTTATGTATTAGTTTTAAATACTTTAACTATTTTAATAATTAGATAAAAAAAATTGCTGATTATTTAATTTAATTTTGATACTAATTGTTTACATTTTGAATAAATTGATAATAAAAAGTGAAAAAAATGCATAATACATTTAGATAATTTTATGATAACATGTTGTACTTAAAGACTTATGTAACATTTCAAATTTTTAATAGTATTAACACTTTTATAGGATAGATCACACATCAATTAAACTAAAACAGATATGAAGAAAATATGTATTAAATTTTACAATTATCCAAAAGTAACTATAATAGTATAACATATACTAGAAGAGAAGATAAAATACTATTCAATAGAACTCTTTACACTTAGAGTTAAAGTGTAGATGGGAATTTATTAAAAAGAAACCATACTCAACTATAAACATATACACAACATGTAACATCCCGGTTTAAGATGTTAGTGTAAGTAAAAGAACATCCATTATTTAGGAAAATAAAACTATGATACCATCACGATATAGTAAAATTTTTAATCTTTATTAAGTTATTGTGAAAATAAATAAAAACATGTGAGAATAATAAATATCCAATTACAACTTGAAATAACATACTAAACCTTTATACTTTGTTTAAATAAATCAAAACAAACATCCTTTTGAAAACCCAGAAAATAATTCCTCACTCGTCTCTTGTTCTCCACCGCTTTGACATCATCAGCAACAACATTTGTAATATCATCTGCTCCCGTATAAATACGATCATCGCAGGTGAAAACCATCACCACAAATGCCAAGGTAAGCTAACAGAATCAACATCTAACTCAGAGATAATATATAATATAATAAATCAATTATCAATTAGGACATAAGCTCATAACTCTCCTACTTAAATTAAACTCACAACATTTCAATCATCACTGATTTCCTAGGAACATTTCCAAAATGCACACCAAGTATCTAACACAATCATACATTCGAGAAATATCATAACATCATAGAAAATACTATCGTTTTCTATAAAACACCACGACACCATATAAAACATTACGGCTTCATATACAACATTAAAACATCATATAAAAATACCATGGCTTTTTGTAAAAACATGACAACACCAAATAAAATACAAAGGCTTCATATACAACACCAAAGCTTCATATAGAAAAACTACGACTTTCTATAAAATACCAATATATAAAATACTACGACTATCACCACTAACCACTATATGTCTTTTGTACTCTGGCCCTTCAACCTGTTTACCAAAACAGGGCCTACTTACCAAAATAGGACTTCTCACGATCCTGTTTACCAAAACAGGGCCTACTTACCAAAGTAGGACTTTCAAGATCCTTGTTAGAATCATTACATATAGGTATCATCATTTAGGCTAGTCTGCAGATAATTAATGAGTTGTACCTAGTTTAGTACCTAGTTCTGTACCTAGTAGTCTAGTGGAGACTCTTGGTGTTCCATGTACTCTTGTGATTTTCATTATAAATAGAAGATAATGAGAGGGATCATTAAGCCCTCAAGAATATTTCTTATCAGTCTTAAATCTCAAGTTGGTATCAGAGCAGGTTTATCCTGCTCTGGTTTCCGTCCTCAGTTGTCCACCAGCACTGTCACTGCTGTTCGCACCTGTCCGGTGCCGTTTGCCGTCATTCGCGGCTGTCTCGCCATTATATGCAGCTGTCAACTGCAGTTTGAAGTTCTTCAACTTGGTTGTTCGCCATCTCGCATCTGTCTGCCGCTGTCCACCGCTGTCCGCTGCCGTTCGCCGTCGTCCGCCGCCGGCCGTCGTCACTGTTCTGTCCGGCGACCACTGGATCTGGTTCGCCTCTTCACGCGACAGCCAACCCCACCGGTGGGTTCGCCTGAATCTCCTCCACGCTCCGCCACGCGCCACGTCTTTGTGCGCTGCGAACAGGCGCGTGCAATAACCTTTGATTCAAAATCTTTTGTTATACAGGAGCGTGGCTCGGGGAGACAAATTGGAGAAGGATATGAAGCTGGAGGTTTATACCATTTTGGATCACGTCCACGGGTATCTTGTGTTGCAGCTCTTCCCCCTAAAGTGTTACATGATCTGTTTGGCCATCCTCACTTGTCAAAGTTAAAAAAGATGTGTCCTGAACTTAGTGGTCTTCAGACTTTAGAATGTGAGTCTTGTCAACTAGGAAAACATATTAGATCTATCTTTCCTAAAAGGTCTCAATCAATGTGTACTTCTAGTTTTTCTATTATTCATTCTGATGTCTGGGGACCTAGTCGCGTCTCTTCTTTTGGTTTTAGGTATTTTGTTACATTTATAGATGAGTATTCTAGATGTACTTGGGTTTATCTAATGAAAGATCGCTCTGAATTGTTACCCATCTTCACATCTTTTTTGAATGAAATCAAGAACCAATTTGGTCAAGTAATTAAAATCTTAAGAAGTGATAATGCTAAAGAGTATTTCTCATCCTCTTTTTCTGTAATCCTTAGCTCCCATGGTATTTTGCATCAGTCCACTTGTCCTCCTCATACACCCCAGCAAAATGGTATAGCCGAACGAAAAAATAGACACTTGGTTGAAAATGCTCGTACCCTTTTGCTTGGTGCCCATATTCCTGTTCATCACTGGGGGATGCCATCTTAACTGCATGTTTTCTTATTAATAGGATGCCATCCTCCTCTCTCAATGATAAAGTCCCGTTCTCCATTCTCTTTCCCAATGATCCTCTTTTTCACACCCCTCCTCGAGTGTTTGGTTGTGTTTGTTTTGTTCACGACATGCCTCCAGGGCTAGACAAGCTCTCCGCTCGTGCAATCAAATGTGTCTTTTTGGGTTATTCCCGGCTTCAAAAAGGGTTCCGGTGTTACTCTCCTGAAACTCGAAAGTACTACATGTCTGCCAATGTCACCTTCTTTGAACAGACACCTTTCTTTTCTCCCTCTGTTCAAGATATTCATATCCTCCAACAGGTCCTTCCTCTTCCAGTGGTTGAGTCCAATATCTCCCATGTCCCAGTCAATTCACGTCATGCTCAAGGTCCTCCCGAACCTTCCTCTCCACATATTGATCTCTCTCGACACAATACCCCCTTGGGCAGTCCTCTTCCAGAAAATGGTGGATCTCCTTCTTCAGATTCTTCTCCATCACCGCCTCCTGCCACGCCTCCTTGTGAAGATGACTCTGGTTGGCCCATTGCTCTCAGAAAAGGTAATCGTTCCACTCGCAACCCTCATCCCATTTATAATTTTCTTAGCTATCACAGATTGTCGCCTTCCTTTTATTCCCTTTTATCCTCAGTGTCTTCGGTGGTTATACCCAAAAATGTGAAAGAAACACTTGATCATCCTGGATAGCGACAAGCCATGATTGTAGAAATGCAGGCTCTTGACCACAGTAATACTTGGGAGCTTGTGCCACTTCCCCCAGGCAAAAAGGTTGTTGGTTGTTGATGGGTATATGCAGTTAAAGTCAGCCCTAATGGTGACATTGATAGGCTCAAAGCCCGGCTGGTTGCAAAGGGGTACACTCAGGTGTATGGCCTTGATTATTGTGACACCTTTTCTCCTGTGGCAAAGATGACTACCATTCATCTTTTCTTCGCGATGGCCGCAATTCGTCATTGGCCACTTCATCAATTGGATATCAAAAATGCCTTTCTCCATGGTGATCTTGAGGAAGAAGTTTATATGGAGCAACCTCCTGGGTTTGTTGCTCAGGGGGAGTCTGGTATGGTTTGCAAATTACACCGATCTTTGTATGGGCTCAAGCAATCACCACGTGCTTGGTTTGGAAAATTCAGCTCCATTGTTCAAAAATTTGGGCTAAAACGCAGTGAAGCAGATCATTCGATCTTTTATTATCATTCATCTCTCGGGAAATGTGTTTACTTAATAGTATATGTTGATGATATAGTCATTACAGGAAATGATACTGCTGGAATATCTCAATTGAAGGAGTACTTGTGTAGACATTTCCAAACCAAGGATCTTGGCAGCCTCAAATACTTCTTAGGCATTGAAGTAGCTCAGTCAAAGGATGGAGTTGTAATCTCCCAAAGGAAGTATGCCCTGGATATTTTGCAAGAAACAGGCATGATTGATTGTAGACCGGTTGACAGTCCTATGGACCCAAATCAAAAATTAACAACCGAAGAAGGTGAGTTATTTTCCGACCCGGAGAGATATAGGAGACTTGTTGGAAAACTAATCTATCTCACTATTACAAGGCTGGATCTATCTTTTGCTGTTGGAGTGGTTAGTCAGTTCATGCAAGCTCCATGTGTTGGCCATTGGAATGCTATCATTCGAATCCTAAGGTATTTAAAGAAGGCTCCTGGGCAAGGGTTGTTATATGAAGAGAAAGGAAGCCTTCAGGTATCAGGATATTGTGATGCCGATTGGGCAGGTTCTACTATTGATAGACGATCTACTACTGGATATTGTGTTTTCCTTGGAGGAAACATTATATCATGGAAAAGTAAGAAACAAAATGTAGTGGCTCGATCAACAGCTGAAGCTGAATATAGGGCAATGGCATCACTAACATGTGAACTTATATGGGTGAAGCAGTTCCTTCAAGAGCTTAAATTCTGTGACATTCAAAGTATGAAGATGTATTGTGATAACCAAGTTGCCCTTCACATTGCATCAAATCCAGTGTTTCATGAGAGGACTAAACATATAGAGATTGATTGTCATTTTGTTCGGGAAAAGTTATTGTCAAAAGAAATATGTACCGAGTTTGTTGGATCAAATGATCAACTCGCACATGTGTTGACTAAGTCATTGAGGGGACCTCGGATTGAGTTTATTTGTTCCAAGCTTGGTACATACAATCTGTATGCTCCAGCTTGAGGGGAAGTGTTAGAATCATTACATATAGGTATCATCATTTAGGCTAGTCTGCAGATAATTAATGAGTTGTACCTAGTTTAGTACCTAGTTCTGTACCTAGTAGTCTAGTGGAGACTCTTGGTGTTCCATGTACTCTTGTGATTTTTATTATAAATAGAAGATAATGAGAGGGATCATTAAGCCCTCAAGAATATTTTTTATCAGTCTTAAATCTCAAGTATCCTATTTACCAAAACAGGGCCTACTTACCAAAGTAGGACTTTCATGATCCTGTTTACCAAAACAGGATTTGTTCACCCAACCAGACTCTCCTATTTATCAAAATAGGGTCCACTTACCAAAGTAGGACTTTTATGAGTACACCACCAGAGTATAAAAAAATAATACATGAAATATTGTGCTTGCAATTCAACACCATGGTTATCCACATCAACCACCATGGAAAATAATATAAAAATTGATATCTTACGGCCGAATCATAATCCTCCATAATAACAAAACCATTAACTATTGACGACCATTTTAAATAACCTATTGCGTACGAAAATCTGCACATGCATTCACAACATCAAATGCCTCCTACCAACACACTTCACACATAACATATTATTAAATATTGTTTATAAAGAATTTGGCAGTCACCCATGACAAGCAACCCAAAATTTCCCAAAATGTCCACTTAAATGGTATTTAATAACTATACAGTATACTTCTTAACAAAAATAGATTATAACAATATCAGAGACAACAAAAATTTGTACTTCAAATCTTAAATAAAACACTTAAAATTCATCTTGAAGAACCCATTCTCATATGTCCAGTACTATATAAATTATTACTTTAAAATAGAAATTATATGGCACAAAAATAAATATAGCGTATAAATTATACTGCACCCCAAATAAAATATTGGCATAACCAATTAAAGATTTAATGGCATGTTAATTGGAACATTTAACACTGCACCGCATACCCCATATTACAAAGAATAATAAGGCTTATTAAGTAAGTGAAAGATAACCTAAACAATAACATAATAAATGTCTATAGTTTAAAAATCATTGCATGAAAGAAAGTCATGATAAATGGCATAACAATTGTGAAAAGAATCCAATGTCAAAAAAAATGAAACCACATACCAATGTAAAATTAATACTCATTGCACATCGTGGCCAATAATAAATCATCACTCACACCGCAACATGCACACAATGCTAAGCCTAATATGACACAGTAAAAACATAATTAACCTTACCATGTACAAGCAAAATAATTTCATAATACAACACCATCCCCATTAACGTTAATATTTAACAAACTCACATCATATAACCAATAATAAAAATAGTTTCCCTTACACATATATCCATTCCTATCATTCACGGAAAAACTACCAAACACAACAACAAAACAATGTCAGCTCCCCTTACCTTTAATCTAGCAAAGAATTCTAAATATGTTAGGCCCTCCTAATAGCTTGGTTTGCAGCCTTCTCTCCTGGCAGAAAATAATTTTTCTTCCCCAACTTCTTTTCCAACAACAGGGTTTTCTATCTCTTTTTCTAATGACTAGAGTTTCTATTTAATATTATACAAACAATAAAGATAACAGACTTTTTTGAATTGATTTTTCTAAAATCTTTGTAAAAGCCCATCAGTTTCATAATAATATTTAAACACTACAAATTCAAAAAATTTAATTATTATTTATACATATATTTTAACCACATATATAAGCCAAATTATATTATACTTAATATATATAATATTAGTATAACCATCACAAGTCATGTTAAAACTGTAATTCCACAAACGAAATATTATTTATATTATTATAAATAATATAACAAAAGAAAGTTGTCCCATAAAATATTATTTATATAAATACAAAAATATATAACTATTATAGTTATCCTTTATTTTTTTCTAACTACTTTAATTAACACATTAATTTCACTAGCCAAACTTTAATTAATTTTTATCAAACAAATGTACAACAATTATTGTAAATATTAATATACACCATACTTGCACATAAAACAAATTAGAAATAAATAATAAATATATATTATCCATGAAGCAAGAATCAAACACATGATATCTAATCCATATTAACGCTTTAACCAATTGCACTGCACTTCACTTCTATTTAAGATGTTATTTCTTATTTTAATAAACATAAATAAAATCTCATTTACCTTTCTAAATATCTTTTTTTTTTTCTGGATCTTACACAACATCAGCAACTAAGAAGTCTAAGACTGGTCTTCTGCTCCATCACCGCCACCTAACATCTGATCCAGGGATAATTCATCAACTGCTCACATAATAAAGATGATTATTATAACCCAAGAGATGAACAAACACAAAAAAAAAACACAAAGAAAAGGGTAAGCTAGTTTATCAAAGAGCACACATAAGCTCATTTATATCCATCACTCAAAACTGTTCAACTATCAATCGTTAAACAATATTCACACATATTTCAACATCTAACTTTAAACTGACCATCCAAATACATGTATTAATACCGAACTATAGAGGTCCTGCCTTTGAGGTGGAATAACAACAATATCCTCATCAACAATCACAACACTCCAAGGTTAATCCTTTCAAGCATCTATGGCTAACAAATAACGAATAGATTAGGGACCTCCTACTACTCTCCACCACATAATCATCCTTCGCTTCTTGAGATTGGAGGTCATTAAGAGCGTTAGAATAACCTCTAATTACTAACTTTCTATATCAATACATACACTTACACACATAACCATTACAAAGGAATTTTCCTTGAATTCCTTATAACATCATTCACATGGCATCACACCTTTCAATCATATAACAAAGTATAAGGTGTTACCAATGAGGAGCCACTACTACAAAAATGTGCATAGATAACGTTTTTTTTTATCATAGATAGCGCTTTTTAAGCACTATCTATGTCTGCGCTATCTATTAATAGATAGCACTTCTAAAAAAGCGTTATCTATTGTCCTACACCAATAAATAGCGCTTATTTAAATAAGCGCTATCTATTGGTCTAAATTTTTTCAAAAAAAAATAAATTTTAATTTTTTAATAAAATATTTTTTCAAAAGAAAATAAAAATATTAGTTTTCTTATATATAAACTTACATTGGTTCTATTCTATACAAAAAAAATATAAAATATTAAGACAAATATGACAAAAACAAGTCTCAAAAAGAATGTTCATTACTTTAATGTATGAATAAAAAATTTTGGTACAATAATATTTTAAAATATAATCGTTAAATCATCAAGTACGTGTCATAACATGACATTGTTCTATAAGACGTATATACAACCATAACATATATATCCTATTTATATCTATAAGCAAGCATGTACATCACCACAACAACCTATAAAAATGTACTAATTATATGTAAATGTCAATCTTCCCTAACTTCAATAATTTGATTGTCATGATATTGTTGGTATCTGCAATTAGAAAAATACTGCAACAAAGAAAAATAATATAAAATTAGATAATTAAATTTTTTCTACAAATTATAATTATGATAATGAAGATAACTTACCTTAGTTGAAATTGTTCCTCCTTCACATGTGATAATTTCTTTCATATATCAACACACATAATATCCATAATCATTATCATTGGGTTGTCTTGGAAACTAAAAAACCAAAAGTAGAAAACATAATTATAGTTTGAACATAACTACAAATCAGAATTCTAGTAAACTCTAAACAAATTCAGTGTATGGTAACAAACAATTACATACCATGCTTTCATTATAACCATATACTCCTCCAACGAGTTTCACAATAATAATTATGTTTTATTCACGTGCTTTTGGTCTTACATAACAGAAAGCTTACTAAAAATATCAGCATACATTCAATTGTTAAATTAACTGTAGAAGCACTTGGATTTTCTTGCACGTGTTTTTGGTCTTACATAACAGGAAGCTTACTAGGTCCAACAACAAGCTTACTAGGTCCAACAGCAACAACAATTTTTGATCCTGCTAAAACCTGGACATATAAAAGCGTTAGCAATGATACTACGTACCAAAAGCCACAATGATACTACCAAAATATTTAACAGGTCTAGCTTACTGTTATATAACTTTATTGTTAACTAACTGTGGCTCATCCCCAGGCATACCATTATTCAATTGAAATAAAAATGCAACACATTTTCTCAAAAAATAAAATGGAACACGTTGAGATGCATATACACACGTAAATACATACTAATATACATGTGACTGAAAATTTGAAATAAACCAATTATGTTGTATTTGTACATTGTCTGGTAGTTAAATATTTACACTAGTAATGGGTTTCCGCGATTAAAACCCAAAGAACAGACAATAGGGGGAAATGAAATCAAATTACTGAAATATGTCCAAGGCAAGAACTCACCTGAAAAGGCAACTACAACAACTACTTTCTGGGCACCTTTTTAATTGTCACAGAGGAATCTTTAGGTAGTGGCAAGTTAGCACCATACTTTGAGGGCATGACGAAAGACATTCTCCACTTGTCTTGATCTTCAATCTAAGATAATACAATGAGAAACTAGAACATCATAAATTACAAATATATATTTGAAAAGAAACTCTTAATCGAATAGTTGGATTGATTATTAAATACAGAACTTCCAGAAAATAATATCACAAAATCCACACACTTAAGTGCAAAGTGACACTAGTACATTGGCTATATCATAACATAGAAACAAAAGGGAAAAAACAACGAAAGAGGAACCTGTGACCTAAATGGTTAAAATAAGTGTTATGTTATAACGCCATCTAATTGGGATAGATATAGATAATTCATAAGATGAAAAATAGTATCAATTTATCCAATCTCACACACTTAAACATTACATATTAATTAGACCATGTGCAAAGTGACACTAGTACATTGGTTATATCATAACATAGAAACAAAAGGGGAAAAATAACGAAAGAGGAACATGTGACCTAAATGGTTAAAATAATAGTGTTATGTTATAACACCATATAATTGGGATAGATATAGGTAATTCATAAGATGGAAAATAGTATCAATTTATCCAATCTCACACACTTAAACTTTACTTATTAATTAGACAACGTGTTAAAGAACATAGGAATTTGATAGAATTTTCAGGTGAAACCTTTAACTATGTATTTAGATAAAGTTAAGAAAAATCAGCTTGAAAAAATATGCTAGGGTAGTTCAGACATATCATTATGAAAGATTTATTTCAATTGAACCTGAATTACAGAAACATGGATTTTAAATTGTGAATTATAGTATATAAAAAGTTCAGTCCATGAAAATAAGTTAGATGCAATTATTTCACTGCCATTATTGACAATGTTTGTTATAGTTATATAAAGGTATGTTTCTACAGTTATGTTTGCTGAAACGGATATAATTATGCTAAACTTGCTGGGCAATGCATATAAAAATAAATAAGATAAAGATTGAAAATGAGATATTTCACGAAATCCATAAAATAAGTTCAGCATATGTATTCAAATTATCATACCAGTTTTTAACTTATAATTAACACCTCTAAAAGGTGTAATACATACACGAAATCATGTTTTACTTACCTAATTCTGCACTATCAAAACCAGTGAAATACATCATAACTCTTATCTTAATTAAAATAACATTAACATTGTGACATTTGTTTCTAAACTAAATAATTTCATGCCTTATATTTCAGATCACACATCGAAACTTAAGCATAGAAGGATGCAACATATAGTATAATACCCTAAACCACTTTAATGACCACCAATTTAAGCACTGGAACTCCTACTTTTTTTTTTCACATATAAATTCAAGACAGCATTTTCAGCAAATAGATTCTTGTACTAATTTTCCATGATTCAGACTTGTTAACATTATAACTCAGACAATAATAATATATATTAATCCCTATGGGTGCTCACAAATTTATAACACTAAAAGAGTTCAATAATTACATCTAATATACCTTAGAATCATAAAACTCATGGAGTCATGTCTTGAAACACTACACCAATGTTATTTGTTACAATAATGTGTATATCTAGTCCAACCAGAAAAATATAATAACACACCATAATTTTCCCGGCCATCTAGGAATAACATCTTATCCCACTTATTCTTATCATAATACAAACATCCAATTAATATCAGTAAACTCACACCTTCCAGACCCACAAATCAATTCCAGTTTAAATATATATAAAACAACAGAACATATACAAATTTCCAGCTTATCATCATGTCCACTATAGATAGCCAAATAAGATTGCTCATAGTTTTAAAATACTAATAAATTAATAAGTACCACTGCCACACCTTAGAAACAATTAAGCTCACACAGTCACGGTATAAACATCACAAAACCACTACACTAATATATATTTACCAACCAGAAAATCCCCATTCCCCTTCCCATAAAAATTGATACTTAATATTTATTCCTAATTCGCACAACATACAAAGGAAACATGTATTCAGTGAAAATATAGGCTGCAACATACTCGAACAACCAATTAAAACCAAAATAGTGAAAACTCTGCGAATACCTCAGTTCTCACCTTCTTCTTTCCCAAAACGTGTCGCTGCTCCTCTCTCTTGCTCTCGCACCACAGAACCTCCCATTCGTCTAGGTTTTAGGGTTTCGCCCTTTCGCCTCAGGTTCTCTTCTTCCCCTAGCCGCACCAAGAATCCCTCTTTCTCTTAGGGTTTTTGAAAAGAAGAAAAAGAGAAGGGAGAAGAGAGAAAACGAGAAAAAAAGAAAGGAAGAATGAGCTTCGGAAATTTTTTGACTCTGTCTACTTCTTATGGTCTATGGATTTGGCATTGAAAGCTTCTATTCCTCTCTTTCGTGCTCACGCCGCTATTTCTCCCATTTGGCTAACCTTAGGTTTTTTTTTCGGTTTTGGACAAAAAGAAAAAGAGAACAAAGAATGAAGGGAAAAGAATTGAACTAACCTTTGAATTAACCTTCTAAAACCAAAAACAAAACCAAAACCAAAACCAGTGCTTTAAGCTCATACGAACAGTAACGCTAGATGCAAAGATGCACGAACGAACGAGAAAGAAATACGTTTTCAGAGTTATAACTGAATAAAGGAAATAGGCCGAAATTTTTTTAAATTTTTTATAATAAATAGATATCGCTTTTTTTTTAAATAATAGCTCTTTTTATTAGTTTATTTTAAATTTTTAATTAAACATAATAATATAAATAAATATAGATAGTATTATTTTGAAAAAACGTTGTGAATTGGAATCCAAATTGTGCAAATAGAAAGTGAAATTTGGGAGAAGTGGTTTTGATGAATATAAAGAAAGTGAAACTCAAAATTTAGAAAAAGGGGAGAAATTTTTTGTTGAGGATAATAAGAAGAGGAGAAATCTAAAAGAATAAGTATCTCAAAACTTTTTTGCAAAATTTTCTAAAATGCTCAATAGACAACGCTTTTATAAAAAAGCGTTATCTGTTAGTCTATTTTAAATTATGAATAAAAAAAATAATATTAATTACTTATGGATAACATTTTTCCAAAAAAGCGTTATTTATTATCATAGGTTTAAATAGCGCTTTTTTAAATAAGTGTTATTTATGATTAATTTTGTAGTAGTGAATATTGTTGTCCTGAAATGATTTTGATGATAATACTACTAAAGACTTGAAGACTCTTTTTGTACAAATGTTAAAAGCATTCTTTGTAGAAACAATTATATAGGATTCATTTTATAATTGTAAAGAGCTCAGAAGTATCTCAAATTAGTGCTTCATTACGGCAATAATCAATTATCAAGGGAAATAATAGATTATCACAATTTAGAAAAGAGTTGCTTGCGGCAATAATTGATTATCCTAGACGATAATCGATTATCATTGTTTTTCTGATATTGTCTAAGGTTCGACAATAATCGATTATCACTAAGGACAATCGATTATCATATTTTCTAAAACCTCATAATGGCCTCAAATAATTGAATACCATTTATGATAATCGATTATCACTGGCAGTTGGGAGCATGTTTTTCAGTTTTTGACCCCTAGCCTATATATACACCTTTCTTAAACCTTTGAAATGATAACTAAGCCTTTTGAGAATATAAATTTGATCTGAGAAAGTTCTCAAGTCTTAGAGTAAGTTCAATCAAGTCTTGTGAAAAGGAGAAGCTTGTGTTTAGTGTGTCTAAGGTCCAAATGGTTCTCTTTAAGTTGATTGAGCTAGGTTATTTCCATCATGTGTCGAAGGAAGGTGTTTTCTGTTTATAATCTGAAACTATATTATAGTGAAAAAACTCTTTATAGTGATTAACGACTGGATGTAGAATCTGTTTATTTGAACCAGGAAAAAATCTTTTATGTGATTTTCTTCAACTCTATACCTCTTGCTTATAAACTATCCGATAAAAGTTGCGAAAGAAAATCATAATTTTTTAAAACAGCCAATTCACCCATCCCTTCTTGGTTATTGACCGTTTTCACGTTTTTAAACATTCTGCTACGCGATACCAATCTCAACATAAGGTACAACATCTTATCATTCACAACTAAGCACAAAAGAGAAAATCCATGAAAATGACCAATGAAACCTAGACTCACTCGTCCAACGAGTAGTCTTCACTCGCCCAATGAGAGCAAAACCAGTGAGCTCTCACAGCCTAGCGAGTTGACTTACCTAGCCCCTGTAACTTGATAAGTATGAAAAATACATGTTTTCATACTTATTAATTAGCTCAAATTTGTATTTATTCATGTATTAATGTGTTCCTCATAAAAAAAGTTGTAATAGGAAGTAGGAAAATTATGTAGTAAATTGTATAGGATATTCTACATCATTTGAAGTGCTGCCAGCTCATTTTCGCTAAGCACCAACAATCATTCACTCAACCACCATGAAGAAGAGTCAATTGGAGGACAACAATTGAGATTTTCGCCCAATGCATGCATATTTGTGTGTTGAGTGAATTAATTAATTTTCACTTGGTTCTTTTAGTTCGAAAGAGAGAGAATGAGAGTAACTTCTAAATGAGCAAGGCACGAAAAACACTGGAGAAACATCAGGAGACGACTTCAAGGCATTGAGACATCAATTTCTACAAGGGATTGCTTAAATGAGTATGTTTTAAATGACTGGGAGTGGCCAGAATTCTTGTTCATTGGAATTGGATGTAATGACTCTTCATTGATGTAATTTTCATGTTCAATATATATCTATGTTTATGTGCTTTTCTTGCTTTACTTGTCATTATACGGAAGTATGATATAATTTAGATGTTCTTTTGTACTAGGAAGTAAATTTGAATATGAACGTAAGAAAAAGCAACCAAAAGAAATGATGTTAGAAATAGTTTCTGATCTTCAGGTCATTATTAACATCGGATTTTAATGCGAAGTATACGTTGAATAAATTAAGAAATTAATGATTTAACATGGATCTTTAGAACTTGCTTTAAGGAATTAAATCAAGATATATTGATGTGAATGTTTGAATCCAGAATATATTGTTTAGAGTGTTACTGTAATGTTAGCCATGAATCCAATTCCAATGAAGCTTTCATTTAAATTTACAATCATCAATTTTTACTTTTTGTTATTTTCATGTTAAATTATAATTATTAACTCAATTGCTATCATCATTAAATTGATCTTGATAAACGAATCCAATTAGATAACATGACTCAAATTCCCTTGAAAGACGATACTCTCACTTACTTACTTTATTACTTGAGACGATTTTGGTACACTTGCCAAAGAGTTATCATAACTACAATCCAAACTCCCATCAAACTCGCCCAGCAAACCAAGTTCAACCACCCAACTAGTGTGAAAACAGAGAACTCCCACAGACCAACGAGGAAGCTCGCCCAACCCTGAACTCAATGCTAGAACCTTTATTTACTCACCCAACGAGTAGTTTGCTCGCCCAACCTCTCTACATAAACTAACAACCCTCTAAATCTGCTAAGAACACCACTTCAACCTCTTATGTCCTCTCCCATGCATTTCCACCAACTTTTAACACTCCTAAATGCAAATATACACTATAACCAACATGTCTATATTCATATAACTTAATTAGACAAGTTTTAAATCATTCTACCATGAAATTCCCATTCAGTTTTCAACTTAATTCCCCAATTTATGGACTAAATTCAAATCTACCAATTCTTACTCTTGACTAAACAATTTAGGGGTCTAAACAAGTCAAAATGGACTCAAAAGCAAACCCCAAACTTTCCTTTTTACCTAAAAACTTCTACTTCTAAAAGTCACTACTCAAAACCTCTAAAATACACTTAAAAGTCAATGAACAACACAACCTATCATCTACTATGCAAATTTAGACCATCTACATGTTCAACCATCATCCAAACCAGTCCTAAATGACACTTCCACAAATACCAAATTCTCATTTCTTTCATTTTACTATTTCTTCCAAAAGTCAACTACTAACACCTCCCCTTTTGACCAAAATGATCTAGATTTCTACAAATCTCAATTTCCAATTCAACAATCCAACTAAATATAAAAATATCATTTTACTAAATTATCATCAACAAGGTTAATCCAATCAAACACATACTCATACAATAATATATCAAACATCACACCCCCAATTCCACTCAATCAAAACAACATTTTCACCAAGTCATTCATTTCTAACATAACTAAATCATATCATCATTATAGAAATTCATCATGCATAATTGAAATTAAATACTCAAATCATAAAGATTTCTTCCCTTACCTTAAAAGAAACTACCACTGCTCTACACATCTCATTGTTCTTGCTTCGTGCTCAAGGAACTCTAGAGAAACCTACAAACCACAATAGCATGGTCCGAATAAGTCCTTAGAACCTCTGATCGACAAAGATATGGGTAGAAAACTAATCTAATACATGCGAAGAGAACCCCTACACATGAATTTAACTGAAGAATTAAAAGAAAAAGGAACAAAAACTTACTTGCTCTATAAGGAAAAGTGATCGGATAGAAAGGAAGGATTCTCCACCATGATCACTCAGACACCTCTTGGTTATCAAATGGATGATTTGGGCATTAGAAATCATAGAGAGAATATGGAGAAAGCTAGGAGAAAGGTTTCTAGGTGGTAAGTGTTTTTTTATAATGAGACGAGTTTAAAAATTTATATTTATATTATTGAATTATTTAACTTTAAAATATTTGCTCTCATTATTTTAGAAACCCATATTAACTCTAATATTCTCTTTTCTAGGATCTTACAACTTAGGAATTATTGCATCTAAAATTTTTCACTTGTGCATTTGATATGTTTATGAATTTTCTAACAAATTCAATAAGATATAACAATAATAAAATATGAATTCAAGTAAAATAAGATATCAATTTTATTACAATTCAAATTCAAATTTTTAATAAAATAGATTTATAGATGATATTTTTATATCATATTTAACTTTCTTATTTATGTATAATTTGAAACCTAAACTAATAATTAAATTATTAATAATAATTTAAATAAAATATTACAAAATAAGCAAGTATGAGATTATAAACCGTGAAACAAAATAAAAATCAAGTTTAATCATTCAGATAGTCTCTATTTTCGATGACTTTTCTTAAATAGGTCCCTTAATTTCTTTTGTCTCAATTGGTCTCTATTTTTGAAAAATTATAACAATTAGGTCATAGTTGTTAATTTTGTACTAACACCGTTAAAAATGTGTCACGTTTTAGCTTGTAATTCTTTTAAATTGTTTAAATATTTTTTTAATTATTTTTATTTTTTTAATTAAAAAAACAATTCCACGTGTCAAGATGACATTGTGCCACGTGTCACTGACAATGTCATGTGTAACTGTCAAGCCACGTGTCATTACATTTATCTAAATTTTGTCCCTATATTTTTATTTTGTTTTGGTCCAAATATTTTTATTTTGTCTCATTTTAGTCCTAATTTTTTTTAAAATTAAACAATTTTGTACATTCCCAAATTCAAACAAAATTTAATTTCAATATAAATATAAACAAATATTTTTATTAAAATTGATATTTTCATTAAATATTTTTAACAAAATTAAGTTTACTTATTTTTATATTTAGTTAATTATATAAATGTTAAGAGTTAAAAAAACAACAAATTAATTACTTGAAACTTCACCTTTTTTAAAATTTAAAGTTTAAAAAAAAATTGTGAAACTCCTAATTATTATGGAATTTGTAAAGAAATAACTAACCAAATAAAATGGTTAAAAATGTGACTGCAATGATAGTTTATTTTGTTAAGTATTATTTTGATTGGATTTTAATTAAGAAATTTAAATATTATTTCATAAGTATTATTTGGTTGTTTACATTTTTACATTGTTGATATATGAAATATAGTTTTTCCTTAAAAATTAAATGATTAAAAGATTAAATTAAATATAATTTTTTACTTGAAGAGTTTCGATGAAGTTGACGCACAAATTAAATATTAAGTAAATTTTTAATGATGATATATTATAAGTCTTAATGTTTAACTCTAGAAACTTTTTATAAATTATTGAGGAAGTACTATGACTATATTTTTGTGTGAATCACGTTCACAAAAATATTTATTATTGAAATGTTAACTTTTATAGTTTGCTCATTCATATTATTTAGGTTAAATGATTTCATTTCTTGTTTAATTTTGTAGAAAATTTTTAAATGAGTTTCTCATTTTTATTTGTCTCAATTTAGTTTTTGCTTTGAAAACTTTAATGCAATTAAGTTATTTTCGTTAGTACTACAAAAATAAAAATGTGTCATATGTTAGTTCGTAATTTTTTTATTTTTCTAATAAAAAAATATCAATTTTTATAAAAAATTTTGTAAAGATTTATATACAAATTAAATTTTGTTTGAATTTTGAGAGGAAAAAAATTGTTTAATTTTTTTTAAAAAATTAGAACTAAATTAAGACAATAAAAATACAAGAACCAAATTGAGATAAAATAAAAATATAGGGACCAAATTGAGACAAATGTAATGACACGTGACCTAATAGTGACATGTGGCACTATTAGTGTCACGTCACATTATCATTACCACGTGACAAAATGTCAGCTCGACACGTGGCAATTTTTTTATTTAAAAAGAAAATAAAAAAATTAAAATAATTCAAAAAAAAATCACGAGTTGACACGTGACACCTCTTTAACGGTGTTAGTATGAAACTAACGACAATGACCTAATTGCTTCAATTTTTCAAAAATAAGAATTCAATTGAGACCAAAAAAGTAACGGACCTATTTGAGAAAAGTCACAAAAAAAATAGGGACTATCTAAATTATTAAACCTAAAAATAATACACTAAATTTTCATTGGTGAGTTTTTCTTCTTCTACAAAATGGGTTGTACTTATGGACAACCTTATAAAATTGAATCTCAATATACGTTAAATGTTTTTTTTTTCTGGCTAATTATATTGGTATAGACTAATTAATGGTTGGACTCACTATGGTAGAAAAAGTTATAACATCTCATTCTAATATTGTAAAATTACTAAATGAAAGTGGCAAAGGTGATAATGAAACGAACAAATTTAACATAAATACAATTATTATATTACAGTCATCATGTAAGCATGAACTAAGTATATAGAAATTTTATATATACAAACTAACATACACTAGAACTCTTAAAAGATAAGGAAATTAAACATAATAGAATATTAACAATTCCTAAGTTTTATCATCTCCCTCATTCTACATCAGACCAACTGGAGCATCCTTATATGCTCACACTATGAAGTTGATCATTGCAAACAAAAAGAAACAAACACACAAATAGAGAAGAAAGGATAAGCTAATGTATCAAAAGAGTTTTCAAAACATTTATATAGATTTTAACACACATAAACATCCATATCAAAAAAATCCTAACACATGCACTCATAAGTACTAGATTTAACCATCCGGATACATGTATTGATGTCGGACTCTGACGAGTTCTGTACTTGTTGGTGAAATAGCTTGCCCACCCAAGCTACCACAAAAAGTTAATTCGTCTATCACTTAGGGCCAACGAATCAAACCATAGACTAGGACTTCCCGATACTCCTTACAACATAACACACTCTTTTCTACTTGAGATTGGATGGTTATTGCAGTATCAGGATAACCCTCAAAACGGGAATCCCTACATCAATACATTACACTACTGAATGCCACCATAAAATCTCTCACCCAGCGTATTATGAAGAAAAGAGTTTCAGACTTAGTGGTGTTTAGTGCCAACAAATGTTGTTCAGCACCCAGAAAATAGAGAGGTCATGACTTTGCAACGCTCAAAGCCCTAAAGAAAAGTGGCTCTCTGACTTTGCAGCACTGAGCGCCACTCGGGGCCACTCAATGCCACATCAGAAACCAACAACTCTAATTCTTGGTCTGTTTGCACTCAAGACCTATCTAAATGACCAAATTGGTATCCTTAACACTATAGTTGATTCAAAAACATGTTTAAACCTTATATTAGATATCAATTTGATCACTTGGCCAATGACTCGGTCCATCAGATCAAACAAACAACCACCACATCCCAACCACAAACTTATCATACTAAAATACCATATTTCAACCAAACAAAAAGCAAACCAAGTCTTAAATAACATCAACACAAACTTCTCACTTCAAACTCACTTAAAGAACAGTCCCCACATAATTTCACCCATCAAACCACCAATTATAGGCCAATTTCTTACCAGCACTCTAACCTATCACCAAATCACAATTCAACAACAATATCAAGTAATGATAACCTCAATTTCATCAATTTAGACAACAAAAACAAATACCATTTAACAAGTAATTGCATCAGAATTTTCTCATACCAGACAATAAGATTTCATACCAAAATCAAGAAATTATAAAACAACACAAAAGAATTTCAACAAGCTCAAATACCTAAATTTAGAAACTCAGTTCATTTAATCAAAATTAAGTATACCATATCAAATTATCAAAGTACTTAAAATCTTAAAACAAGGTATTTAGGTTCTTTTACTAACAGATGACCAAAAAGCTTTAAGAAGCTTAAAACAACTCCAAGCACATAGGAAACTTTTTCTGCTCTTGCGAACAACAAGAACACGATCAAAGTACACTGTTAGAACCACTGATCAACAAAGACTCAAACTGGTGACTCAAAAGACACATGTAAGTTGAGCAGGGCCCACATGAAATAAATATGAGAAAAAAACCATAAAATAGGGATTGAAACTCAACTTACTTAAAAGAGAGAAATTGATCGATCCAAATTGAAGAGTTTATTGCAAGGATTAATCCTACGACCTCGATTCTTCAATCAGGTGAACGAAGGGCGAGAACTTCTAGAGAGAAGTAAGAAAACTCTAAAAAAGTGATTTATAGAGAAATTGTGTGTTTTAAATTAATGAAACTTTTTCATAAAAATACTATTTATATTAAAATCTTTTAATATTATAATAGTCAAGTCTCACTAATTTTAAATCACTACCACTTATAAAATACCAATTTATAGGTTCTTACAAAAGTTATTGACGATGATTAAAACAATCTTTCTACTATGGTTTTAGAGCCATCATTTGAATCCATCATCGTTCAAAATTTAATGTACACAACGATGATTGATAAACTCTTTGTTAAAATTGAGAATGACGATGATTGCATTACAAAGCGAACATAATATAAATAAGGTTTAGTGTTTCGGTAAGTCTCTATTTTTGTCCAGAATCTCAAATAGTCCCTTTCTTTCTCGGCGTCTCAATTGGGTCCTTGTTTTTGTAAAATTGAAGCAATTAGAGGCTTGCCGTCAAATTGGACAAACAGTCGTTTAAGTTTGGGTCGTGGCATGGTCAGTGTATTCATTAATCAGACGTGGCATTAAAAACGAGTTTGAGTTGATTTTTTTATTAAAAAATGGATTGCACAAAGGTTAAATCAGATGTACTCAAGGGCAAACTAGGCAAAATAAAAAAAATTTAAGTACAACCCTGCAATTGAGAAATCCAAATCAGATTGGGGAAAAAAAATTGGAATTCCTAATTAGGGTTCGTGGGAGAGAAAAAAATTGTTCAAGCACACACTATATTTTGGGTTTGAGCTTCAAAATAAACGGAGAGGCCAAAACCCTTTCACTGCACAAGCTCTCATATCTCTCTGCCTCCAACAAAACTCAAAAGCGCTTAAAATTAGGACTCTCCCTTTTACTTGGTACAACTACTGGGTTGGTGTCGGAAATAAAACGACCTTTTACTTGTGTACGATTTCATGAGAAATGGAAGCTTGGACAAATACTTGTTCGATCAACCGAGGAAAATACTAACGTGGGAGGAAAGATTTAAGATAATAAAGGGAGTGGGTTTGGGGTTGGTGTATTTGCATAAGGAGTGGGAACAAACGGTGATTCACAGAGATGTCAAAGCGGGGAACGAGTGGTGGGAACGATGGGGTACCTTGCACCTGAACTCACACGAACGGGAAACCCACCACCAGTTCTGATGTTTATGCTTTCCGAGCGTTGTTGTTGGAGGTGGTGTGCGGGAGGAGGCCAATTGAGGTGAAGGCATTGCCGGAGGAACTGATGCTGGTGGATTGGGTCTGGAACGGTGGCTTATAGGGGTGTTGCTGCTAGTGGACAAGTTCGAAGAAAGAACACTTTTTTTTTCACGAAACCTAATACGGAACCCTAATTTTTTTTTCCAATCTAATTTGGATTTCTCAATTACCCTGCACTTAAAATTTTTTAATTTGCCCAGTTTGTCCTTGACTACATCTGATTTGACCTTTGTGTAATCCATTTTTTAATAAAAAAATCAATTCAAACTCGTTTTTAATACCACGTCTGATTAATCAATACACTAACCATGTCACGTAACCTAAACTTAAACGGTCGTTTGTCCAATTTGATGACAAGCCTATAATTGCTTCAATTTTACAAAAACAAAGACCCAATTAAGACATCGAAAAAAGAAAAGACCTATTTGAGATTTTGAACGAAAATAGAAACCTACCGAAACATTAAACCTATAAATTATTTTAAATTTTGTGAACACATATATTAAGGATTATTTAAATACAATCGATGTTATAAATCACCCTACAAAATAAAAAATAAAAATGCTATACGACGGATGATGCAAAAATCGTCACTAAAAATGAATCTAAAATAAAAATATAAAAAAATTAAAATAGAATGCAACGAGAATTTTTACCATAATCATCGTTAAAAATAATAATAACGAATTTTTTTTATCATAACTATTGTATTTTTTTTTTAAAATACAACATTTACAATTTTGTTCTACCACAATCTTGCATTAATTTTGCACATAGACAATCCCAAACAATTCATATGATATAAAAGTATAAATCCCAAACAATTCATATGATATAAAAGTATAAAGGTTTTAATAATAACTAACTAATCTTCTAAAAACTAACTTTTCACAAATTCTTATATTTAAGAAAATATTTTATCCACGTTTATTGAACATAAATTAATGCTTTTGAATCCAATGATTATATGTCATTAAAATTATGAAAAAGTGAATTAAAATCAAAATCAGTACATATCATTTTCTCACATACTTCTAATTAATTTATAAACATACTTAAGAAGATTCGACAGTCATTTTATCTATTAGTTTATAAATAAATTTTTTTCTATAATAAAAAATTCTATTTTATCAATGAGTTTTATGAACAAATTTAAAAAAAATTTAATTACTGACAAATTTACCAATAATTTTTTTCATGAAATGACTAAAGCTCAAAAGAAGAAATCTATCATTTTATTGATGAAATTAATTAACGAATATTTTTATCGATAATTCAAATTTTAATTTGTTAGAAGAATCTTTTTCGTTTGGATAAAATTTTATTAGTAATTAAAGAATTTTTTTTATAGTTGATAAATAAGAGAATATGAATAAATCTCTTAAAATTATAAAACATAAATTCTTGAAAAAATTATCATAGAAACACATTCCTATTAAAATATATATAGTGCGTGAGAGAGAGAGGATTAAATCGATTTATTATGTTTATATAACATGACTTTAAACTCATGGCAAGAGCCAATATTAAATAAAGTAGGAGTCACTCTGTATATTTATTTATTTATATTGCCTTTCCATCATTTTCTTTATGGTTTATTGATGAAGGGTTGATCAACCAAATTACAACTATGATTCCAACTATAACTTTTTGCACTAAACTATTAATAACTGAACTATCTATGAACAAAACTACTCTTAACTATTTTTTTATTATTACTAAAGCAGATCACCGAATGGATTCCATAAGTGAAAACTTTACTTTCTTTGCTTCAAAGTTTACTAATTCTCAACAAAAGTTATTTATCATTTTATTTTATATTTATAGTATGGTTGAATAATCATTTTTAGTTTACCGCTAAATGTTTAAATAAATGATAACTATTACGTAAGAATACAGAATTTAATTTTTAATAAATAAAATGCTATATTTTATTAAATATTTTAAAATTTTAACAAATCTCCACAAAACACTTCAAATTAAAAAAACTTACTTTTAAAACTTTTCGTTAACAAAATAGTTAAGTTCATGAAAATAATTCAGTTCAAACTGTTATTCTTAGTTAAATGAACTTTCCAAATTATATTTTATTTCAATATAGTTTGATGAAATTATTATTTTTAAGTCGGTTTTACTTTCACACTCAGTTGAACATAAACATCTCAAACTACTTATCAGTATTGCTAACCTAGTTGCATATTAAAAAATTCCAGAAATCATATACACAAAAAGTTCTGCCATGTGAATGAAACTGATTATTTCTTGAAACTTTTATCTTTAGTTTTTTTTATAAGATAACGATACTTTGAAAACATTTTTCTTTACAATTATGATTTATGTATATTTTGGTCCAAAATTATTTTACAATCAATAAAAATAATCATAAACATTACTGTGGATTAATCACATAATAACACGTAAATATTGTTAAAATGTTGTTAAAATAATGTTGTCAAAATATCATTATCTTTTTTCAAATTTACCAATAATTCATCCTCTTATCACTTGAAAAAAAGAAATCATTTTATCTGATTCATTATTTATTAGATATTTATTTAAAAATATTTGTAGATCTTTTAAAACTTACATATATATTTATAACATGGACGAATATTTAAAAACAATTCTGTAAATTTTTAAAATACAAATTAAATGAAATTTTAAAAAATATAAAATATAATATAAATTAAATTAAATATAATTAAATTTAATATAATTAAATTTAATATAATAAAATATAAATTAAATTTTAATTTTAATTTTTTTTCAAGGAACTAATACTAACGAGTATTTATATCGACTCTATTTTAAAAAAATATTAAAATATATACTACGAATAATAAATACTCATTTATTACAAATTTGATTCACAAATATTTACTGTATTCTTTTTAATCATAATTACACTTCTGACATTAAGGTGTAACAAAATTATTCATTACATTTTGTTTGATTATTATATGAATGACCGTGAATAGAATCTTAATACCTACCAATTTAGTCATTTTCCTCTCTTAACCCTTACAAAAAGCCTCCTTTACAGAAGAATCTCTAACCACTTTTATTTAATTATAGGTTGCTTGTAAACTAGATCTTAGAATCCATTCCTAGTCAGAGATAGATAGATATGATTAACGAAATTTTAGAAATTTAAAAATTCATGGTATTAGTTAATTAAAATTGAGTAAGATGATGAATGTATAAGTTAAAGAATTCATAAATTTATTTTTTTAAATTTTTTAGTTAAAATAATGTTTTAAACATTTATATAAATTTGTTTATGGATTATTTTGATACCAACTTTTCTTTTTAGGACGATAATATTAAAAGGAAGAATCACAGTTAATATATTTGTGTTTGACATTAAATTTTTCATTAATTTGAATATTTTTAATTATGTTTTTATTAGATTTTTTATTTATTAAATATTAAAAAAGTTATATTTTTAATTAAAGATATGTTTTTTTTTAATTGAGTTGTTATCTTCTCTTGTTATACTGTTTGTTTTCATATTTATAAAATTTTATAATTGATATAAAACAAGGTTACAACTAATATAAAATAACATTTTATTGTTTTTATCATATTAAAACTTAATTTATAATTGAATTGATGATTCAACATGTTTTATCTTTTTCAACCTAATTTTGGTTTTCGGTTGATTAAGTTAAATATGAATTCATAAGTTAAAATTTTAAAAAATTGTAATTTATTCTTTTTTTTTAAAACAAGAATATAAAGTTCTAAAACTTCAAAACGAAATGGACATTATTGCTTCTATTTATATTTGTCTTTTCTATGATCACTTTATTTTAATTCAGTGCTTCCTACTGTTAAGACGCACTACTATACAATAAGTCAATATTCATATCATACTTAAACCAATAAAGCATGATGAAAGCTTAGGTGGAAAAAATTATTCTTAACTTTAAACAATATGTTTTTTTCTCTTTCTAAAAAATAGAAATAAACAAAAAGTCTAAATATATATCCTTAATCTATAACATCCTCCTCTCGTACAAGTTTTCTTTCTCGTACCAAAATCAAGATCATTGTTATGTTGTTTCATTTTAAAATGAACCCTACGTTCTTAAGAATTAGGAGACGATTAAATTCCACACTAGACCTCAAATTTATTAAATTTCTTAGAATTTGTTGGCATAAGTTATGATATTATTATTATTTTATTTCAAGTAAATAAAAGATGAAACTCATAAATTTTACTGGTGACTTTTAAAAACATGACAAAATAAAAATCGTACTTTAAATAAACACATTTACACGATTTTTTAAATTTTTTTTACAATACGACTTATATCCCTATTTTATAATGGATTTTACGTCTACCAAATTTTGGGAATTATATTTTAAGAAATTCAATAAAATAGAAATCCCATTACATATATATATATATATATATATATATATATATATATATATATATATTTATAAGAACAAGAGTCCTGTTATTAGATTATCACAACTATCATATTCAACAAATTTTTACACACATTTTATATTTACTATTTTATTCTTTTTTTTCTTTATAAATATAAAAATTAACTTTTTTAATAATCAAAATATTTTTAAATGTGGATTATCCACAATTAGAATTAATGTGAAAAAAACATTTTCCTTATTTTACAATGGAAAATGTTTATTCGACAACGGGATTTTGACAACAATTTGACAACCACAGTTGGCGTGTTCTCATTGGCTGGTTTAATTCAATTTTTTTAACACAAAACACTGGAGGGAAGGGCAATTGTGGAAAGGGTTTTGTGGAATACAATTGGGTTCGCGCCCTAGGAAACTATCTCTGTTCACGAAACTATCTCTCTCTAGACGAAACCGCTCCACGATTCTGAACTCTGGTCACGCCATCGAAGACGTGTTTCTTCATCTCCGTCTGCCATTGAAGTATTGAAGCTTGACATTGAACGCTTTCGTTTCCGTCATTGAAGGCTTTCATCTCCGTCCGCCATTGAAGTGTTGGGAGGAAGTGTCGATAAGGGCCAACATTGTCATCTTTTCTCCAAAGGAGTGGTTTTTTGGCTATCGGCGTTGTTACTTGGTGGGTTGGGTTCGCTGTTAATCGAAAGGTATTTGTATGCCCTTGTTAATCGAAAGGTATTTTGTACCTCCGTCCACGATTGTGAACTCTCTAACTCTCGGTCCACTATTGTGTACTCTTGGCAGGCCAACGAAATCGTGTTTCTACACCCAGGAAGTCCGCCATTGAAGTCGTTTGTCTCAGAAATAGTTCTAGTGTTGGGAGGAAGTCGAGTTGGGGCCAGCGTTGTCATCTTTTCTCGAAAGGTACTCTTCCACTCTTATGGATTGTTTGTCCTGTCCACGAATTTTCTTTGCTGCTGGTTTGGATTAGACTGTGTAATTGTTTGTTGTTGTGTATTTTGGGAACTAGTTCTGAGTACCCTTGATATGTCGAGATTTGTCATTTGTATTCCAAGTTCTGAAATAACTTCAAAGTGATTTTATATGTTAAACAATTTTGTTTTTGCAGTTTGAGTTAGATTTTATAGTTGGTATATGACTTTTTTTACTTGTGATTCCTTTGTCATCAGTCTGAGTTACATTACTTTCATGTCTTGTCAGAGTGAATGACTATTTTTTTGAGTGAATATGATGGGAACTCTGTCATTAGGCTGATAGGTTGCAACGTAGTTCATAACTAATATGATATGGAAATAGAAAATTTGTGATTGTAGGTGGTTTAATATTTATTTAACTGTTTTAGAATTTGTCATTGTAGGTGGTTTAATATTTGATGGAACCCATTACTTTAGTTGTAAGACCAAATGGAATCCTCTAAAAGCAAAGTAAGTACAATTTTGTCATTTCTGATTTATTTGTTGTTTTGGAGAACTAAATTGATGTTGTTAATTTGTACTGTTTTACAGTGGCAATATAGAGCTTGGATGAATCATCCTATATTGTGCACATGAATACTTTACTACAAACGAGGCATGAGAGACACATAGAGGAAAATCCTTTTAAGTGGTTGTTAGAAATTGTAGATCCTATAAAGCTAAACATGAAATTGTTGAAACAGATGGTTTGTCGATGGGTTCCCCATCATCAATCATTTAGAGTTAGGCAAGAATTGGTTCCTTTTAATGTGGTGGACGTGGTCATGACTTTAGGGTTAGGAGTAGGGGGTTTGGAGGTTCTTTTTGATGAATCAATTGTAGGTAAAGTTGGAGAACTGTTTAATTTAACCAGAATTAAATTGAAAGACATGATAAACATTTTTTATAACATTGTTCTTAATGAAGATGTTGATGTTGATGTCGTTTGTCGTTTGTACATATTAGTTTGTTTTGCGGTGTTTTTTTTTCCTAGAAAGACAAGACATGTTTGTAACATGCCTTGTCTAGTGTTTGTATTTGAAAGAAGAATAAAAGTTTTGAATAAAACATATCAAGTAAGAAACTGGAAAGCGTGTTAGCAATACACATTACTTCGAACAACTGTTCTGGAATGAAATTGAGAGTGACTTCCTACAGCATAATGTTTGTACATATATAAAGAACCAAAAAAATGACTATTAAATTCTTGGAAAATGTTTCTTTGAAAAAATAATTTAAAATTTATTTATTATTGATATGACTATTGATGGCTTAATAAAAAGTTAATGTTAATTTATTTACTTATTTATGTACTATTTTCGAATAACATTGTCACTCTCCTTGTTCACCTTTTTCATGCATTTAATGAAGGAGATATCATCAATATTATACTGCTTGGTACTTTTCCTTAATGTAAGTTGCATTTAATGTGGGTAAAACTATACTTACTTCAACACTCCACTTATTGGCACCTTTTTCTTACCTAATTTATGACATGCATTAAATGCTTCTTCCTTCCTTAAACACAACAATCCGTAGTGTTCATTTGTTGTGCTTCATCTTCTTTGCATTAATTGGTTCTACCTTAAACCATTCAACTTTTGAAGTAGTTGTGGTCGTTCTCACTGGTCGTCCAGTTTCAGGACTATATCTTTCAACTTCATTAAAGAAGCATTTAAAGGCATTGTGTGGTTGTTGGTCCTTGGTGAAAAGCACAAGAACAACATTAAAACACGACTAAATTCATTCATTGAAGGCCTTCACCTGTAAGTTTACCTGGATTTTAGTTCCAGGAATAAATTTTTTACTCCTTCCATTTTCTTAATTTTATTGGTGGAATCATTTGTAACAAGGTTGGTTGATATATTTAGCATTTTTTTGTATTGGTTTTTTATATTTATTTAATTGTTAAGCCATATAGCCAGGTAATACATTAAAGGGATGGACAGTTGTCCAGAGAATATGACTATGGATGGTGAAAGCAATGAGCAATTTAATACCGTAGACGATAGTATATCGGAGTTGGATCCTACTTTGAACATGTGTTTTGACACTATGGAAGAAGCAAATAAATTTTATTCTGACTATGGAAAAAGATGTGGTTTTGGTGTTTGAACAAGAACTTCAAAAAAGGACAACAATAACGAAGTGTACTACTTGAGATTGGTATGTTCAAGGGAAGGTAAATATGTTTCTAACATTCGTCCTGAAGTGAAAACTCTGCCTAGTCAGACAAATCAATGCCCTGCTGGAATAACAATTGCTCAAAAAGATGACAAATGGGTTGTGAGGACTGTTGTTGTAGACCACAGTCATGAGCTTTGTACACAAACATCGAATCTCATCCGTGTCAATAGAAAATTGATCATGCATGCGAAGCACACATTGGAAGTTAACGATGATGCCGGTGTACGTATTAACAAGAGTTTTCTTAGCATGGTTGGTGAAGCTGGTGGATATGAAAATATGCAATTTATGGAGAGAGATGCTAGGAACTTCATCGGTCAACATAGAAGGTCAGTTTGTAAGGAGGGGGATGGTCAAGCGCTGCTACGTCACTTTTCAAAAATGAGAGACCTCAATAATGATTTCTTCTATGACATAGAAATGGATGAAGGAAATAAAATTACTAGTGTATTTTGGGCGGACGTTAAAAGCCGAGTTGCTTGTGAGGAATTCGATGATGTGGTGTCTTTTGATACCACTTATTTAACAAACAAATATGACATGCCATTTGCTCCATTTGTGGGAGTAAACCATCATGGACAATCCATCCTACTTGGTTGTGGATTACTCTCATCGGAGGACACTAGGTCATTTGTGTGGTTATTCCAAAGTTGGTTAAGATGTATGGGCAACAAGGCACCAGACAACATTGTAACAAACCAATGTAGGGCCATGGCTAATGCAATTGAAGAAGTCTTCCCCACAACAAAACATAGGTGGTGTTTGTGGCATATAATGAAAAAGATACCTGAAAAATTGCAAAGGTATAAAAATTATCTTGCTATCAAGAGTGATGTCAAAGTGGTTATCTATGACTGTTGTTCTACAGTGGACTTTGAAATTGGTTGGAAAGAACTACTAACAAAACACAACTTAGAAAATAATGAATGGTTAGGTAATTTGTACGATGAGAGACACATGTGGGTGCCATGCTACTTGAAGAATCATTTTTGGGCGGGTATGTCCACAACTCAGAGAAGTGAGGGAATGAATGCCTTCTTTGATGGATTCATCAATTCTAGTACGACACTTCAACAATTTGTGGTTCAATACGATAATGCTCTTAAATTCAAAGCAAGAAAAGAAATAGAAGCAGACTTCTCTTCCCTCAATACCACAGTTGCATGTGGTTCTCAATCACCTATTGAAAAACAATTTCAAGTTGAGTACACACATGCAAAATTTGAGGAAGTTCAGATTGGGTTTCGGTGCAGGATGAATTGTTTCATCAAAGACAAAGTGAAGGACAGTATTTCTAACAAGTACACAATCAAAGAGGAGTGCATGTGGTATGGAAAATGTGCCGCCAAATATTACCTTGTTGAATTTGATCCTCTTACAAATGATACAAGTTGTTCTTGCCTACTCTTTGAGTTTAGAGGTATTATTTATCGCCATTGCCTATTGGTTCTCGGTCAAGAAGATGTACATAACGTTTCGTCCAAATATGTTCTCCCCGTTGGAGCAAAAATATTCGAAGAAAGCACACACTGATAAGAGTAGGTTACAGTTCTTTGGATCAGGAACCGAAGATGCAAAGATACCAATCGTTGTGTAAGCGGTTCTATGACATAGCTGAGACTGCATGTGAATCTGAAACTGCATCTCATGAATTGGAAAAAGAATTGAATTGTCTTGGTAAAAAGTTTGGAGTCACTTCATCATTATGAAATAACATAATAAGTGAGGGAGGACAACTCAGGTATGACAATCCCGTGACTACATGTGGAAGTAGTGATGTACTTGTTCGCAGTCCCGTAGCGGTGAAGCGTAAAGGCCGACCGAGAACTAACAGATTGAAGTCAAGTGTTGAAACACTAAGTAGAAAAAGGAAAACCACTTCAAGGAAACATGCTTCAACAACAACGCTTCAACAACATGTGAGTACTTTCATTCATGTTAAAATAAAATCATGCATTATTTTTGTGTCATGGTGCTGATATATGTTGGTTTGTGATCTCAGGAAACAACAACATGTACTGTTTCACAATCTGAAGAGGTCCTTCGTTATTCAACCGAAACGCAAGAACTTTCACAACTACCTGAAATGGCTCCACTTGGGTTTATGTCATTGTTATCTGTTGTTCATAATAATTTTGATAACTCACAATGTTGATTTATGTTATTATTAAATGATCTCATAACTGTTGTGCACAATGTTGACAGCTTAATCTTTGGAATTACATGAAATGACATTAACTGCTCTGGTAATCGATTACAATGACAGTTGTAATCGATTACAGGAACATGTCAGCCAACAGATGTTGTGGATCTGCACCCACGTTTGATAACCTCCATCATTTTATCATAACTTCCATGCACCCAGGTTTAATACCACGTCCACCGAAACGGTTTCCTGCCTCACCCACTACCCCATTGTTATTAAATACTGTTGTAACCCACTTCCCCATTCAAAACGTTCATCACCCCTAACACATATAACCTCCAAGACACTTCGAAAACCCTAAACACCACTAATGGCAGATTGTGCTAACAAGAAACTTAGGGCTTCCTCTTCCACAGGGGGACATCGAAGTCGCCCACCACCATCCCCTCCACTGTCGCCACCAATAACAAGTAACGAACTGTTCTCCAACGACGAGCAATATGAAAGGTTCTCTGCACATTTCTTTGAGCGTCCAATCATTGAAGGGAAGTATCTTGATGATGTGTTCTTCGAACCAGGGGAATTCAAATTCTACGACATTTTGACAAAGGCTGGGCTGAATGATTTTGTCGCTTATAGACGCCACTACTACCCCGAATTAGTTCGAGTTTTCTACAGTAATATGCGTATATCAAATTCTGGAGTCATTCGAACCGAGGTTAAGAAGGTCAAAATCATTATCAAACCTTCTCTGTTTCATAAACTTACTTCCATTCCCTGCCTTGGTGTTCGTTTTGAAGGCAATGTTGTTGAAGAGTGGAAGGATGAATACAATTCTCTTACTGCTAGGCAATTGATTTGTAAACCAGGTGAAATAATCCGAGGTAGATTATTGGCTAGAAAAATGAAGTTTGAATGTAGGATACTTCATTATAGTCTTTGTCGGATCTTACTGCCTCGTTCAACGAATGTTGCACAGGCCACTTAGGAGGACATTATGTTGATGTGGGCACTCATCAATTCTGTTCAGATTAACTGGGGCCATGTCATTCGAAACAGAATGAAAAGGGCTACAAGGGACAACGACCAGCTCCCATATCCACATCTAATTACCATATTCTTGGAACACTTTGGTATGCCTACACAAAGTGATCCTTTAACCGAAGTCAAGAGTAAACAGATGATTGCTTTCGATGTTTTAACATCAATGGGTTACGAAAAAAATGATGAAGGAATATGGGTTTACAAAGATGATGTTCACAACGCAAAAGAAGAAGTTAATGAAGAACCACAACTTGGTAATGAAGAACCACAGGTTGGTAATGAAGAACACGAAGAAAGACACTCTCCAATTGCACATCAATCCTCTTCTCCCACGTTGAGTGAAGTAATCACACAAATACAAGATCTCCGCATGTTCTAGGCGATAAATTAAACACAATTGAAAGTCGAGTTGGAAGTGTGGAGGAATAACTTATTAACTTTCGCAACGAATTTGATAGACATCGAGCTTCTTAGATTAAATTTCATTGTTGGGTGTTATGTAACTTTTCTATTCAGAACTTGTTGTTACCTCAACTTTTGTTAAGTCTTTATATTAATAAATGTGGATTTTATTAATGTTATCACTTCTCACATTACTCAATAAACTTCATTACGACTTTAACGTGTGTTTCATATTGAAGAAGCAACATATAGTTTTGAAAACACTGTCATAACGAATACACAATCAGGCTTAAGCAAGACAGAAAAATTTGAAACACACTGCAGTATGGAATGGTAGGTAGCCACATTGTAATATGTAGGGAGCAGGCATGAGGTTTTGGCACAAAATCTTTTCTGCCGCTTGTAATCGCTTACAGTGTCATTGTAAGCGATTACAACAACACCTGGGCTCTGGAAATTGCTGCTGGAAGGTCACCTCCCACCCCACCCACACCTCCACTTGCACTTCCGTTAACCTAGACCTACTACCCATGCCAATCAGGCTTAAGCAAGACAGAAAAATTTGAAACACACTACAGTATGGAATGGTAGGGAGCCACATTGTAATATGTAGGGAGCAGACATGAGGTTTTGGTACAAAATCTTTTCTGCCACTTGTAATCGCTTACAGTGTCATTGTAAGCGATTACAACAGCACCTGGGCTCTGGAAATTGCTGCTGGAAGGTCACCTCCCACCCCACCCACACCTCCACTTGCACTTCCCTTAACCTAGACATCCAACACATGCCAATCAGGCTTAACCAAGATAGAAAAATTTGAAACACACTGTTGTATGGAATGGTAGGAGCCACATTGTAATATGTAGGGAGCAGGCATGAGATTTTGGTACAAAATCGTTTCTGCCACTTGTAATCGCTTACAGTGTCATTGTAAGCGATTACAACAGCACCTGGACTCTGGAAATTCTGAACTGGAAGGTCATCTCCCACCCCACCCACACCTCCACTTGCACTTCCCTTAACATAGACCTCCAACCCATGCCAATCAGGCTTAACCAAGACAGAAAAATTTGAAACATACTGCAATATGGAATGGTAGGGAGCCATATTGTAATATGTAGGGAGCAGGCATGAGGTTTTGGAACAAAATCTTTTCTGCCACTTGTAATCGCTTATAGTGTCATTGTAGGCGATTACAACAGCACCTGGGCTCTGGAAATTGCTACTGGAAGGTCACCTCTCACCCCACCCACACCTCCACTTGCACTTCCGTTAACCTAAACCTCCAACTCATGCCAATCAGGCTTAACCTAGATAGAAAAAATTGAAACACACTGCAATATGGAATGGTAGGGAGCCACATTGTAATATATAGGGAGCAGGCATGGGGTTTTGGTACAAAATCATTTCTGCCACTTGTAATCTCTTACAGTGTCATTGTAAGCGATTACAACAGCACCTGGGCTCTGGAAATTCTGAACTGCATTAAGGCATGTTGGGGATCCACTATGTACTTTGTGGGGAGCACGCATGAGGTTTTGGTACAAAATGTTTTCTGCAACGTGTAATCGGTTACAGTGTCCTTGTAAGCGATTACAACAGCACCTTGGCTGTGTCATTGCTGAATGCAGTCACATCCCATTTCACCCAGACCTCTTCTTGGTCTTCCATTAACAGAGGCCAAACTAATAATGCAAATTGTTACAATGCAGGGAGTAGAACAAAATTAAATAACAAAACCAAAAAACACAGGTCATGAACATTCAACATAAATTTCCAATAACCACTTTCTTTAGTGACAAGCATATTAATTGATCAAAATACACCTATCCATACTTAAACAACTACCAAATACTACATTAGTAATATATTACAAAATTTTTACAATATTAATTATCTAAAAATTTGGGACTATATCCAGTGTAGGGAGTTCTACAAGCTTTGCTTTTGTAACGCTTTCGACGTTGTCCTGCCTTCTTAACACTTTCACGCCTGGACATTCCTCCCTCACATGCAAAATCATTGTAGAAATCATTTTCTTTACAAGGCGTAATGTAACCATCTTCATCTTTATTCTTCTCTTCAAGCAGCTCAGCCTTCAATGCATATAACTCTTCTTCAAGTTCTTCAATTACAACATCTTGTTCCTCTAAAACTTGGTCTACAACAGCTAAGCCACTTTCCTTTTCCTCTTTATTTGACTTTATTCCTTTCTTCATATCTTCTCCACTCCGATGTAATGATGCTTTAACAGGTGACTCACCCATTTCTTTCCTTGATGCACCGTACTCATCAACCATCTACAAATTAATCACGATTACATCCGAATAAAACCATTCTCTCAAACAAATTTAATAAAACAATCAAGTACATACCACACCCATCTCCATTGCAACTTTGATAAACTTGTCACCTACACTTACAGTCATCCAATGCAAAATTCTTGGGTATTTATCTACACAAGCCTTTGAAGGAATGAAATGATCACAAAATCACACTTGAAATACATCATAAAAGTCATAAATACTCATTTAAAGTCACTGCCAACAAACAATACATGTCAAAAAATTACCTGAAAGACATATACGCAACCATCAACATAGACGTTAGTTGCACCTTTTCCTCTATTCTAGGATAAGTTTTGTTTGCAAAAACTACTAAGTAGATAGTGGTACACTATACGAGCCCAACAAAAAGTTCCCAAATCATTTATTCTATCAACAATTTCAAACAATATTGGAAATATTGTTCTACTACGACTAGGTAACAATACCTCATGTATTCCAACAAAAATGTAAAGCCTACAAACATCTATAACAGGCAACTTTTTGTGTTTTTTCAAAACAATTCGTATATCCTATCCAATTCATAATTTCCTTTTCCTTTTTCCTTTTCTTTATCAAAGTAGTTTCGACAATGACTTTCTAAAAGGTTCTTTTCATTCAAATTAATCTTGTCACCAACCAAAGACAATCCTAAGCTTAATGTAACATCCACTTCCTTGATTTCAACAAATTTTTCTCCAAATAAAAACCCACCTCTCTAATCAACCCATTTAGTCAGTAAATCGCTCAAAATATTTCTCCCAATCCTAAAGTTATCATGTAGTTCTAAAAACCATGCAAATGGAGTCTTAGAAATAATACACCTCTGCTCCTCACTCAAAATTGCATTCAAGCCAGCAACAAACTTTGTTTTCATAGAATGACGAACATATAAATAAAAATAAAAATATTATATTAAACTTTTTTCATACAAATAACCAACATAAATCCAAACACACACAACCAAATAACCAAAATTCACAACCCCCAAAACCAAAATGACAACCAACAAATACCATAACCCATAACCTAAATAAAAATACGCAACAACGGTAATGTTCATACCTTGTTCGAAGAGTCAATGTCGCAGGACGAAGCCATGACATAAAAAAGGTAACAACTTCCACGAAATACACACACAGCGACCACCCAAGGTCGAACTCAAAAGTCAAACCCAACCACGAAGGAAATCCCTCAAAGTCCAAAGAGATTTCTCACCACTTCGACACCTTCAAAAAATTAACACAGTTAATACAACACCTTCAAACGAGAACGAAAATATGGAATGGAGACAAACCAAAAATAGCTTCAAACCATAAACAAAACCTAAAATGGAGACAAAAACAACGCTTCCAAGTCCAAGTACAAAAACTGCGAGAACTAAATGCTACAATGGAGAGAGAAAGCGCTTCAAACCAAAAACCAAAACCTAAAATGGAGAGAAACACAGTACTTCAGGTTCAAAGATTGCTGAAAAAGACCAAGGGCAGTTTCAGAAAACCAAAAACTCTCCTTTTTTAAATCAATTTTCAAATTATAAAAATAAAATTAAATGGACCAATTCAACGCTGACACGTGGCATTGTTAAAACGTTGTCAAAAAAGCATTGTCAACATATCGCTACCCTTTTACAATATAGTATAAAACTGTATAAAAATACCATCATAATACAGTAACATATTTTTCTGTCATGCTAACTTTTGACAGATGCTATATATATGAAGTTGGTCTCATTCTTAGTATTGTGTTCTTAGCTATCTTTGCTACCTTCTCCTCATAATTCACTCATCATCCTCTTTGACCATCCAAGATTATGGAGAACAAAGATTTGAATGCTTCAAACATCACTGTGGGAGGAATCTATGACATGTTGCTGGACAGCGTCAACAATGAAGACACCAGACCCGTGATTCGTCTTGGTCGTGTAGATCCTACTGATAACCCACTATTTCGTACTACAAATGTGGCTCTTGATGCTGTTACAACATCAGTTCACTCTTTTAACTTCAACTGTTACCCTCCCACTCATGGCTTACTTCAGGCTAAGAGGTTTGTTTCTTCAAACTTCTTTCTAAATCATTCTACAATCTGATACCAATAATCACTTCATCAGTTTGTGATAAACTCAAAAACCTTATCATTATCATATATTTCATAACAGGGCTATTGCAGATCATCTCTCCTCTCATCTTCCACATAAGCTCTCAGCAGAGAATATTTTTCTCTCCATTGGTGGCACACAAGCGATAGATATAATCTTACCTTCCATTGCACGTCCTGGGGCCAACGTTCTCCTTCCAAAGCCAGGCTACCCTCAGTACGAACTTCGTGCCTCTCTTTGTGACCTTGAAGTTCGATATTATGATCTTTTGCCTGAGAGAGGTTGGGAAGTTGACCTTAACTCTTTAGAAAATTTAGCAGATGAGAATACTGTGGCTTTGGTCATCATCAGCCCCAGTAGTCCTTGTGGGAATGTGTTTGCGTATGAACAGCTGAAAAAGGTATCTTTAGCTCAAACATACGTTGAAATTCATTTGGGTTGAGAAAAACAAAATTTATTGATTTTTCATGACTATTAATTGCAGGTTGCAGAGATTGCAAACAAACTTGGAATCTTTGTCATCTCTGATGAAGTTTATGCCCATGTAGTTTTTGGAAGCAAACCTTTTGTGTCCATGGGAGAGTTTTCTTCAATAGTGCCAGTTATTTCGATTGGTTCTTTTTCAAAAAGATGGATTATTCCTGGTTGGAGAATCGGTTGGATAGCCATATGTGATCCTCAAGGAATTCTTCAAAAATCTGGGGTTTGTTTTTGTTCATAACCTTTTTGTGCTTAAAAAATTACTGCTCTAAAAGTAGTTGTTTTATTTAAAAAAATTAAGTAGGAATAACCTAGACATAGAAAAAGTATTACATAATTCAATATTGTCACTTAATCATATTCTCAATCAATATTTATGTAATCAAGTTAACATTTTTTACTTACAAGAAAATAAACTGATAAAACTCAATTGTGTGTTAACCATGTTAGATTTATCAGCAGACATCTTAATATTTCACTGAGACTATTTTATACTAATAATGCAATTGTTTTTTCTTGTTTATTAGATCGTGTCCAAAATAACCGATTATATAGAGATCACTGATAACCCTCCAACCATCGTGCAGGTAATAACCAATAGATATAAAAATAACTAATTAATATCCATTGTAAATAATAGTGCATTTTACATTATCAGCAGGCAGCAATACCAGAAATACTTGAGAAAACTCCAAACGATTTCCATTCAAATAATCTTGGTATACTGAGAGAGGCTGCAAACATATTCTATGATGGGTGTAAGGAGATCCCTTGCTTGACATGCCCTCTGAAACCAGAAGGAGCGATGGTTGTAATGGTGAGTGGCATAAAGAAATTTACAATTTTCATAATGTTGTAGATTGGTAACATTATCAACTAATGAAAAATGATGGAGTAGGTGGAGATTAACCTTTCCCAACTTGAGGATATTGTTGATGATGTACAATTTTGCAGTAAGTTAGTCAAAGAGGAATCTGTAATTCTTTTTCCTGGTAAGAATTTTTTCAAGTCATTATTGAAATTCCATTGACTTGTGACAAATGATGAAGATGTGATGATCAATGATAATATGCTTGTAGGTGTTATCGTTGGACTAAAGAATTGGATTCGGTTTAGTCTTGCTGTTGACCCTTCTGATTTGAAAGAAGGTCTTATCAGGATAAAAGCATTCGGTCTTAGACATGCAAAGTTGTCATAAGTCATGCTATATGAAAGGTGTATCGGAGAGGTGGTGGGAAGTGTGTTTACTTTTGGGTGTGTTGAGTTTCAATAAGGCATTTTAGGCAGCTAAGTATATTCACAGGTACTGATATAATATCATATTTAATGGGAGTGCCTTAATGATGCAGTGGAGTTGCCATATATGATTTGTGGCAGTTTATTTGTATAATTTATGCTTCCTTTGTTTGGTGTCTTCGTCTTGGTTTAGCTTTTTCCTCAGATGGCAAGTTTGGTTTTGCTAGTTATCTGTGTGTCCATGGAGTCTTGTTTATGCCTTATGTTAAGCATTTCTTATTAGTAATAAAATTTTAGTTTGTGAAAATGAAATCTTATAATATGTTATATTGCACATTCGATTAATTCTATCCAGTACAGAAGAATGCATTATAGTTCTACTTTCATGATATTTTTCTTGCTTTGAACATATTTATTTTAAACTATTTTAATGATTAGTTGGATTCTTTCCCATTAAAATATTAAATTACTTTGTATAAAGATTTCACCCAGTTTACTATTTCAACTTCCCTCCTTTCCCTTAGTGACATTGAAACCTATAATTAAATAAGGTAGGAGACAAAACTCATCCCTCTGCATTTTCCCTTTTTTCTTCCCACTCCCAAAGAAGCTAAAAAAATTAAAGAAACATATCTGATGTATCTGTTTATGACACTATCTAGTTCACAATGTACCATCTTTTTGTTTAATTCATCCATAGTTTTCCGAATGATTAACATGGATATATCCTCACTTATGGTGCTATTTATTTTTTCATCTACTTGGTTACTACCTGTCAAGCACTGTAAACAACTTTCTGCTCACCACACCTAACACAACTAACATTATTGAGGATTACCCCTCTAAGTCTTAAATTAACCTTTGTAGGTACTCCATTTGAGATATCCCTCCAAACAAAGAACTTTGTAGATGGAATAACGTTTATTTTCCATAAGCAATCAAGAAAACATTTTTGTTCTACAATACATTCACCTTGAAATTTTTTATATGTTGATTTAATTGTAAAAATTCTATCTTCCCCATCATTCCACGTCCACAAATCATTTTTTCCCCTAACAGGAGTTATCCTCTCCCATTCAAACCAATTTCTTCTCCAAGACATATTCCATTCCTATCTATCATTTTTTGTTTGTGTTTGCATATAGTCACTCTTATCATTTTCAGGTACTGAATCTTTTTAAGGATTGTTTCAGTTTCCAATTGACAATATTGCAGTGATTCAATGGGTGTTAGTTTGGTTTGGATGGGTTAATTTTGTTGATAAAACTTATTTGATTGGATCACGAAACAAATTGATATTCGATTTCAATTAATTTGAGAATGGTATCGAATTTGATTCAAGTTTTTCTAATTTATATTAGACTGGTTGTTTCAATTTTTATTGTTTTTATTTTAAAAGACGATAATTATATTTGGATTAGCAAAATATAGTTTTATTAAAGATATTATATCTGGTATAAATTATTATAATTTTTTTTTTGGGGTTAGAGTTTATTTGAAGACAATATTATGTATTTTGTAATTCTTTAGACAAAATGTAGTACTTCAATTTTATTTTCTTTCCAAAATCGTTGTCAAAATATATATATATATATTTTTTTTCAATATGTATCCATTCATAACTCATAACTCGTATACAGTCATAGATTTTAGATAAGTATCATAATTTAAAGGCATCAGAAAATTAATGAACTTATATGGTGGGTTAATTTTGCAATTTTAATAAAATAATAATATATATTGTGATTTTAAATTAAAAAATAATATAATTATAATCAAAATATTATTGTTTAACCATGTCAACAATTGACATTCTTGTTGAACCATGTCTTGTCCCTAGTGAGACCACAATTATTTCTTAAATCTTTGCACCATCTAGATTCTTTCTGTGAATTTTTCTATAATTCAGCCTCCTTAAGATCCACATTTAGACTCCAATATATCTTTCCACAACCCTTTTTCTTCTATACCAATCTTCATTCCACTTAGACAATAATGACTTAAGTAAGCATACTCTCCCTGTAAAAGATATCTTGAGGAATGATGCCTCAATGTCTAAAGTTATGGACTCTATGATGCAAGTAGGCAAAAGAACATGCAAGGGATGATTCAACAAATGCAACAAGATGGAATAAATGGAAAATGCAAGATGATTAAGTGGATTTATGCAAAAGTTAACATTTACTGTTGGGCCTAATCTAGTGAAGTGCATCTGCTGTCAAAGACTTATACAAAAATAGTGCAATGTTATAGCCATAATATGAAAGTGGATTAGACTATCAAAGTCCCCAGATGAACCTACCAATGTTTTTTATTTTTTTCTTTTCTATCTTGTATTATTCTCTGCCCATTCTTCATCTGTACTTCATTTGTTCAGATACTCCTCATTTCGCTTTGTGTCATTCCCAAGGTGGCTATTGTGATTCTTGATCTGTTTAATGCTTTTGTGGTCTTGTTTTTCTTTCTTTAAATTTATTTTTCTGTTTTTAGAATTTCAGAATCATGTTCTGAGTGCTTTTCTTTTATATCAAAGCTACAAAGTCAAGTTCCGAAAATAATGTTGGACTTGTGATGTTTTATTGGATTTTAGTCAATGATTTTGTTTTCTTTAATTTATTTATGTTTTCTTTAAATTATTTATGTTTTATTTATTCAATTTTGTTTTATGCTCAATGTATGCATGCTGCAAAAATTCTTGCACATTAGAATGAGTGCTTCAACCAGGTCTCATTGCTTGGTTTGGAATCCTTACTCATTAGTTTAAGGCAAGTTTTAACAAACACAGTTTCTTCATATTTATATACTAGATGCTGGGTTTGTACAAGTAGCAATGAATGTGCATTCTACATATGTAGATGACACTTCTAAAGACATAGAGGGCCTTTAATGAAAGAATACCTTTGAAGGCTATACTGGATCATGGGCTTATTACTATATAATTGCATAACTTTGAGGCTCTACATCTCTCAATGCCCAAACACCCCAATCATCTAAAATTGAGAAGATGGAATTCTCCTCCTTCTTAACTCTTAGACTAACACGACTAAGTACTTACCTAAATTATCTTGCAATGAGTAGTGGCTAATTTTTCGTTAATTGGTCTGTATAAAGAACATGGATCATCCTCCACCAAATCGTTCATGGATGTACGATAGATGCTATAGAGGAAGAGGTGCTTTGAAAGAGTCATTCGTATTGGGTGTTGAAGAGTTTATAATTAAAGCTTGTGAACAAGAACGTTATCGAAGAGATGGGGGGCTTCGATGTCCATGTTTAAAGTGCGATTGTACAAAGATTCTGAACGAAAGAGTTGTCAAGGTTCACCTCTACGAAAACGGTTTCAAGCCTAATTATTTCATTTGGGAGGATCATGGGGAAACCATGCCAAAAACTGATTTAGTTAATGATGTCACTTCGAGGGGTGTGGAGACAGAAGGTGAACCAAATGAACAAGTTATGACGATGGAAGACATGGTGCATGATGCTCTTATGCAAAGACAACCCTTCCAAGCATCAAATTCTTCTAACATGGAAGAGGCTCCAAATGAAGAAACTCAAAGTGTGAAACCGCCAAGAAGAACAGGACATCTGACAAGGGTGGTTGTTTGCACATTGGAGGATCCATTAGTGTGCATGAGCATGCTATTCGTTTGGTACGATGACATATCAATTTTATTTTACATTTCTACTCATTAATTTTACAAATATTTGTTGTTAACAACTTATATCTTCTTTGGTTACAATCACAGGAGCTTGGTCGGACAGTGCATGTCGATGAAATATTTCAGCAGACACATATTTGAGCATCAACAAGACAATTTGTCAATGAAAGGTCTAGGCAGACACATGTTAGTTTCTACTAACTCTATTATATTCTTTATTAGGTTTTAAATCTTATTTGGTCTATCTATTTAACGATAATCATATATATTCATTTAACAGGAAGAGTTTCAAGCAAGATTTTCTCAATTAAGATTTGAGACTGGATCTGTTGGTGCTTCAGCTACTTCTCCCCTATACCCTGCAAATGAGGAAAGATTGAGGAACCAATGCTGGTTGGAGGTTACTAGTGGAAGGTACAAGGGACGAGTATATGGCATTGGAAATGTCAGTGGTAGAGAGTAATGTGTCGATAGTTACATACAACAGACACAGGCATCTTCTTCTCAGCAACCGATTGTGTAGGACATTTCTAACCTTCAAAATATAGTATCAACCCATGATGAGCAACTTCAACAACTTCGGCAGATGAATTCTAAATTTGAAGGTTTTATTGGCGCCATATTGCATTACCTTCTGCCTCCTGCAGTAACAGCTGCACAAGAATTTCTTCAATTCCAAATTCTTTCACAAACTAATGTTCAACAACCACAACAAGCACAGGAGGATCAACCACAACAGGATCAACCACAACAGGATCAACCACAGCAGGATCAACCACAACAGGATCAACCACAACATGATCGTTATCAAAGAAATTACTAGTTATGTTTTTAGAGTAGGGCATCTAGGACTCAAACTTATTCTCTGGAGAACTTATTTAAACTCTTATTTGTTCTAATTGACAATTTTGTAAACTTTTATATTATGGATTAATGTTAAATGCTTGTCTCTAAGTTAAGACTTAACATGTCAAATGAATGAATGGATATAATAATGGGCAGGTGTTATGATTTATGTTTGAAAATGCGTAAGTTTGATATTCATGTTACTCTAAAAAAACTGTATATAATTTATATACGGATAATCCGTATATAACTTATATACGGAAAATTCGTATATAACTTATATACGGATAACCCGTATATAACTTATATACGGATAATCCGTATATAAATTATATATAAGTTATATATGGATTATCCGTATATAAATTATATATAAGTTATATACGAATTATCCGTATATAACACTACCTACAACAGTATTATATACGGATTTTTGTCCGTATGTAATCCGTATATAACCAAATGTTATATACAGATTTTGGGCCTTATATACGGATTTTGGCTGTAGAAAATGACGGTTTTTCTTGTAGTGCTAGTTTTTACACTGGCCCCCAAGCCTAGTTTCCATACTAGCCCCCAAAGCCCAGCTCACCTGGCACTCTAAGTTCAAGTTTGTTTCGGCCTTCTGTAAGACAATGGTCGAACCCAGCAAGCACATCATTACATTCATCCATAGGGTTGGTACACCCTTTCCACGAGATTGGTACACCTCACATCATTCATCCATAGGGTTGGTACACCCTTTTCATGAGGTTAGTACACCTCACATCATTACATTCATCCATAGGGTTGGTACACCCTTTTCATGAGATTGGTACACCTCACATCATTACATTCATCCATAGGGTTGGTACACCCTTTTCACGAGGTTGGTACATCTCACATCATTACATTCATCCATAGGATTGGTACACCCTTTCCACGAGGTTGGTACACCTCACATTGTTATCGTTCATCCATAGGGTTGGTACACCCTTTTCACGAGGTTGGTACACCTCACATCACATCATTACATTCATCCATAGGGTTGGTACACCCTTTTCACGAGGTTGGTACATCTCACATCATTACATTCATCCATAGGGTTGGTACACCCTTCCACGAGGTTGGTACACCTCACATTGTTATCGTTCATCCATAGGGTTGGTACACCCTTTTCAAGAGGTTGGTACACCTCACATCACATCATTACATTCATCCATAGGGTTGGTACACCCTTTTCATGAGGTTAGTACACCTCACATCATTATCACTAATCCGTAGGGTTGGTACACCCTTTCACGATGTTGGTACACCTCACATCATTATCACTCATCTATAGGGTTGGTACACCCTTTCCACGAGGTTGGTACACCTCACATCATTCATCCATAGGGTTAGTACACCTTTTCCACGAGGTTAGTACACCTTATATCATTCATCCATAGGGTTAGTACACCATTTCCACGAGGTTAGTACACCTCACATCATTCATTGATCCATAGGTTTGTTACACCCTCCACGAGGTTTGTACACCTCATTTCTCTCAAACACAGCTTTGGTCTATTGTCATTAAGCCCAGTTTTATCTGGCACCTTTAGTTTTTTTCTGCGATTTTGGCCCTCTGCTAGGCAATGGTCAAATCCAGGTTGTCATTCTTCCTCTTCCTCTTTTGAGATCCAGACGAAATTAGTGCTTCTTTCTTTACTTAACTTTTACTTCGATAATACGAAAATATCAAAATTTTCATATTATCTAGTAATATCTAAGTAAAGAGGGACAACTGTCAACACTCAATTTCGTCCAAATTAGTTTTAGGCTTCATTGCTTTTTTTTGTCCTGTTTCTTTATTATTTACTTATTTTCATTTTCCTTTTTATTTTTAGTTTTACTTTTTTAGTTTCATTTTAATATAATTAGTTTATAGTTAAGTTTTTTCTAAAAAAATGAAAAAAAAAGAGAGACAACGTGGTCTGGAGAAGGACGAAGCCGGTTTGGTTGGCAGGGGGGCAGAGGCAGTGTTGGTTTTTGGCAGTGAAGGAAAGAAAGGACAAACAAGATGCTCTCCACGGCAGAGGGGAATTGGCCCTCCATGAGGCATCCATGAAGCGCAAAGGGCACCATTCTCTCAATTCCTCACGGGCAGCAGATCCATGATTCACCTTTGACAATTCTCCATGGCCTCCATCACCCATCATCTTCGTCCGAGGCCTCTATAGTCTTGGGGTGGCACCTCCGTTCTTTAGACACATCGTCTTCATCATCACCTTTCACTATCATCAGCGCACATCCAATGCCAACCACCAGGCATCTCTCACACTACCGACTAAGCATTCCTCCATTGATTCATCAGACGCCATCATCAACCAAAAGTCAAGAAAGAACTTGAATGCCAGCATCTCAACAGTGTAACATAGGCTCAAGGTACCTTTTTCACCCCATCAAAGCAACCACAATTTGTCCCCCATTATTCACCCCTCACAGACACACGCATAATCACTGACCACGCCTCATCACTCCAACCATCGGGCCCCTCACAGATTCTACCAGCACCCTTCCACCATCTCCATCAAATCTCCATCACTCACATCGCGCATTTCACTCCCATTACTCACCTCCAACAATATCCAGATTTCATACACAACACAACAGAAAAACAAACACCTCATCTGCATTTTCTGAAACCAAAATTTTCACAACTCCACCACATCTATCATCTCACAAAAATCGATTGGTCCCTCATCGACAATACAGAGCCACCGTTTCCTCCGGCACACAAGCACTAAAAAACCAAAGCAAAACGAAAAAGAGCCCACTCAAGCACCATTCAGCACTCACCTGCAGCAAAACAAAACAATAGAAAAGGGGGCAACAGGAAGAGCTTCGAGCTTGGAGAGCTTCGAGCTTGGAGAGATACGCGTCGAGTCACCGCCGTCTCTGGTCAATGCCGTGCTCATAATCCACTTTTACCATCTCCGGCGACACCACCAAGCGGCCAATCACGAATTCTTGCTTCACCTCCACTATTAGGGGCATCAAAGGCGACAACCATAGTCGTTGACGCTGCGATTCACTTGCGCTTGGAACCACCTGTGTCTGCTAGATTCAGTCACCGAAAAGCGGTTAGAGCCAGTCTAGGAGGAGGCGTGAGGTCACCGGCGATTGGGAGAAGGAGGTGTTTATTTGTCTCGTGCGCGAACAGAGAGAGAGTTCGGGGCGACGACCTTGACTTGGTGGCAGCGGCACCCTTGCGGCGACGAACGACCGGCGTCGTTCACGAAGAAGAAGGTCTCTCACACAAGAGAAAGAGGGGGGCAGAACCCTTCCGGTGACCGACGACGGCTCCAGTGCAAACGGCGTCTTCGGTGACACCTTTGACCGCGGCTCCCTGCAACTTATGTCAGCGATGGAGGCGGTGGTACGCAACCGTGGCAGGGACAGGCCTCCATGGTTTCCCTCTCGAAGGAGACCCTGGGTCTCTAAGTTGTTGAACGAGAATGAGAGGAAATTGGAACCCCTACTTTTCTGATTTGGGTTGAAGGCTTTGGGCCTAGCTGGTGGGTCGCGTCCTCTCTTCCTGTCACTACACACATAACTCTGTTTGTACCCCCCCACTTCAATTCTGCAAACAAAAACGAAAAGAGGCCTTGGGCTTGGTCAGCAAAAGATCCAGTTGCACATCCTGGTTTCGATTTCTGCACACCCCTTTGTTTATTGACTTTTCTTTGTTTATGTTTTACTTTTCCAATGCACACACCACACTTTTATTGTTGTTTTTTGTTGCATTTTTTTTCTTGTGTTTGGGTTTGCTTTTATTTTATTAGTTGCACCTCCATAGTTACTATACACTAACTTTTTAATAAAAATTAAAATATATACAAATCATAAGGTATAAAAATATCATAAACAAAAATATGTTTTAAAAGGTTAAAGCACACATGCGACCATTCTATCGGCCTTGTGTTAAAAACCTTTTTCTTCTTCTTTCAAAAAATCAACAAAAATTTACTTAAAAGGTTTAAGCACATGTGCGACCATTCCGTCGGCCTTGTGCTGAAAACCTTTTTCATCTTCTTTCAAAAATTAACAAAAAATTATTTTAAAAGGTTTAAGCACATGTGCGAAGCAAGGTCAATCCTTGTCGGGCACAAAAAAATAAAAAAAAAATATATTTGTTTCTTTATAATATCTTTTGGGGATAGTTAAACATTTTGAAAACCACATCACATTCGCGTATTTAATTAAAGGTACTGCCTTTGGACAGGCGTTGTAGGGTGCTAATACCTTCCCTACACGTAACCGACTCCCGAACCCAGAATTTGGTTTTCGTGGACCATGCCTTATCGTTTTATGGTTTTTGCGTAGTTTTCCAGAATAAACTATGGTGGCGACTCCAAAACTTTTCTTCTAGAACTCGTTTTTCTTTTTTGGATCGTCGTCCCGTTGCGACACCGGTTGCGAAACCTCTAATCAATCCTACATTAATCCTGCGCAACAACTCATTTTGGCCACACCAAACACCAAACCCAATGCTGCACCATTCAGAAACAGTACCATTAAGAAAATGTCTCCTTCTGAAATGCAATATCGAAGAGAAAGAGGCTTATGCTTCACCTGTGATGAAAAATTCTCTGCCACACATCGTTGCCCAAATAGACAATACTTGATTATGCAGCTTGATGAGGAGGAGGATGAGAAAGACGAAGGTGCACGTGCGGCGGATATGGTTAACCTGAAAGAAGAATTAACCAACTTATTAAAGAAGGACAACTTTAAATGGTCAAATGAAGCATCTAATGCCTTTATGTCCTTGAAACAAGCCATTACCACCGCACCAATGTTGTCATTGCCTGACTTTTCTCAACCATTTGTGCTTGAGACTAACGCATCCGGGTCAAGTATTGGGGCAGTCCTGAGCCAACACAAGCATCCTATTGCCTTCTTTTCAAAGAAATTGTTCACAAGATTAGCCAAGCAGTCAGCCTATACGCGAGAATTTTATGCGATAACCGAAGCCATTGCTAAGTTTAGACATTATCTGTTGGGTCACAAGTTCATAATTCGAACTGATCAAAAGAGTTTGAAATCACTCATGGACCAATCCTTGTAGACCCCCGAGCAGCATGTGTGGCTGCCCAAATTGTTGGGATATGATTTCACTATCGAATACAAACTAGGAAAGGAAAATCTGGCTACGGATGCACTTTCAAGATCATTCTTCATGGCTTGTTCTCAGGTTACTAATGATTTAATACCAAAGATTCAAGCCGTCTTGCCTTCAGATCCAAATCTGCAATCCATTATTGCTGATTGTTCTCAAGGGCAATTGGTTCATCCTCATTACTCTTGGCTAGGTGGCGTGTTATATTGGAAAGAACGAATTGTAGTTCCAAATGAGCAAGCTATCAGAGACCAAATTCTTAGTGAATACCACTCATCTCCAATTAACGGTCACTCTGGTATTGGGAGGACAATGGCAAGAGTTTTAACTCAATTCTTTTGGAAGAATATGCACAAAGACGTTACTACTTTTGTCCAACAGTGTATGGTCTGCCAGAAAGCCAAAACTTCAACAACCTTACCTGCGGGATTGTTGCAGCCCTTACCAATTCCTCACCAAATTTGGGAAGACATCACCATGGACTTCATAATTGGGTTGCCACCATCTGAGGGATTTACAGTCATCTTTGTGATTGTCGATAGATTATCCAAGTATGCCCATTTTGCACCACTCAAGTCTGATTTCAACAGTAAAAAAGTCGCAGAAGTATTTCTCTCTACCGTGGTCAAACTTCATGGGTTTCCAAACTCAATTGTGTCAGATAGAGATGAGGTCTTCACTAGCTCCTTTTGGCAACATCTTCTTAAGCTTAGTGGCACCACATTAAACCTCAGTACTACTTACCACCCTCAATCTGATGGGCAATCTGAGGTGGTAAACAAATGCTTAGAAATGTACTTGAGATGCTTCACTTATGAAAATCCCAAAGCTTGGCTCAAATTTCTACCATGGGCAGAATTTTGGTACAATACCTCATATCATCACAGTACTTAAATGACACCTTTCAGAATAGTTTATGGTAAAGACCCACCCGCACTTCTCAAGTACCAGTACTCATCAATAGATCCCCCTTCAATCCAAGAAATGTTGCAGCAACGAGATATTGTTTTGGCTCAATTAAAGTTGAATTTGCTTAAGGCTCAGGAAAGGATGAAGAAATATGCAGATCAGAAGAGAGTTCATCGAGAATTTGAGGTTGGAGATTCGGTGTTGGTTAAGTTACAACCATATAGACAATACTCTGTGGCCTTGCCCAAGAATCAAAAGTTAGGCCTTCGCTATTTTGGCCCTTTTCCTATTGTGCAGAAAATTGGCACAGTTGCTTACAAACTTCTTTTGCCTTCTCATGCGAAAATACACCCTATTTTTCATGTTTCTCAGCTGAAACTATTTAAGGGAGCCACGAATGTTGTTCATGTTACCTTACCTCTCACGACAGCTATAAAAGGCCCTATATTAAAACCATTCAAAGTGCTCAGGCAGAGGGACAATATAAGAGGTGCAACCACCATTCCTCAGATACTGGTTCAGTGGGAAGGCTTAGGGGCACATGAAGCAACTTGGGAAGACAAGGCAGACATAGTTGCCGATTATCCAAAGTTTAACCTTGAGGACAAGGTTGGTTTTAAAGGGGGGAGCATTGTAACAATAACAGATGATGAAGAGGGTCAGAGGAGGAAATTTAAAGGAGAAATGCAAGGACAAAAAAGTCAAGAAATTGAAGGACAAATGGCACCATTTCATGAAGCTGACGTTGAAGGAAAAGGGAAACGTGTGAGACAACCCAATACATGTTTGGAAGGGTATCTTTGGGAAGGGAATTAGTTATATAATAGAGGGTGGGGTAGGAGAAGGGGGACGATGATTGAAATGTTTTCTCTTCCTCTCTAGTAGAATTCTTTCTGTTGCTTTTCTGTTGCTCACTTTTGGCAAAGGTAACATGTTGTACCTTGTGCTCTATTTTTCAAATAAAGGCAAGCACCCACCCTTAGTCGGTGGCTTTTTTTTTCCTGGTGTTTTCGGTTTCGGTGCTTAGTTGTGCTTATCCTGTTACATTAATTTTGATATATTACATGAATTTGAGGGGATTTGAGGGTTAATTGATTGCTATTTTTTAAGTAGATTTGGAAGTGGGTGATAGTGGATTTAGAAGTAAAGTTTGTGAAAATTAGTGTAGGATTTAATTGATGTGACAGATAAAAAAATTGTTTAATTGATAGAAATTAAAGATTATCAAAATATTTTTAGTTATAAAAGTAATATAAAATAATGATTGTTAATGTTATATATAATTGTAAAAATATTTATAAAAAAAATAAAAATTAATTTTTAAAATGTAAAAAATAGTAATATAAAGTACGAGTGAAATGATTAAGAGTGTGAAGGTAGTAAAGTATATAACTTTATTATTATTATTATTATTATTATTATTATTATTAATTGGTAGAAATTAAATATTACCAAAATGTTTTTAGTTATAAAAATAATATAAAATGATAATTATTAATGTTATATATAATTGTAAAAATATTTATAAAAAGAATAAAAATTAATTTTTAAAATGTAAATATAAAGTACGAGTGAAATGATTAAGACGTGTGAAGGTAGTAAAGTATATAACTTTATTATTATTATTATTTTATTTTAATATTTATTGTTATTTATATATTATTATCACTTGGAATGCGTTATTTATTTTCCTGGAATAGATTGCAGTACCTTTGATTGAGTTTTCACAATATCTCTTAATGCATTTTCTTTCGGGATATAAATGGTTTTTCCACTATATTACCCTCAAATCTTATGTCATTAGTGTAGATGAGAAAAATTGTAAATCTCGTAAATCATCATGTTTCATCGCTTCCAAAATCATCAAAGCGAACACAGAAACAATCACAAATTTCTGCTCCAATTTACGTCTACGGTTATTTCTGAGAACAGAGCCTAAGGGTGTGTTTACTTTGAAGAAATGATTTGAGGGAGAGTGAGTGAATGAATTTGAGGAGATTTGAAGGTGAATTAATTGTTGTTTATTTGAGTGCATTTGGAGTAAGTGAAAATGAATTTGAAAATAAAGTATCTGAGAATTAGTGTAGGATTTTACCGATGTGATAGATAAAAAAAATTGTTTAATTAGTAGAAATTAAAAATTATCAAAATACCCTTAATAGCAAAAATAATAAAATTATAATGGTTAATATTATATATAATAATAATATTATTATTATTGTTATTATTATTAGTTGGGGATAGTATTGTAAAATACTATCTTTTCTCCCCTAAATCCCCTCTCATCATAGAGATGGGATATTCAATTCATCCCCCAAGTCAATGCATCCATTTAAGTTCAAATCGTTGGTGATTCTTCGCAAATCCATCTTCTACTATATGTGGGAATAGTAAATTGTTTAAAGTGAATAGAGCATAAGAGATTTGCTGGTGATTTAGTATGGATTTAAAAGTAAAGTTTGAGAAAGTTTGTGTATAATTTAATCGACGTGATAGATAAAAAAATATTTTAATTGATAGAAAATGAATAATTAAGTATGGATTTAAAAGTAAAGTTTGAGAAATAAGTTTGTGTAGGATTTGACGGATGTAATAAATAAAAAATGTTTTAATTGATAGAAAATGAATATTACCAAATTATCCTTAGTGATAATAATAGTAATATAAATTGATAATTTTGAGTAACATATATTTTGGTAAAATAATAATAAAATATGATTGGTTGAAAATAATTTTAATTAAATATTGAATTATAAAAAATTAATAATAATATTAAGAATTTTTTTTATTGTTAAACAGTGAAAGAGAATGGATTCCTTCCCCTTCACTCGTCAAGCGGAATTGATTCCTTAATTGGAGAATGGTTTCTCAACACCAAAATGCAACCATACACAAATTATCATACATCTCATGCAACTTTAATTTATTTAAAAAAAAAAAGAAGTAAGAGGATTTTGGTAAGGTGAATAATAAATCTCTCAAGTCTCTTCACATCTACAAAGAACTCTCATATCCCTCAATTCCAAATTCGTTTTCCACAAATCGTTGCAAATCATTAAAAGCAAACACAGAAAACATTCACTCTTCCATTCGCACCAGCGTTGAATCACTATAAGCGAACAAAACATTAAAATCAATTGCTTTTAAACTGAAATCTATTAGTATAATACCTTATAGCTTATCTTATTAATCGTCTCATTTAGCGGGCTTGCCTGGTTCAACAGGGAGAATGTTAAGTCTTGGAATGCTACTAATATATTTATTTTATAACTTTGATTGTTACTATAGACTTATAGACTTATAGCTGACCGGTCAGATACGGTGACAAATTGGAAGGAAAGGATTGAGCGGGTGACGTGCAAGAAAGCACCTCACGATCGCTCGGTCCCGACAGCAGTTACAGCGTAATTAATGTTACAACGACTACTATTAAGTGATTAATGTTTGTATTAATGATTATTAAAAGATAAATTAATTCGTCAGATTCTTATAAACTCTATATAAAAGGGTTTAATTTCGAAGTAAACTCATTTCTACTCACTATTGAATTACTAAAGGCATACAAAGAAAAATTCTGGCTTGAGCGTCGGAGTGTGTTCTGCAGGTCAAGAGCCCTAGCAAAATCTTAGATATTGCGTAGGGTTTTAAAGTCTTAACCAATCGGTAGACTCTGAGAGTTCACTTAGATCGTTCCCTAGGTCAAAAGTTAAGGTAAGAGTCATGAAAACGTTCCTTACCGACCGAGCGTTAGACTCTAGGAGTTCACATAAAATATTTCCTAGGTCACTAAGGTAAGAGTTACAAAAAGGTTCCTTATCGACTGAGCGTTAGACTCTAGGAGTTCACTTGGAACATTCCCTAGGTCCAAAACGCTAAGGTGAAAGCTACGGAAGCGTGTGGACGCTAGGAATTCACTTGGAACGTTCCCTTGGTCCAAAATGCTAAGGTGAGAACTACGAAAGTGTTCCTCACTGAGCGGTGGACGTTAGGAGTTCACTAGGAACGTTCCCTAGGTCCAATTTTTTCATATAACATACTAAGAATTTTGATAGAAATCATTTGATATTTTTAATAGCGGAATTGCACATTACATCATCAACTTTAACTGAAATAAAATTTAAAACCTTTCAAAGTGACCTGCTGAGGATGACGTAACCTCCTCATGCTGCCTTTTCTGAACATCCCTCATTTCTTCAATCTTGATGAATTCGGCCGCCCGTTCTTGCAATTCATCCATTGTCATGTGTGGTCATGCAAAAAGGTTGTCCGCAAAAGAACAAGGTCTTAAAGCAGTGCTCATGATGAACTTCTTGCCTACTCCATTTACTTGTCGTGCGGTTCAATTATAACGGTCCACAAAATCCTTTAGGCCTTCACCTTTCTCATGCTTGATTTTAGTCAGTTCCATGTACGCAAGATTTTGCGTTTTACTGGAAGCAAATTGTCTCTCAAACAGGCGTCTCAAAGTCGCAAAACTGTCAATGGTTCTGGGACGAAGAGAGTGAAACCATGCCAAAGCTTCTCCTTTAACTGATAGGGAGAAAACCTTGCACCAAACCCTCAGATGCTTCTCCGGATCTCTTGATCCCTTATACTTTTGAAGAAGTGGGAGCATCCTATCTGGCATTTGCTCCTCCATGATTGCAGTTGTGAAGGGTGAAGCACCCTTGCTCGAATGGCGTTGATCGGACGGACACGGGGCCTCCTGGAACTATTCTCCTCCTGATCAGAGCCCTCTTGATTAGTTTCAGGAAATTCCATTATGGGAGTCCGAGTGGATGCCTCCGACTGCTGATTCAGCGGGGGCCTCCGCCCCGCATCGCGGTCCCTCAGTGTCCCATCACGCTCGGCCCTTAAAGTCACCATCTCCGCTTGCATGGCTTCCATCCTCCTTTGCATCTCCTACATTAGTACCAACGAGTCATGTGCTGCCATCCTTATGGTCTCGTTAGGGTATCTTCAAAGAATCCTTGGCCCCACGGTGGGCGCCAAAATGTTCCTGCTGAAATGGGACGAGGATAATCGCCTAATGCATTCCTGTCTTCACTGAACGTTCGCCTTGCGCCTAGCTCTAAATGGTCGATCGGTATAAGGGGTGACCTGCAGAACACCCTCTGATGCTCAAGTTAGAATTTTTCTTTATAGACCTTTAGTAATTCAATAGGGAGTAAAAATGAGTTTACCTCGAAATTAAACCCCTACCTATAGAGTTTATAAGAATCTAACCAATTAATTTACCTCTTAATGATCATTAATGCAAATCTTAACCACTTAACAGTAGTCGTTCTAACATTAATTGCGCCTTAACTCTGCGCAACTACTGTCGGGAGCAATCGTGAGGTGCTTTCTTGCACATCACCAACTCAATCTTTTCCTTCCAGTTTATCACCATACCCGACCGGTGAGACCCATAGTAACATTAATTAATATCAATTGATTTTAGGTAAATTTAACCATCAACACAATTATCAACACAATTATTTAGATATCACACATTAGTAATGTTTCACTATGCTAATTTTGAATTTAAGTGTGGAGTCAGAGGTTTCGAAATAAAAAATATATAAAGAGACTCAAAAACATTATGTCTCAAAGTTTTGAATTGTAAATATATACGAACAAATGACTCTACTAATTGAATTTAAATTTATCGGTATATATACTGATCTTTTTTATATGTTTACTTGAATAACCCTATACTTCTTTCAAATAATATAATATTGCTAAGAAAACGTTCAAATTAGCATAGTATAAAAAAACCTCATACATTTCATCATAACTACGTGTCTCTTGACCTAAAATTTCAATCGTTTGTTAAGAATGTTAAATATCTCTAAATTTAAATAAATGATAGCAGTTTCAAATTTTAAATAAGTAATGTGATAATCTAAAAAATTATATTTTAGAGGTGTCAGTGTTTTAAAATAGGCTTAATATTCCTGATGGTCCCTATTTTCATTAAGGCGTTCATTATGGTTCCTGTCGCAACCGAAAATCGCGACGGGACGACGATCCAAAATAGAAAACAATTTGAAAAAGTTTTGGAGTCGTCACCATAGTTTATTTTGGAAAACTATAGAAAAACCACAAAGAGATAATGCAAGGTCCACGAAAACCAGATTATGGGTTCGGGAGTGGGTTACGTGTAAGGAAGGTATTAGCATCCTACAGCGCCTACCCTAAGGCAATACCTTTAATTAAAAACGCGAATGTGATGTGGTTTTCAAAATGTTTAATTTCCCCTAAAAAGTAAAAAAAAAAACTAAAGAGACAAAATATATATTTTTTAAATTTTTGTGCCCGACAAAGGTTGACCTTGCTCCTACGTATTCTCAGTCAAACTGAGAAATCAGGATTACGTAGTTCTAGTAGAAAGATTGTTTGTTTAAGATGTTTTTAGTTTTTGAAGATTTTATATTTTTTAGCATTTTTTTTCATATAAAAGGAGAAAGGTTTTTAGCACAAGTGTAAGACCCGAGAAAATATAGGGCTTAGGAATAATAGTAATGAGACGTGAGTATTTTTAATGAAGTTGCATATTATTATAAAGTATTGTGTAGCTCAATGAGTGAGAGCTCTTTGAGGTGTCGAATGATTATGTGTTCTAGTCTTGATTAGAACATAAAATTTATGTTATTTAATGGTTTTATTAATTTGAATGCAGCATAAGTTATTGATTGTTTGTTACCACTGTAATGTTTGAAATTATCAATGTGATGTATTGCCTTGTTGGTAGAGATGTTTGTATAAGTTTGAATGGATGTGAGTTCAAATCCTAGGGAAAGAGGTTTAGAAGAAACCTTGTTTTATTGAAATTTTATTTATTTTTTTGGCTGAGAGGGCAAGAGGCTTATACTAAATAAAATAAGCAGAAAAAGAAAATAAAAGTTGTAGCAGTTACTTTTGTGAGAGAAGGAAAAAGATAGCATTAGACAAAGAAACTGAAGGAAAGGAAAATCTGTAAAAGAAAGGGTGAAAGCTTATTTTTTTGATCGGCTAAGGTATGGGAAGCTCACCTTTTTGTTATTATATGATGAATGTGATTGTAGTATTGATTTTGAATATTTATTTATTTATTTGTTTAATTGTAAATTAATTTTGGAAACTGTCCATGAATATTTGTACTGTAATTGTATGATCTGGAAATTTTGGATAAGCTTTCCAACCATGAATATACCATATTTAATTAATAGACATTAAATCCTATTATATTAATTTCACTTTTTGAATTCACGGTATTGAATTCCAGGAATTCACGTAATTGAATTCCTTAATTCCTATCCTAAATAGGAATTCACCTGATTGAATTCTTCTTTTATGGAGATTAGATTTGTTAGGAATATAATAAAAATTAGGGTTCGTTTTGATTGCAATTAAAATTAAAATTTGGGTTCTGGAGACTCTTTTAATTAGGGTTTAATAGGAATTGGGGTTAGTTATCAGAGACCAAATTAATTGTTCCTCAAGTCCACAGTGTTTCTCTTTTTCGCTTTCTGTTTTCAATTGGGCCTGAACCAAATTTAGGGTACAACCCTATCTCCTTCGAAAGGTCACACAGGTTGCCCTCATTCTACCCATTCTCTTTCTTTTCTTTCTTCATCACGCGAAACCTAGAGGCTTTAGGTTTCTCTTCTTTTCTTCACGGCGGTTGACGCAACTTTGGTGGCTCAAGCGTGATCCACCTACAATACGCACAGTGGTCGTTTCGGCGTGGAGGGTCGCGAGTTCCAGTTGCGCGGAGGAAATGACATAGTAGCGGCGTGAAGACCTCTGAGCGTGAGCGTCCTTGGAGCGGTGTTCGTTGTGGAACCCTCCTCCTTCGAAGCAAACCACGATGGTGGACGCGGGTCAGTCTTGATTGCGGCTGAGTGCGATCGGCGTCACGGCGGCGACTCGTCGCAAGTGACCTCCGACGACGACGACAAGAGGGGCTGAGTTTCCGGCAATGACAGCGTCAAAAACGGAACTGTGTTTTGGGGGTTCTGATTCTGCGATTTAGGGTTTCGGTTGTTCTTCAATTTTGGGGGTTTCTGCTGTGTTGAACTGATGATTTGATTCCTTCTACGATTTGAGACGTAGGGTTCCATTCAAATTGAATTTGGGGTTTCCTGTTATGATATTTTAATCTCGTAATTTCGGTTAAAATAAATGGATGGGATATGGGTTTCGTCTCTAATTTGGGGTTCCTAATATGATTTTGGGTAGCTCTCTGGTGGTTCAAGTTGTGGCCTGGGAGACGCTGACAGTGGTGGTCGTGGATGTCAAGGTGGTCGGCGTTGACAGCTTCATCCTGATTGGGCTGAAAAATATGGGTTATTCATGTGGGAACCTATTTGGGCCGCAGGCCCAGAGTTGATCTGAAATAAAATTATTAACTGCAACAATAAGAAAGTTTATTTGGGTCTGGTTTCGGGTGTGTAGGATTCGTGGTTATCAGATATTAACTAATAAAATTAAATTGTAAAGAGAGAGAAGAAAACGGTAATAATTATTATTATAAAGAGAAATTTATTGTTTAGTAATTAATTGGAATCAAATTAATTACTGGAAAAGGAAAAATTAATTTGGAATGAGAAGGAAAGTAATTTATTGGGAAACAAATTAATGAAAATTAAATATTTTGGAATTTAGAATTTATTAACAACATAATTAGAATTAAAAGTGAACTGGTTTGGTAAAGGAAATAATAAACCTTAGTATAAGATTTTTAAATTACTTGAAAGTCAAATTAATTATTTTATTTCCAAAAAGAGACAATAATGAGATTTGTTTAATTAATGTAATAAATAATGTATTATTGGATTGGCAGGATATTTATTTATTTATTTGGAATGATATTTATTTAATTATTTATTTGGAATGATGTTTATGTATTTATTTATTAGTTATTTAATTATTTATTTAATTGTAATTTACCGAATTCGAGAGGGTTTAGTTTGAGTACATTAGACTTTAGATAATGATGAAGGACTTATTAGATGGAGAGTGAGAATGGTTGTTGGTACTTAGATATATGTAATGGAACAAGTGAGTGTTGAGATGTACCTGGATGTGTAGTTGATGAGCACAAGAGTGAGAGATATGTCCACCTGTTGTACCTAGTAAAGCCTGAGACTATCGTCTGATCGAGATAACAACTTCCTTTGGCTTTGTGTGCGAAAAGGGAGTGCTCGGGTATTGAGCCCTCCTTGTGTGAGGGTGATGGTGTTTGTCTTGTCCTTGTGTGGCAGGAAACATGTTCCTTAGCTAGGTAGGCGGGACTACTCGAGCAGACCTGTAGGAGGGGCTACAGGGGACTTGTGGGGAGGCCACAAGTTTGATGTAGGGTACAAGAGTGTGACTGATTCTTTTCACTATGGAGTTATGGTATTGTGGAGGCTCATGGTGTGTTTCCTGATGATGGATGTGTGATGTGATTAGTTCTGAGGGAGGTATATGTGATGTTGTAGATGAAATAGAAACAATTATGTGAGTAAGAGTAGTGTTGTAAATGAATGATTATTATTAAGTTGTGTTTACTTATCTTGTACACATTTTATTGTTATTGGTTGTGTTATGGTAGCTTACCCATATTTGTTTACGTTGGTGGTTGTGTGTGTGTCTTGTGATGATCGTATGACCTTGTTATACGGGAGCAGGGAGTGTAGTAGATACTCCAGACGCGTGATAGCGACGTGAGAGTGGGGGACAACCTTTTATTTAAAGATTTGAGTTTTAAATTATCAGAAATAATGTAATTGGTTTAATTTTATTTCTTGGTTTATTTTATTAGTTTTAGCATTTTGTAATTGGATTATATTTTTTGGTGAAGTTAGAACTTTATTTGAATTCCGCAAGATTTGAATGTCAAAATTTTAATTCGCACCATTTTACGCGTTAAGAGGATTTTGAAATATCTTAATTTAATTATGATTTGTGACACCCAAATTTGGGGCGTTACAACAAGGCCTACGCGAGCGGTCGCACGTGTGCTTAAACCTTTTAAAGTAAATTTTTATCGATTTTTTGAAAGGAGAAGAAAAAGGTTTTCAGCACAAGGCCGACAGAATGATCACACATGTGCTTAAACCTTTTAAAATAAATTTTTATTGATTTTTTGAAAGAAGATGAAAAAGATTTTTAACACAAGGTCGACGGAATGGTCGCACGTGTGCTTAAACCTATAAAACATTTTTTGTTATTTTTAATATTTACTTAAAAGTAGATAAAATAAAATAAATAAGTAAATAGAAAAATGAAAATAAAAAGTAGAAAAATAAAAATAAACTAAATGAAAATGAAAAATAGAAATAGAAATAAAATAAACTAAAAAGTTAAGTGATAAAATAAAAACAAGATAATAAGTAAAAAGGCTTGGTGGTGCTTAACTAGGAGAAAGGGGGTGTAAAAACTATTATTATAAACAAACTGGGCTTATGCCCACATTGGATGGAGGTGTGATATCTAGCAGAAATAGGGGTGTAGGGAGGAAAAGATTTATTATTATTTTATTTTTAGGGAGAATCAAAATGGGCCTGAATGGACGCAGGGTGCAAATGTGAGAAATGGGGATGCGCGTAGGTGAGAAAAGGTTTTTGGTTATTTTCCTCTGTTTTGGCGCTGGCCCGGGGAGAAAAAGAAAGGGGGGGTCCACGAGAGAACGGATGGTGGTGCAGAAGAGATTTGTTTTTTTAGAAGGATTGGCCAACGCAGGCCCAAGGCCTTGACTGCATCCACATTCAGAAGCAAACAGGGGTTCTTCCCCTTCATCTCATTTTCAACTCTCTCAACCCTGAGAAAACACATTTCTCTCCCTCTCAAAGGGTTAGCCCCTCTTGAACCCACGCACACCATCACCTCAGTCAACCGGAATCGCCACCGCAACGACCCTCTCGGTCCGTCCAAAGAGTCATCGGCGACTGTCGCCGGACATGGTGTTTCCCCCCTTCCCCCTCTCGCTCCGATAACCCTAGAAACTTCCCATCTCCGTTGACAGCCACGAGCCACTCTCGCCCCATCCAACTGGTCCAGCCACCGCGACGGGTCCCCATTCCGTCCAAGGCGTCGCCGGCGAACACTGCCGGCTACGGCGTTTAACCATTCCCGGCCCCTCTCTGCGCGCAAGGAGGAGGTGTCCTCGCCGTTCGTGATGTGCCCAGTCGTCGCCGACATGAGCCACCACCACGGAACCGCCCTCAAGCCCTAGAATCGCGTCGCTTATCGTCATCGCGAACAACACCCAGACCGCCACTCTCAAATCGTGTCACCTCCACTAATTAGGGCCTTCGTTTGCCTTCTCATGGCCTTGAACGATTTACAGGTTGGATGATGGTGTGATGCGAGAGTTGGGGAAGCTTGAAGATGACACACTGGTTGCAATGTAGGGGTTTACGAAGAAGAATGAGGGTGAATTTGTGGGTTGGTGTTGATGATCAGGGAAATGGTTCTGCTTTTCTTTATGGATTGAATAAAATGGAGTTTAGTATTGTTTGAAGGTGTGGTAGACAATGCAGTGGCGCGTCTGAAAGTAAGATACAGGCTCGTGTTTGGGGCTAGAAATTAGTTTTGGTTCTGGGTGATTGGCACCTATCTTTGTGACTTGGTGCCTTGCAGGTTGAGGGCGATCCAGGCTATATAAACTATACTCTCTGTTTTTGTCTATTTCTAAACTTTCGTTATAGTTTGATGCCTTGGTTTTGTATATCAAGTCCCAGTTTATGCCATGTCTGTTGAGATATACTCTCAGTTGTGAACAACTTTGGCTGGGTTAGTTTTCCTTCGTTTGGTTGTTGGCTCTATTAGAAACAGGGAGAAGGAACAGAGCGTGGGATAATGGGGATAGGGATGAAGATCGAGAGAGGTATAGTGCAGCTAATGCAATCATATTGAATAATGCTACTAACACGCAGACATTGTAATCACTCAAAATCAAATAGATTAGTTACACTAGGATAGAAACTCACCTCGGGGAATTGATGCTTTGTTTTTGGAGGGCTTTCTATTCTCCTCAGGAAAACAGTAGCCGCTGTAGAGGATGGATCATGAAGATGATGGCCCAGATAGGTTCTTCTCTCCTCTTTGCTCAAGCTGTCAATGATGCTCCAAAACCCTTCCAATGCTCTCCCAGAGTGATGATTCCCAATCCTTTTTTTTTCCTCCCTGCCTCTGTGCTCTTTTGTCCTAATAATTCCCTCTCCCCACCTTCCCTGCAGAAACGGTTTTCTGCATATCCAAATCGCGCATCGTCCTTTTCCCGACAAAGTCTTTCTTTTCTTTTTGTTTTTTTTTTTGTTTTCACAAACGACAAACGAGCCTTGCCAACCTTTTTCTTCTTCGATTTTTTTTTTTATATATTATCTTTCTCTCTTTTTCTTTTCTTTTTTCGTTTTTTTTTTTTTATTTTTATACTGAGTTAGGAAAAATAAAATAAATAGAATAATAAAAAGAAAAATAAAGATAAAATAAAAGAAATAAAAATAACAATAAAGAATAAAAATAAAAATTGAAATAAGTAAATAATAAAACCTAAGAAAAATACAATACAATAAGCCAAAAACTAATCCGGACGAAATTGGGGTTGATAGTTTCCATGTTTTTTTTTTCTGTTTAATGTTGTCTTAAAGAGTGTAAATTTTGTTTAATTTGGTCCTTTTTGCTAACGTCGTTTAAATTGTTAATAGCAGACAGTCCAAGTGTGCAAAACAGTATTGAGATGACATTTACTACTGCCACTTCACCGAAAGTAGAGTTTTGTGGCAGCCCCACTCCAAAATTAGGGTTATGCATTTGGGGGAAACCTTCTTGCACCTGCGCTGCGAGAAGAAGGAAAACATTGCTCGCTTTGCTTCAATGGAGGATGATTTCGCAAATTGTGCAGCTCATGGTAGCATGAAGAAGACGAACCTAGTTGTGTAAGAAAGCACTCATGGTGGTCGGTGGAGGCAAGCAGCGACGCGATTCTAGGTTTCTTTGATTTGAGATTTCGTTGTGGTTCTTTGTAGGTTGAAGAAGATGATGGCCCTGGAGCTTTGCACAACGGTGGCAAGGATTGTCGCGCTGACGATGAAGCTTCCGATTTGGATGATTCATGGCTGATGCGCGAGAATGAAGATTCAAATGGAGTTCGAGATTAGGGTTTCGTGATTTGGGGGAGATTGCGACTTTGATGGTGGTGGCCATGGAGGTTGCGCGTGATGGCTGCCATGGTTCTCTGCAAGTGCGACTTCACGACAGTATGGTGACTTTGGACGATCTTTGTGGCGGCGGTGGCTTTAGGGTTCGGTGGCGGTAGGGTTCGATGGGCTGAAGGTTGAAGAAGATGGTGACGTGGCAATAGTTAAATGTCATCTCAACACTATTGTGCTCACCTGGACTGTCTACCGTTAACGATTTAAACGGCGTTAGCAAAAAGGACCAAATTGAACAAAATTTACATTCTTTAGGACAACATTGAACAAAAAAAACATGGGAACCAAAGTGAACGCACTTGACGAAAATAGGGACCATCATGGGTATTAAGCCTTTAAAACATTAAGATTCTATTATGATAAATCTGGGTTGAAGTGTTTCTGATGTGAAATGTATGAATTGAATGATAATTATATGTTTGAGTGAATTGTGTATGAGTAATTAAACAATCAATTCAAGCTTTGTTGTTTGTAAAACTATTTTGAATCAAAGTACTAAAATAAAAGTATCAAAATGATTAATTGAACATCTTCAATTTCCTTAATCACAACACAAAATTTCTGGTTTTGTGATATCGTAATAAACTAGTGTTGACTGTCAAAATGTGTCATTGAGCATTACTTTTTACAAGAAGATATGTGTTAAGTGCTAGAAATGTCGTTAAGTGCCACTTTTTGCGAAAGATTTAAAGCTGAACGCCACCATTAAGTGTCAGTTTCTTTGTTGGTCATGTTTTTTCCTTTATATGTTTTTGGATGTTCTATGGTATCTATGACTTTTCTTGTTTTTAATTGAGGTGAAAATATTGTTCTCAGCATGTATGATGATGGTGTTTAAGAAATTTCAAGGAGAAATTCTTTTTGTGGTAACTTTGTATCTGCATTGAAGTATGAATTCAATAAGGGGTTATTATTCTCTAATAATCATTCATCCTCAATGGGTTATGTCGTGAGAGTTGTAGGAGATCCTAATTTATGGACTTGTTTGGCCTAAAGTACAAAGATGATTAACTTTGTATGTGGTAGGGTGATAACTCCTTGGTGATGACTCACATAACACTAGAGACCACCACAAGTGCACGCCTATAATGAATTTCAATGTCAAGGGCATGTAACCGAATAATTGTATTTAGTGTCAACTGTTTTGTGTGCATATATATTCATTATATTTTATCCATGCTTAGTTTGTATTTGATATGATTTATTTGGTTTAGGATAATTCTTTTGTACACTAACTTACTTGTTGTATGTTTTGTATCTTCTTGTATATTTTTTTGTCTCTTTTGCAATAATCACCTATCCTTTGATGATGGTGGTGATGCTACCAAATAGTCCTATAACCTTTAGTAATTCCTTGAATGAGTTTTTGATTATTTTTTTTTTTAAACTCTTGCTACCTATAATTTGGTTATATATATATATTAGTTATTATTTTAGATGATTATATTAACATTATATACGTTTTTAACTATATGTTTTACATTATCAATTTTATAATGTGTTATTTAATAGTTTTATACTATTAAATTGGATGTTATAAATAAAATATAAAAAATAGTTACAAACACTAATAATACTAATAATTATTAAAGATTAATATTAACAGAATTTACTTTTAAATGAAATTTCTATATTTTTTGAAGAAATATTCCAATAGTTAAAATTAATATTCTATTATAATTAAGTATTTATTGTAAATATAATATATATTTTCTATATAAAAAATATTTATTCATCATAAATTTTAATTATATAAAGAAAACATTTATTAATGTGATACCAAAAGACTTGTTTAAGTTAAATTATTTTTGTTATATTTAAACAAACTTGTAATATTGAATTTAAGAATAACAAACTAGCATTACAAAGACATTTTAAAACTGTCATTTAAGAAAAAGTGATGACTAATACGAACAAATGTGTCACAATTTTTTTAAATAAAATGAATATAATTTTTTTTAATAATAATTCAATTAAAAATATTTATATTTAGAAGAGATTTAAAATTTAATTAAATCACTTTTTATTTTATATATACAAACATGTAAGTAATGACGTATATATATCATTCATATTATGTTAGTTGATATAAATATAAGCAATGTCTTTTAATAAAACTTAATTAAAAATATTTAATTTTACTATCATCTTAAAATTTAAATTACTTACATTATAAAAAATTAAAAAGCTGATTTTTTTTTATATTTTATATTTTTAAATGATATATCATCACTGTTTTAAGAGATTCAATATATGAATAACATTTATTAATACTAAAAACTTTGATTTGGATAATAAATTAGTAAATGATAACAATTGAATAATTTAATGTTATTAAATTATGAATAATAACTATACCTATTTTTCTAAACATTTTTAAAAATAAACAATATCCTACGTATTTATTTGTGATGATGATGTATAGAAAATGATTATGTACTGTAGGTTTTGTATTAAAATTTAAAAAGCTGATATCTTCCAACGGCTACTACCTAAATTGTCTTCATTCGAATTCATTGTAGTATTATCACCTAACACTGCGAAGAACCTCACAAAACCCTGAACAATCTTCTTCTTCTTCCTCACTCACAAAAACAACACAACATAACCCTTTGGAAATCATGGATTCTTCTTCTCCTCAATCAAACCCTTCTCTCCCAATTGAAGACAAACCCACCCAACAACACCTCTCAACCCCCACCAAATCCCCCTCGGCCCCTGCAAACTCCACCACCCACACCGACGTGCCGCCGCCAGAGTTTCCGGATTCCGCCGGGCTGCGCCGCCGCTGCAAAACCCGGGCACCCCAAGCTGGCTCCCCGAGGAACCCTCGCAAACCGAGGCGACGCTTCGAGCACGAGGTACGAGAAGAAAAGGACTCAGGGTTGATCGAAGAGGTTGGAAAACAACCCAGGAAGAGAAGACAAACCGCGCGAACTAAGAAGGAGAAACCTAACTCTGTTCCACCTTCAACCTCATCTCCAAGTACGCATTTTTTTGGTGTTATTCTTTTACCTTCTTTAACTTCTCAATATTTGATCTTAATTATTTTTTCTGGGCGCCTGTTTTTTTGTTTTCAGAAAGTGGAGAAGAGAGTGGCGGTGATTTCGATCGTGTTGGGCAGATGGTTAGCGATTTGATCATGTGGAAAGATGTGTCAAAGTCAACGTTTTGGTTTGGGTTTGGGTCGCTTTGTCTTTTGTCTTCTTGCTTTGCTCAAGGACTGAACTTTAGGTCAGTAATTCAATTTCTTTGTTTTTTGACAAAATTTAGATAGGCACTTTATGTGTTTTCTTGTTTTTGTTTTCATCCACGTAGAAGAATATCTGTGATGTTTTGTATTTTTCAGCATTTTCTCGGCCTTGTCGCAATTTGGGATTCTCTTCTTGGGCGTTTCGTTTTTCTCGAATTCGATTTGTCAAGGGTACGATGTTTATTTATCAATTCATAGGTGATGCTATTATGCTTCAAACTTATTTTTGTGATTTTGGTGTTTTGTATTTCAGAAATATGGTTGAGGAAAAGAGGGAAGTCAAGCTGAAAGAAGATGACATTTTGCGTCTTGCAAAGTTAACTCTTCCTGCATTGAATTTTGCAATTTCAAAGATGAGGGCGCTGTTCTCAGGAGAGCCATCCATGACCCTCAAAGTAATCCTCCAAGTTCTTCTTCTCTTATATTGAGTATTTAGTTATTCATCCATGTTATTGTAAAATCTGTCAGCTAATATGATACGGCCTTAGATTAAAGTAATTGTTATGAAAGTCGACAATAAGTGTTATGTGAAATGATTCAAATGCTCAAGAACTACGAGCTGAGAATAATAGAAGCCATGAGAAAGAAAGAAAGAAAGCCACACAAAATAGATTTACATGCTTAACACAACATTGCTAAGTCTACAGGCCTCAACAGATTTCACTATATGAATGTGAATGTAAATATAATATATACTGTTCCCACACAAACCTCCACAATACCTCACTTTCAGATTCTGGCACCCTATGGATTTTTGTTTATATCTCGTGGTGTATGTAAGAATCCCCTGTTTTAAGTTCCTGCTCTGATGAGATCATGAGAATCATTGTAGCTGGAGAAGCATTCACATAGTGATTGAAGACATTCTTCCACAATAGTTCGATTGAATTTTCTTATTGAGTTCTTGACATGTCAGGTCCATGATTATTTATACTGCCTGAGTAACTGGTTGGTGTTCTTGTGGTTGCAGGTAGTTCCTTTCCTTCTACTAGGAGCAGAGTACGGCCACCTAATTACTATTTGGAGGCTGTTTGCCATTGGTGAGGAAAAGTTTTCCACCAACAGTTTCTTGTCTTATAGTATCCCACTAAACTGAGAAAGTTTTTACATATACATACGAACAGGATTTTTTATCAGTTTCAGTGTTCCGAAGCTCTATTCTTGCTACAGTGCTCAAATAAATAAAAGAGGTATAACTCCCCCTACTTGTAGGAAATTTGGTATGTCTGTCCAGTTTTTAGTGCTGAATAGTAGAAAGTTTGATTGTGCAGCTGAGTGCTTGAAATTATGGTTGTTGGATGCATGGAGTGCTTGCACTCACAAGAAGAAAGTGTTGGCATCAGTAATTATGGCCTTCTGGAATCTATCTTCCATCAAAACTCGAATCTTCACAAGTAAGTCCCTAGTAAGAGAGTTAGTTGGATACTCTAGGAAATCGGACTCTAAAAACGAAGTTTGTCCGGATAGACCAAAATGAACCTTTATAGTTGTGATGATGGTTGATTCTTGTGAAATAACTATTTCTTTGCAGTTTTCATATTGCTGGTGCTATTCAGATATTTAAGGCAGCAGGTTACACTACAAGTAAGCGAGAAGGAACAGCAGAAAGCACCAGTGATGCCAGAACCAGAGGAAAAGGAACCTCAGCAAGCATTAGTGGTTTGGGAACAAGGGTACCAAAACTAGCACCTTATTGATTTGTGTTGTGTATACGAGGTTTTTGTCCCCTATTCGTCCAACATGCATAATCAAGAGTTCAAGTTTCCATCCAAAATTCAAAATATGTAGTATTGATTTTCTGGCCAAACACTATATATTCAATTGTGAGAAACTCATTGTTTCTGGCCAAACACTATATTTTTCACTGAATGTGCACATCAATCGGTGTTTATTTTACATTATCGAATGCTTCTCAGGCAGGCAGTGGTGGAGCTTGAATAGAGTTAAATATTAATTTATTTCATTAAATATAATATATATATATATATATATATATATATATATATGTATGTATGTATGTATGTATAGAGACTATTATGTCGTTATATTCTTTAATTTGCTAATAACACTCCTCACAATGGCTTGATACCCTTCATACTTAAAAAACTATCTATTTTGTTAAGAAATGCGATACTTAAAAAACTATCTACAATTTTGTTAAGAAATGCGAGAAACGTTAAAAAAATATTTAAAATAAATATATATTCTTACATTAAAATTTAAGAAAATGTCGTATTTTTGTCAAAATTTATAGATTTTTTTCTAGAACGAACATGATAATAACAACACTCTTCTGCACATATCCACTACGACTATTAGAGAACCCAAACGAACATTTGATATGATAGGTTTGACCAAGACAGTGTTACAAATACATTAAATTTATTATGTGAGACTAATATTAGCATAAAATTGTTTATAAAGATAATATTACTAATAATATTAATTGACTAACTAGCCGCTATTGGATTCATTACAAATTTTAGTGGCAAAATTAAAAATTGATTTTTTTTAATTTTTAATAATTTTAAACTATTAACAATGAAGAAATGAATAATTAATTTAAAACATACTTCGTCCAAGTTTAAAAACATTAATAATTTAAAGAATAAACATATTTAAAGATGATATGAAAATTTTATTAAATTTATTTTTAATATTAACTGACAACATATTTTTTTAATATATAGTTGTGCTTGGAGTGTCATGACTCCCATGTACCATAACTAAGTCTCGTTGCAGATTTAAGTTTCAATTTTATGAAATAGTAACACATTAATAATTTTGGTGTAGAGAAAATAGAATAGATAACCTAAGAATTCATATTTTGTTATGTTAAAGGAGATACTTGAAAAAATAGGACTCCTATGCCTAGTGAACTTCTTTTCGACCAGTCTTTTTTGATAAGGAAAATGATACTTTGACACTTTCAAGATGACAAATTTTTGACATCGGACACGTGTCACGTTTTAATTGGTCAACGTTTGAGAAAATAAAAAAATAACCACTTAGAAAATTTGTTTTCTCAAACGTCAACCAATGAAAACGTGACACGTGTCCGGTGTAAAAAGTTTGTCATCTTGAAAGTGTCAAAGTATTATTTTTCTTTTGATAAACTCTTTCAAATGATCAAGTTGCACAAGCTATATATTCTTGTCTTTTTAACGTTAAACATTCTTCGACAGTATGTTTGAAGTAAAAATGATAGTAATGCTTATTACACTCAATATTAGAGGGGTTGACTTCTTCTTTTTTCCAACAATAGATCACCATTAAGGTCTCTTCTAATATCTTGGGCCATGTAACGTTGAGAGGGGTGTAGTTGTTGAAGTGGGACCTTTCGACTTCTCTTTTCTCTTGAACGATTTTCTTTTCGCCGCTTTCTTCTTGATGCTAGACATTTTCACTTACATCTGCTGACGAAAGTCCCTCATGTGTTCCACTTACTCTTTGTCTCAGTTCATCCATGCTCTCGGTCGGCTTCATAAATAGGTTGTTGGCGAATGGGCCTGGTCGTAATGCCGTTATATGGGGTGAGGTTTCAAATGTGTAGGGACATTTTTCCAAACCTCTCCATGAAGGCCCGAAGACATTCATCCTTCACCTGGATGACGTTGACGAGGGCAATCAAAGTTAATGGATGTGGTTGACTCGTTGCAAACAGAGCCCTGAACTTCGCTCGAATGGTTGCAGAGTAGTTGATAGAGTTGGCTAATAATGTAGAAAACCAAGCCAAGGCTTCTTCCTTTAACAAGGTAGAAAGAATCTGACACCATATCATGGTGTACAATGCCATCTGGTTCTTGAAGATCCAAACGTGCTTGTCCGAATTCATAGACCTATCGTACTTGTCGAACACTAGCATCACCCAACTATTGGGTCATGGCTTATGCAATTTTGGAAAATGGATGAAAATAAACCAATTGTGTTGACCGTTGTAACGAAATGATGGTCCTTACTTGTAGTGAAGTTGTTAGTTTGGATCGTTCAGTCTGACTCTTCCCGGGATTGCTTTGCTGGTTTACGGAGGGTTGGAGTGGACAACACAAGGCCTTTGTTGTGATGGTGAGGAAATCCAACGGGAAGTGGAGAATATGCACAGACTTCACAGATTTGAATAAGGCATGCCCGAAAGACACTTATCATCTTCCTAATATCGATGGCTTAGTTGATGGAGTCTCTAGGTATGAGGTCTTGAGTTTTTTAGACGCTTACTCAGGATATAATCAGATTCCTATGTACCGACCGGATCGGGAGAAGACTGCTTTCATAACGGAACGATCTAATTATTGTTATAATGTCATGTCGTTCGGTTTAAAGAATGCTGGAGCTACCTATCAATGGTTAATGGATAAAGTCTTTCAAAATCAAATAGGGAAGTGTATGGAAGTGTATGTTGATGATATGGTAGTGAGAAGTCGGTCGGTGGAGGAACATGTTAAGGATTTGGAGGAAGTACTTGGGCAGGTACGCAAGTTCGGAATGCGCTTGAACCCTTCCAAGTGTACGTTTGGAGTCTCAACCGGGAAATTTCTGGGATTTATGTTAACTTCTCGAGGAATTGAAGCTAACCCTGACAAGTGCAGAGCGGTGCTGGAAATAAGAAGCCCGCAGAACCTAAAGGAAGGACAAAGACTGGTCGGGCGTTTAACATCGTTGTCTCGATTTATTCCAAGGTTGGCTGAACGCATAAAGCCCATCTTGAAGATCATGAAGAAAGAGGCGAAAGGTGGATGGGACGAGCATTGTGAGGAGGCATTCACGAAAGTTAAGAGAATCCTAACCGAACCTCCTGTCATGAGGGGGCTAGATCGAGGCCAGGAATTACAGCTCTTCTTAGCAGTAGGGGAAGAAACGATCAACGCGACATTAATGCAAGAGGTTCCGGAGTTCAGGCCGATCTACTTTGTGATCAGAATTCTGAAGGATGTCGAGACTCGGTACCAAGGATTGGAAAAGGTCGTTTTGTTACTAATTAATGTTGCGTGACAACTTCAAACATATTTCCAAGGGAATCCAGTAGTAGTCCAAACAGATTACCCTATTGCAAAAATCTTAAGGAAGCCCGACCTGGCGGGAAGGATGATAGGTTGGTCAGTAGAACTCTCAGAGTTCGGCCTCCGTTATGAACCAAGAGGGTTTATTCGGGGACAGCACTTGGCAGAATTCGCAGCTGAGTTACTTGTGGAAGAAGGGGTTGACGGTCGTTGGACACTCTTTGTGGATGGATCATCTGGTAAGCAAGGAGGGGGAGCGGGGATTGTTTTGGAGGGTCCGAATGGAATGTTAGTGGAGCAATCTTTGGTCTTCCGGTTAAAAATTGGTAATAATCAAGCCGAGTATAAGGCTTTGCTGGCCGAGATGGAGTTGGCTCGGGATTTAGGAGTTGAATTTCTTGATTGTAGAACGAATTCTCAATTGGTTGAAGGACATATCAATGGAAGTTATCAAGTTAAGGATGATCAGATGTTGCAGTATGTTCACAAGGCCAAACAGTTGGCGTCTCAATTTAAACTATTCGAGCTGAAGTATATTCCCAGGGAGGAAAACACTAAAGTGGATAGGTTGTCCAAATTAACCAATGGTAAGGAGAAAGGTCAATTGTCCTCAATGGTCATACAAATCCTGATGAAACCAATCATTAAATGTTTACATATAACCGGTGTAATCGATCGAGAAGATTAGAGGAGGGAGATCATCCTCTTGATCAAACAACAGAAGGAAGGCAGAACGCTTTGATCGAGTGAAGCTAAGCAAATTGCTAGGTATGTTATTGTGGGTAAAGAGTTATACAGGAGAGGGTATGTGGTTCTAATGTTGAAATGCCTGGCACCTGAAGAAGCGGATTATGTGATGCGAGAATTGCATGAAGGAATATGCGGACGACACACAGGTGATCGGGCGTTAAGGGCCCGAGTGCTAAGAGCGGGATTTTTCTGGATAACGATGGAAAAGGACTGCATGACTTTCGCACAAAAATGTTTAAGTTGTCAACGCCATGGAAATTTTTTTAATGCACCAGCAACGGAATTGCACGCCATCGTATCCCTTTGGTCGTTCTCCCAATGGGGAATGGATATTGTAGGACCATTCCTGACCGGTCGAGCTCAGATAAAATTTCTGTTGGTGGTAGTTGATTACTTCACAAAATGGGTTGCTGAGCCTCTTTCCAGAATTTTGGCGACACAAGTTCAAAAATTTGTGTGGAAGCTCATCTGTTGGTTTGGATTGCCAAGAACGATTGTTACTGATAACGGTCGTCAATTTATAGACAAAAAGCTCCTCGCCTTTTATAAGGACTTAGGAATCAATCACGTAACGAGTTCGATGGAGCATCCCCAAACAAATGGCCAGGCAGAGGCGGTTAATATGGCTATCGTACAGGAACTGAATAAGCGTCTCGGGGAAGCAAAAGGGGCGTGGGTAGAGGATTTGGATCGAGTACTATGGGGTTACCGATGTTCTCCTCATAGTGCAACCGGTGAGTTGCCGTTCAACTTAACTTATGGGATCGATGCCATGCTACCTGTGGAAGTAGGAGAATCAACCGTTCGTAGACAGCTGCAAAACATGACAATGAATGAAGAACACTTACGAGCTAATTTGGATGTGCTACAAGAGCGGAGAGACATGACGGCTATGCGAGTGGAAGAACAAAAGAGGTTAATGTCCCAAAGATATAACACGAAGGTTCAGTCGAGGCAATTCGTTGAGGGAGATTTGGTCTGGAGGAAAGCGGCAGAGACTAGAAAGATAAAAGACCATGGAAAGCTGACAGCAAACTGGAAGGGACCGTTCAGATAAGGGAAAGTCTGGGCAATGGAGCATAGCGTCTGGAATACCTAACTGGGAAGCATATACCGAACACATGGAACGCTAGTCACCTTAAATTTTATTTCAGTTAATAATGTAGTTACCGTTTCTTAACATTAATAAAATCAGATGACTATGCCATATTTTGGGTGATTAGATGTTGCAGGCATAGAGTTTAAACCCAATGCAGGATGTCAGGAAAATGACTCTTACTCAAGGACGATCGGTGGAAAGGTGTTCGGGGTAAAGTTAGGAAAATGACTTTGTAATACCCTACCCAACGCAGGGAGTCAGGAAAATGACCCTTTCTCAAGGACGATCGGTGGAAAGGTGTTCGGGGTAAAGTCAGGAAAATGACTTTGTAATACCCCATCCAACACAAGGAGTCAGGAAAATGACCCCTGCTCAAGGACGATCGGTGGAAAGGTTTTCGGTGTTAAGTCAGGAAAATGACTTTGTAATACCCCACCCAATGCAGGGAGTCAGGAAAATGACCCCTACTCAAGGACGATCGGTGGAAATGTGTTCAGGGTAAAGTCAGGAAAATGACTTTGTAATACCCCATCCAACGCAGGGAATCAGGAAAATGACCCCTGGTCAAGGACGATTGGTGGAAAGGTGTTCGGGGTAAAGTCAGGAAAATGACTTTATAATACCCCATCCAACGCAGGGAGTTAGGAAAATAACCCTTATTCAAGGACGATCGGTGGAGATGTGAAGTCAGGAAATTGACTTCGAAAAATCCCAGGATGTCAGGAAATTGACGCCTGATCGGGAAGATTGGTGGAGGTAGGAAGTCAGGAAATTGACTTCGAAAAATTCCAGGATGTCAGGAAATTGACTCCTGATCGGGAAGATCGGTGGAGGTATGAAGTCAGGAAATTAACTTCGAAAAATCCCAGGATGTCAGGAAATTGACTCCTGATCGGGAAGATCGGTGGAGGTATGAAGTTAGGAAAATAACTTCAAGGTTTGTAGCCGTTCGTGAAACGGAAGAAGCCCGATGGACAGGAAAAATAACAAGCAGTCATAGGTGCAATATATTTTCGAAACGCATAAGTAAAATGCTAGCGAAAAGCTGACAAGCTAATTAATAGATAACGAAACTATTCTGATAGCAAAATAGAATTTATTGTTCTGGTAGTAAAGCATGTTAATGTGTTTACAGACCGGGGTACATGAAATATAAACAAACTTTTTTAAGCACCAGGATCCTAGCTAGAAGGAGGAATGTCAACATCTTCCTCTGTGACGACCGGGATACCCGAGGAAGCGGCTTCGACGACGGTGGCGGAGTGTGTTTCATCATTGGATGGTTCCGAAACTGTTTGTGTAACAAGTTGCCCATCCACATACACCTTCAAAATATCAAACCCTTCATACTCCAGAGGAGTCTTGAAGAAGTAATGACATTGGGCAACCCCTTGATCGAATCCACGCTGCCGCTCTTCGCATACCTCATCCCCTAAGGACACATTTTCGGCTACAAGCTTATCCCGATCGGCGATGATAGCATCTCTTTCCTTTGTCAGTTCTTTGTTTTGGAAGGACATTTTTTGTAGATCTAGGTTCAAAGTATCAGTGGAACGCTTGAGTCGAGAAACCTCATCTTGAGCTTCTTTGAGATCGTTAGCAGCTTTTACTCGATTGTCCTCGACAACCTTGGTAATTTCTTCGAGTCAGAGGGAGAGGGCGTTGTTTTCTTTCTTAGCTTCATCCAGATCTCGGTGGGCCTTTTCCAGTTATGTAACCAACAAAGGCTTATTCGTCATAGCAAAATAATTCATACAAACACTAGCCCGAGCTATAAGCTCATAGGCCATGTTCAAAGACTCGTTGGGTGACATTCCTTTGAAGGGTTTCCTCTCCTCGGCATTGAGATTAAATTGTAAACGTTCGGCTACATGAACGTTCGGGTCCAAGGGTCCAGTGAGCAAGGGAACATTCGTTTTTCCCCTTTTTGGAGGAGACAACGTTTTCTCTTTATTCCTCCTTTTAGTCTTACCTTTAGCAGCTTCAGGATTGATGAGTTTTATGTCAGTAGCAGGAATTTGAGTATCAGTGACCTTCAGGGAAGGATTCACCGAACGAGTGGCGGCGATGCCGGTAGATCCAATTTGCTGGACAGGAGAAGACGTACCTTCTCTAGCTTTTCCCAGCTTATTCTTGCGGGCCATCATGCGTACGAATGATTGATGCTGCTCCATTCCTCCAAAGAAATCTGCAATAAAGAAGTAAATTTAGACAAGTTAATATTGACCGATCAACGAATGGAAGATAGGGGAAAAGCTTACCAAACACTCTAGCATGTAGAGTGTCGGTCCCGAGAAGATCTATGAGCTTGCGGGACGAGGTCTTCCAGGGTAGCTGATCGATTTGGCTTATTACGTCGAGTTCGTCCTCGGTCATATCAGATTTGGCCCATGAATCTATGCGATTTGGGTCTTCTGTCTAATAGAATGGAAATCTCGGACGACCATCGTTGAAAAAATATTTCGGCCGACCAGGCTCTCGTATGGCTATTTTACAAAAAATTGATTTGAAATCTTTATACGAGGAGTTGAAAGAGGTGAACAATTATTTATCTTTTACAGGAATCAGTGATATCCAAGATCGGTTGGTATTTGGTAGGGCACGAAAGAAGTAAAGAAATGAGGCAGGGGTTGGGGTTAGAAGTAAACCAGTGCAGAGCACACTGAAGGCCTGCATGAATACCCATGCGTTCGGGTGCAGTTGGGCTGGACAAATATTTAACTTTCTTAAGACATCCATTTGAAATTCAGAGAAAGGAAGTCGTACACCTAAGTCACGAAATAAGGTTATATATACATAAAAGAAATCTAACTCGTATCCCTCTCGACCATGACAGGCCTGTTCGTTCGAACGACACACAACAAGAAAGTAATCATCGACATCTCTGAGGTCGGCTAGTAAATCTACTCGCTCTAATAAATGTCTTATGGAGGCGGTGGTAATAAAATAGGGAAGGTAACTCCGAACCTCGTGAGGGGCCCAGGCATACCCTTGCACTGTAGGGGGAGGAATGAGAGAAGACCATACCCGAGAATTGTCTACATTAAATTCTACATATTCGTAGACAACTTTTCGCCGGTCAGGAGAGCTAGAGGGGCTAGCAGAGGAAAACCCGGACGACGACGAAGAAGCTGCCACGTCATCAGCATACCCCCGACCTTCGTCACCAGACTCATCGGTTGATCGAGAAGAAGCCATTACCTTGAGATACACGAAGTTGGGAAGGGGATTCGGAGCAAGAAAGCGATGCAAGAAAACGACACAAATAAGGGGGGATCATCCATCTATTTATAGCCGAGAAAAATGGTTCAGAGGACGCATTGTGGCCGTTCTTTTTTATAAGATCCAACGGCGAGAAGGAAACGACGTTTCGAGTACAATTTTGAAAAAAACCCAAATAAATCCTAACCTTTTGTGCAAGTGTGATCGTGGGGATTTGGGGATCGTGATCTTTCAATTCCAGATGTAACGCCCTAGGCCCAAAAGTAAACAATTGTAACGATCTGCATTTCTATATAAAACCCCTTCGCTTGCAATGCCGCTTGGGGCTTAGGGGGCTTATGTATGGTATGTTCAGGAGAAGTGATGGACCGATCAGGAGATACTATTGATCGATCGGTTAGGACGAAGATCGAAGGGGATCTGCCAGTCATGGGATGATTGCAGACAGTGTCAAAGGACGGCTAGTAAGGAGCGAGTAAAGTGGAAAAGGAAACTTACACAATGTGGTGGTTACAACTAAGGGCGAATCTTGCGGAACAAGGTGCAATGGTTATAAGAAGTTAATGCCCATTATTGGGCCTAAATGCCTAAAAATATAGACATGATTAACCAGGTACTTGATTTGATTCTGATTGAAATACTTTGATCTCCTGGTGACTTTGCTGACTTAAGCGTCCGAGTGTTTCCTTGCAGGTCTCCATCGTTTGGCTTGTCCATTGGAAGCATTGAGCTCTGATTTGACGATCGGGAGGTCGAGGGTTAGTTCGAAATGTTTGATCTTGGACTCTTCAACCGAAACAATAAACTAAAAAAGAAAATAAATTTAAGTACCGAAATAAACTAAAAAGAAACGATCGATTCCAACAAGTTTATTCGATATGAGTACCGATATATATATATATATATATATATATATATATATATATATATATATATATATATATATATACCATACAAATATGAGAATTCTCCTTTTTTTATTCATATTTATATTTTAATTTTACCCTTTAAATACAAGTCTCTTAAATTAAAATAATTATTTTATCAATTTTATCCTTCAAATTATCGTTTCTATAAATTTAAATGATTTTTTCAACTTAACAATTTTTTTTTGTAATTATAAAAATAAATTTAACTATTTTTTTCAATTATATAAAATAGATAAAAATTATTTACAATAAAATTTATGTATATTTAATTTTTTTAATTATGTATATTTGATAAATATTTTTTGTTACTATTAATGATTTTTTTTTCTTTCAAGGTTTAGTATGCACATTAGAGCTTGAAAAAAGTTTTAGGCACTAGTATTGAAGATCTCTGTTATTGTTGGGATGATATTCATAAAGTCATTATCTTACAACACAACAAGATTAAGGCGTCATTTGAAAAAAGTATCTTGCTCACGAGTGACCGTTTTAAAGGATACAAATATAGAAGACTTATTGGATGTGTATCTCGATATGCATTGGATCTCATTGCTGAGGAATTGGAAAGAATGCAACAAATAAGATTGAATTTATCAAAGTGTGGATGCGTATTGAGACATACATTTGGTCTCCCATGTGCTTGTGAATTGGCACGTTATGACCCTAAGATGATCCATTTGGATGAAATTCATATCATGTGAAGAAGATTGAGTTTCTCAAATGTTGAATTAAATGAATTCGAACCCAAGTTATCCATTGAAAGTGAGTTTAATATGGTTTAAGAACAATTCAATGAAATTGATATTGAAAGTAAAATCATCATCAAACAAAAATTACTTAAAAGCCCAACGGATTTTCCATTTCCATTGAGGCCTCCAATGTTTTCTCTCCTTCATTTTCGGACAGAACACATACAACATATATATATATATATATATATATATATAAAGTAAATCGAGGCTAAAAATAAATCTACATAAAATGTAAACATACATGTTCACCTAAATATACAGAAATGGACCAAGCAAACGAAAATGGAAGAAATAAAAGAGAGGAAGAGGGAAAGAGAGAAATCAAAGAATGAAACCTGTGGAGGTGGGGTGGGGTGCGGCGCATATGGAGTGAAAAGGGAAAGAGATTAGGGTTTTAAAGTAAACTGAAGGAATAAATGGTGTAAATAATACTTACCTAAGATTAGTTTTGAAAGAAAATAAAATTGGAGAAGTGCAAGGAGAAGCCTGTGATGGTGTAAGGAAAAACCCTCGTAAATCAGTCCTTCTGTGTCATTCTAAGCTTCACTTCTTTATTCATTCTCCACATTCAAATAAAGGTAAAAATTGGCCTTCTGGGAAAAAAATGATCTTTGATATTAATCTTTTCACTTTATACAGGGAAGGGAATGTCTATCTTAAAAGAAAAATCACGGAAGATTAGAAGCACTAATACTTTGTTGGTAAATATAGGAATTGATTTCTTAATCTTTTAGGCTTAACATTAACCAACCTAAGTAGAAGATTAAAATGGGTGGAATGATATTGAAGGAAACAAAAAATTAGTATGCATAAAGCAGTACTACATATGTCCCTCATCCATATTATTCGATACTAAATTAATAAATCTAATAGTGATACTTTAATTAATCATCATAAATCACCTAACTCACTTTGATCAAAGTCTTAATGAATAATCATTTCAATTGATTAAATATAAAATACAGAAAAAAAAAATATTGTTCTTTAAAGAAAGTTAAAAAATATGTATAATTTCATAAAAGTGAAATGTTTCATTTTCCCAATATTTGGTCAAGAGAACTTTAACCAAATATATTATTTTTTATTTTTGGTTGGAATTTTAAAGCATTTTTCGGCCCCCCACACGGGCTAACCCAGCCCATAATGAAGGCTTCACAGGCCCAACCCTTATTAAATCCCCAAATCCGAAATCAAACGAAGAGAAACTGGAGTTAGGGTTTAACTTGGAATTGCTTTGGATTGGTTCTCTTCTCTCTCACGCAAAAGAAGGAAAACGAACTCAGAATCCATGGCGACAACAATGACGAAACGAAAACCAGTGTTTGTGAAGGTGGATCAACTAAAACCTGGCACCAACGGCCACACGCTGACAGTGAAGGTGGTGAGCTCTAAGCCGGTGAAGACGGTGAGCAACCGCGGCGGTCGATCATCGGTGCTAACGGCGCGACCGTCGCGCATCGCCGAGTGCCTCGTTGGCGACGAAACCGGAACCATAATCTTTACTGCTCGCAACGAACAGGGTACGGTTATGTTTGGATTTGTAAGATGGTGTTTGTTTTTTGTGCCCTTTGTAAACCGTTGCGTTTTGTGGTGATGGATGTTTGAATTTCAGTGTGTTTGATGTGTTCAATTTAAAGAGTTGAAGGCAATGCTTTAAAGTTGTTGACTTTTTTACAGTACTGTGTCCTTTCAATTCCAAGCATTTGGGGCGTGAAGATTTAGGGTTTTAATAATGCTTTTCTCCGTTCTACGTTTGAGTAATCACGCCCGTGTTTAAAACTTTTTTTTTATTTGGGGTAAAAATAAAAGTGTTACTGTAGTGACAGTGCAAAATTTTTCATGTTCAGTGTCGCTTTAATTGGATTAATTTGAAACTCTTTGATTTGGTGTGGTTTGCGGTGGTATCTCAAGTTGGAACATGGAATCCTGTTTCCCTGCCTGTGTGGGTTGTGCATTAAAAGATATCGATGGTATTAGTGCATCCATGTATTATGGAATAAGGCGCCCGGTCTTGGTTGCATTGCAGTTGCCCAAAAAATCTCAACTTTATCGCTGAGTTTGTTGTCGTTTACCATTTTTAATACTTTTGTTAGGTTAAGTTGTTTATCTTTGATCTTGTTGGAAATTAGTTTGTGATGTAACTAGTTGAACATAGTTTGAGGGTTTTTAAGTGAAATCCAAACATATAGATAATGTTTATTTTGTAGTAGTACTCATTATCTTTTCTTTCCCACGAAAATGTTTTTACATGTATATTCTGTTCATCTTTAGTCTTTGCTACATGTGTAAATGTTGTTATTGTTGCTTGTTTTGGAGCAAGTTATTAGTATGGTTTGCTTATATGATTATTAATGCATTTACTTTTCTGCAGTGGACCTCATGAATGCTGGTGCTACTTTAACTCTGCGTAATGCAAAGATTGACATGTTCAAGGGATCTATGAGGCTTGCAGTTGATAGATGGGGGCGTATTGAAGCCACGGAACCTGCAAATTTTGAAGTTAAAGAGGATAACAATCTTTCTTTAGTTGAATATGAATTAGTTAATGTTGTTGAAGAGTGATTATCTTCAGGATGAATCTTTGGGTTTACCAAAGGTTTTAATTTTTATTTTGATCATTGAACAATTGACTGCGTTGCAGTTTTCTTATGGTACAGTCTTGCTTATTTAGTCTTAAGATTGCTGTGTGAATTCAAGGAATTATATTTCAGGTCAGTTTTGAAAAGTGATAATGCTTATGCTTAAATGCAAAAGTAAATATATTTGTTTCTCCAAGTTAATAATGTATCCCGTTTTCTTTGAACATTGGTGATGGGTTGACGTTGAGTTAGGAAATGATTTCTTTGAATGTTTTAGAGGTAGAGTATGCATAAGGATTCATTTCATTACCTTTGCTAAATAGAACATTTAGGTAGTATATGATATCTTAAAATTAAATTTGACACCTTAATTGTCAAAGACCAATGTTTCTGCCGAATTGGTATATGGTTCAACTTCAAAACCGAATTACAATAAACTGATCAGCTGTTTAATCAGATTCATTTTCAAAACTAAATTAGCACACGAGTTGAGTTCTTTAGTTATAGTTTAGTTTCAAATCTGAACTTACCGGAAGTCCTACTTCCAGTTCACTCAATTGACCTAAATATTCGTAAAACTATGTATATTATTTTTGCTGCTTTATTAAATGCTAAATTTAAATTTCCAAACCGGTTAATTTTAATTTAATTTTCTATCCAACTTTAACATTATAAAATCAACTTGTGACCTTTACAAACTTAAGGTCGGTATACCGGTAGACTTTGCACGCCAAAATGCAGTGTGAATTTTGGGAATTTGCGAGCCCAAATTCGAATTTGCTTTGATAACATTGGTATGCAACACAATGAGAACTTCAAAAGAATAAGAATGAAGCTACAGATGGATGTTAAAGCATCCAACACACAAATTCTTTAGTTACTACAAAAACAGTCCAACTTTGACACGTACAAATGTAAATTTCGAGCATAATCTGTATTGCATTCTGTGGTTATCACATCATGACCCCTCTCCTTCTGAAAGTTAAAAAATATAAAGTAAATGAGAAAACAAAATATCACCGACCACTTCTAAGTACATAGGGATAATACACAAGACGACAAAAAAGTAAACCTTTAATATAAGTCCAAAAATGTGAGTGAGTGTCTATAGGCACATTATATTTTATTAGGCATGATATGTAACTGATAGACAGAAAGCATGTATGTCACAGGCGAAGCACGGACATATAGAACTTTCCCATACTGCAATTCGGTATTAGTTGATTCAATAAAAAAATTTCAAATAATGAAGACAAACATGACAAAACTTAATCCAACATGTACCAATACAATATCAACTTATTTGCCTTTAGACTCAACATCCAAGTGAATAAAATGGCAGCCTTTCCTACATCTGAACCAGAAAGAACAGAAGTGAAGGTGATCTAGGTTTTTAAAGTTCCTTTCAGCCTTTGGGACTCAAATTGTGTCCCTCCAAAGGCTCAGTCAAAACAGTCTCACGAACCAGATTTGTACATAAAAGATTGCTTCAATCTTCAGAACATTTATCACACATCATCATTGCAATCTGATTAAACAGAAGAGATCAGTATGCACCTCCACTATCAATTGACGCTTTAAAGTATGATGTGAAATAAAATTGCACCGATTATAGTTTTCAATGACAAAATTTCAGCAGCAGATCCCGCAAAAGAAACAGTATATAATATTTCAAACAATTAAAGGTAAAAGGTACCTAAAACAAACTATATTCTAAAGAAACCCTCACAAAAAAGTTGAACGGTATTTATCTTATTCTTTTTATGTATGAAAATGCTAATATAGTTTTATATAAACTTGGAACCTACCAAAAATTATGCCAACCAGGCAATTCTACTCAATATGCATGAACTTTGAACAATATGATTCACAAATAGGAGACAAATATTATTTTCTAGAGCACAGAGTAAACTTAAAATCCAGCTTCATGACATTCATCATGTCAATTTTAAAGAATCCAAGGGCAACAAGCTTTTTTTTTGGGGACAGAAATCTAGCAGTTCTTCCTAATAAGATTTTTTCTTTTTTGGTTTAAAGCCCAACATCAAAAGAGATCCATGTCATCCCAACCTTGCTTCTTGATCTTCAAATAGTCTTCTCTTGGCCTACAAACAAAAGGAGTACGTACGGCTTCACTAAAAGATTTAGTTGCAGTGGGGAAAGTAGAAGATTCAGGTTATAACCTTTCCATCAATCTTAGGTACACAGGACTAATATTTACATAATGATAAGATCAAACATCATGCAGATGAACCGCCTTTTTCTATTAATATGAAGAATTATATGCCATACGTTTTTTCAAAGCATTACACATAAAATCTGACAAAACTACCTTTTTTTAACCCAAAAACTGAAAAGAAACACTAACTTACCCGTAAATAAATTGAAGAAAGAACACAAGGAATCCTACAGATGTTTAGCTACCTAATTCAAAAGTAAAATCCAACTGTCAGGCAATTAAAATGATCACAGACTAGGCGACCCAAAGTCTGGGAGCACATAACAATACTCTCCGTAGTCCCAATTATTTTTTCTCAACATGAGCTGCAAAAAATCTTCAACGTCCCCCCTCTCCTCTAACAAGAACACTTGGTAAACTCTCATGTCAAAGCCAACCGACAGGAGAAAAAGAAAATAGTTTTGAACATTAAGAATTCTAAAAAGATCATATAATGCTGCAGACAGAAATCTTCAAAAACATTTCCACTTACCAATACCATTAAGTAAACAAATGCAAATAAACTTAATCTTTCATTCCAAAATGATTCATTACAATGCAGTAGGAGCAGTGACTATACCTTCAGGAAGCCAACCGTAGCTGCGACGAGACACAGAGAGCATTGAAGTCATCAAAGCGGAAGCAGTTGCCATGTGGTACGGCAGCATGGATTCCACACAAAAGCTCAATTCAACGGGACACCTTCTCCCACAAAATCACATCGATCCATTATTTCATTTCCAGCATTAACATATCAAACCAAATAACAATAAATTCATCACTGATACGCACAAAAGTAAATCCAGACAACACTACATAGCCTGAAAATAGTCTAAAATATATTGTATTACAAACTCGAATCCTTAAATAAATTTAACATATCTTGTTAAAATATTTCCACCGCGATTTCAAGTAAAAATAAAAGAATAGAAAAATTCCTGCATATACTAAATTCACAACAGTTAAACAAGTAACTCAGCTGATGTAATACTAAATTCAATAAGCAGATAAATTACCTCACTGTTGATTGGGAGAGAGGTTTATTGGAAGCAACGCCGAACCGAGAGCGACCAGCTTTAGCTTCCGAGCCTAGACGGAACGCAGCGCGACGACCGGAACATGATCGGAGTATCGATCTGGCAGCGGCGCCGGCGGTCGATGCCATTTCGTTGTCGGAAAAATTTTAGGGTTAACTTTCGATCCACACACTCCCCCACTGATAGGGTTCTACAACACTAAAACCCCGCTTAACACATCTGCTCATGAACCCCCCAAAACTCAAAGGACTTTTTAAAATCTGGGCTTTTCAAAATCTGGGCTTTTTAAAATCTGGGCTTTACTAATTCCAGATATGGGAAGGGTGTTTCAGCACCTCCCACTTCTTTAATCTTTCATCTCCACTTTCCATGAATGTCCTTTACTTAATGAGGTGGTTCTAGATTAAAATTTGTTTGTTGAGAAATTCTGTGAATGAAGCATTGAATGAAGTACCTGCACCCCATTTGACATCTTTTTTGAATGTTTTGCACCCTGTTTCAAACAATTAGTTTCAAATAATGACAAACAATTAATTTTAATTCAAAATAATTTAATTAATTAAAAAATTTATATAAATATAAAAAACTAATATTTGATAAAAAAAAAGAGTAAAAAAATATCTTAAAATTATAAAAAATAAAAAACTATAAAACAAATAAAATATTAATAGAGAGGTTTTTTTTAGTTGGTTCATCTTAGTAATTCTACAAGTTTTATGTAACAAAAAATTCTCATTAAAAAAAACATACTTTAAATTTAAGAATATTTTAACAATTTTAAAATTAAATTTAAAATATAAAAAAATAAAAGTAATTATTGCTACCATGTATATTAGTTTTTTTTAAAACAAAAAATAAAATAAAAAAGTTTTTTAAAATAAATAATAAAATAAAAGATAATAACTACAAATATACGTGTCACACCACGATGATAACTATCTTTTATTTTTTATTTTAAATTAAATTACTAAGACACATGGCAGAATAAATAAGTACTTTATTAAATTAAATTTTAAAATTATTAAAATACTCTTTGGATTTAAAGTATTTTTTTAATAAAGATTTTTTTTAACCTAAAATTTGGTAAACTTTGCTAAAATGTACTAATTAAAAAAAGACTTTATCTAAATTAGCAAACCTAACATTAAATAATTCAAAAAAATTATATAATTAATTTAATTAATTCATTAATATATTATTACAAATGAAAAGGTTTAATAGTCAATTTTGTCCTAGTTTCGTTGACAAATCTCAATTTAGTCCCTCGTTTTAAAAATGTTTGAAATAGGTCCTCACTTTCAAAATTTTGATTCAAATTTGTCCCTTCCGTTAAATATAACCAAACGACGTTAATGGAGTGATGATCTGGCACAATACAGTAGTGACGTGTCATTTTTAAATTGTATGCGTGTTGATGTATTATGAAGGTAGACTTGAGCTGGATACTAAAGATTGGGTATTTGAAATTGGAAAAAAATGATTTTAGGGCATTTTCATTTCAGGGAGATTAGGGCATAGTTCTTCACCTACATTGCATAGAGTTGTTCACCTCCACTGCGAACACAGTACAATTGCTCTTCTTGTTTATCTTCTTTTCGTTTTTGTTGTTGTTTTAGGTTTCGATTTGAGTGTTTTCTGTTGGCAGTAGTGTGGTGGTTCGTGGTTGGCGAAGAGGTGTTCCCTCTTTCGGAGTTGCTTGAAGAAGTGTTCAATGATCCGAGGCGAAACCAGCGAACACGCCACCACTGATTATGCCTCTGCCATCGCGAGAGCGAGGACCACCGTGACGTAGCGACGTCGTGACGCAACGTGACTCATGTTGTCTCGAGTAACCCAACAGGTACGAAACACCAGATCTCGCAGACGCGTCTGAGCAGCTGTCTTCACAAGCGAAGACCAACGTTGTTTCTGCGTTGGCAACGAAAGACATTGCCAATCGAAGAAGGAGTCGCGTCTTCACCAGAGGAAACTATCGCAACTCTGACAACCATTGTTGCACGAGAACCCCATCGAAGAGGAAACAGGCCAGCTTGAAAACCCAAACCACCGCGACCTAGTTATCCTCCGGGACAAAAACGTGAATGGAGAAGAAGAAAACCATCTAACTAGAAATCAGAATGCAAAGGCCATAAGCGTGGTGAGGAACATCGAAGGAGATGAAGTGAGTTTGCAAAACAGAGGTGCGACGCACCAGAAGGCCAAGAATAATTCCCAATTTTAGGGTTCATAAGCTTAGGGTTTCAAATTGAGAATTTTCCCTTTCTGATTTTAATTAGGGTTCTTAATTTAAGGTTTTTTGAATAATCAAAATTGCAGAAATATAAATTTATTCTTAATAAAATAAAAAGTCCAGATTTTCTTAATTAAAATCACTGAAAGAGCACTTATGAAGCATTTATGAAATTGATTACATAAACAATTCATAAAAGGTAATCAGCCAGCGGTATGAGAAAAAAAGGTAACATTTATTAGGATTAAAAATACCCTACAATTAATAACCTAACATCCCAAAAATAAAAATGTCCTAAATAAAAACGACACGTCATCACTGCATTGTGTCAAATCATCATAAAATTTTGAAAGTAAGGACCTATTTCAAACACTTTTAAAACAAGGGACTAAATTGAGATTTGTCGAACAAAATTGACTATTATACCCAAATAAAAAACTATAAATTTACTAAAATGTACCAACTAAAAAAAGACTTTAAGTAAATCAGCAAACTCCAACATTAAATAATTCATAAAAACTATATAATCAATTTAATTAATTCATTAATATATTATTACAAATAAAAAACTATAAATTCTATAAAATTAAAAAAATAAAATAAATATTAAATATTTACAAACTAAATTATTTCATTCAAAATAAATATAATTAATTTAAATATTTATATAAATAATTAATTAAAATATAACAATTTAATTAAAATGTAAATGAAAAAACTATAAAAAAACGTAAAATAATTCAAAACAACCGAACTTAAATATAAATAAATAAATAATTAAAATAAATATATGTATAAAATTATAAAATTTTAGAAACAATAAAAATAATTATAATGAAAGAAAAATTAAAAACGCGAAAGTTGGACAAGAGAGGAGAAAGTTGAAGAAAACAAGCTTCTAAACTTGAGATCCGAAATAGCCCTAAAGAAATACTTGAAATATCTTCCAAAAACAAGAAAGCTGGGTCAAAAAATCACGTTAAAGTTATCGATATTTAAGAAAATTTTGGAACTGCAGGATGAAACCCCCTCTGTTTTATTGGATTTATCAAATTGGTGGATTAGAGGTGCAGTGGAACAGTCTCATTCGGTAAGTTTTTTTTTTTTAAAATAAAAAGTAAAACAAAAAAGAATTTAAAAATTTGAGTTTTATATATCATATTATTTGAAGATTGTAAATATATAATAATATTATAATTTAAATTAGGCTTAATATCATTGTTGGTCTCAATTTTTGTTAGTTTTTTTCGAAATGGTCCTCATTTTTTTTAATGTTCAATGTAGTCCTAAAGGTGGTAATTTGTGTTTAATTTAGTCCGTTTTGCAAACGCCATTTAAATCGGTAACGGCTAAATGTCCAGTTCTGCAATCAGTGAATGACGTGGACACTTTAATCGCGCCCCCACCACGGTGTTCATCTTCTTCGTCCAACAACCACCCAAAAACACCACCAGGACCATCTTCCCCTTCCTTCATCATGGATCTCCATCAACGCCACTGTCTCTCCTTCCCAAGCCATCACCATGGTCGCCATCAACCATCCAGAGCTTCTTCTTCGCGCGACAAGCGACGCCGTTCAAACTCTACTGCGAGGGCAAATTCCAACACCATGCAAACTTCACTTAGCCACCGCCACCACCACCATTTCCTCCCTCGCGCCTCCACCGTCTTCGTAAACCTACAAAAAACCCAAATCGCCACTATGGCGAGCTACAATTGCAAACCAGAATCGTGACAAAAATCCTTGCACCTTTCAAACCTCCATGGCTGCCGCGAATACCACCCAAGCTACCACCACTTTCGCACCCTCAACCCTAATCGCAGCAGCCTACGAGAACCCACCTGCACAGAAATCGCACTTGCAGCAGAGTTCCAGCACTATTTCTCCTTCGCGTGAGGACAAAAGCCCTTTCCCCCTTGCATTCAGAAACCCTAATTTTTTGGGTGGGGAAGGGGCTACCACATGACAGCCCCTCATTGGCTGCGTCATGTTTCAATCAAGGCAGGTTAGCAGTTAAATGACATGTCCTTCACTGATTGCACAACTAGACATTTGGCCGTAAACGATTTAAACGGTGTTTGCAAAAATGATTAAATTGAACACAAATTACGATATTTAGGACGACATTAAACATTTTAAAAAAATTTAGGACTATTTTAACTAAAGTTGACAAAATTTGAGACGAACAATGATATTAAGCCTTTAAATTATTAATCTTTATAAATTAAGTTTTATATATTAATTATAAATTTATATTTAATATGTAAAAATAATCATTATTTTTAATATAGATATTAATTAATTAATTAAAACTTAAAAGATATCTATGATGTAATTTTAATATATACATTTATATATATAATTAAAAATTATAAAATATTTAAAAAAAATACTAGCGGGTAGTCACCTATCCTTCTTTTGGAAGAATGGTCAGAATTGTTAAACTTTTTTTCTTAAAACCTGATTTAAGCAATGAAACATGGATGGTGTTCGAGCATATGAGTATTTGTATCCACGTATGCAACAAAATCGTGAGAAAAATATCAAGGACAAAGAAATCATTTACCACCATGTCCGTGATAGAAATGGAACGCGGTGGTGTACCAATAAATCCAAACGCAAAGGGAGTGATAAGTGCAATATAGAGAGCTAAGAAAGCTAAAAACGCATCCCATAGTTTGTCACAGATAAAACATAAAGAACGTAAACAAATAATGTCACCGATATTATTCGCTAACATTTTTTTATCTTTTATGGGTCACGACTTATGTAACACATTTTTGACTCTTTTAGCTCTTTACACTAAATTTATAACGTCCTTTGATTTTGGGTTCCTTTGCCTTAGATATTGTTCTCATGTTTTATGTTGCGTACGTGGATAAACATATACTAGAGTATCGTTCAAGTTTCATTGTTTTTAAATATATATGAAGATATTTTGTTGTTGATATGATTTGCACTTTCTCTCTTGAAATGATCTTGAGTGTATCACCGAAGATATATGAATATTTCAATCTGCTACGTCTTTGGCATATTCGAAGAGTTAATGCTACGTTTTCAAGGTAACTATCTTACTTTTATATTGTATTTTGAGTTTGCGTTTATTGGTACACCACCATGTTCCCTTTCTATCAAGCACATGGCGGTAAATTGATTATTTTCCTTAGATATTGTTCTAACATTTTTTGTTGCGTACGTGGATAAAGAGACACATATACTTGAGTATCGTCCATGTTTCATTGCTATAAATATATACAAAGATATTTTGTTGTTGATATGATTTACGCTATCTCTCCTAAAATTATCCTGAGTGTGTCACCCAAGATATATGATTATTTCAACGTGTTACGTCTTTGGTATATACGAAGAGTCAATGCTACATTTGAAAGGTAGTTATCTTACTCTTATATTGTATTTTGAGATCGGGTTTATTGCCACACCATCGCATTCCCTTTCTATCAAGGACATGGTGGTGAATGATTTCTTTTCCTTAGATATTGTTCTCACGTTTTTTGTTGCGTACATGGATAAAGAAACACATATACTCGAGTATCGTCCATGTTTCACAACTTTTAATTATATACAAAGATATTTTGTTGTTGATATGATTTGCACTCTCCTGAAATTATCTCAAGTGTGTCGCCGAAGATATATCATTATTTCAATCTATTACGACTTTGGCATATTCGAATAGGTAATGCTACATTTGCAAGGTAATTATCTTACTTTTATATTGTATTTTGAGTTTGGGTTTATTCGTACACCACCATATTCTCTTTTTATCACGGACATGGTGGTGAATGGTTTTTTTCCCATAGATATCGTTCTCACGTTTTTCGTTGTGTACGTGGATAAAGAGACACATATACTTGAGTATCATCCATGTTTCATTGCTTTTAAATATATACGAAGATATTTTGTTATTGATATGAGTTGCACTATCTCCCCTGATATTATCTCGAGTGTGTCACCGAATATATATGATTATTTCAATCTATTACGTCTTTGGAATATTCGAAGAGTTAATGCTACATTTGGAAAGTAATTATCTAACTTTTATATTGTATTTTAAGTTTTGTTTATTGGTACACCACTCTGGTGAATGGTTTCTTTTTCTTAGATATTGTTCTCACATTTATTGTTGCGTACATGGATAAAGATAAACATATACTCGAGTATCATTTATATTTCATTGCTTCTAAATATACACGAAGATATTTTGTTGTTGATATGATTTGCACGCTCTCTGTTGAAATTATGCTAGTGTGTTGCCAAAGATATCTTAAAGTTACGACTTTGATATATTTGAAGAGTTAATGTTACGTTTGCAAGATAATTATCTTACTTTTAAATTGTATTTGGAGTTTACGTTTATTGGTACACCACCGCGTTCCCTTTATACAATAGACATGAAGGTAAATGGTTTCTTTTCCTTATATATTATTATCACATTTTTTGTTACGTATGTGGATAAAGAAACACATATACTCGAGTATTGTCCATGTTTCATAGGTTTTAAATATATACGAAGATATTTTGTTGTTGATATGATTTGCACTCTCCTGAAATTATCTCGAGTGTGTCGCCAAAGATATATGATTATTTCAATCTGTCACGACTTTGGCATATTCATATAGTTAATGTTGCATTTGCAAAGTTATCTTACTTTTATATTGTATTTTGAGTTTAGAATTATTGTACACCACTGTGTTTTTTTTATGACGGACATGACGGTGAATGATTTTTTTCCTTAGATATTTTTTCACGTTTTTTGTTGCGTACATGGATAAAGAAACATATATACTCGAGTATTGTCCACGTTTCATTGCTTTTAAATATTTACGAAGATATTTTGTCGTTGATATGATTTGCACTCTCCATTGAAATTGTTTTGAGTGTGTCACCAAAGATATATGACTATTTCAAATTGTTATCTCTTTGGCATATTCGAAGAGTTAATTGTTATCTTACTTTTATATTCTATTTTGAGTTTGGGTTTATAGGTACACCACCATGTTCCTTTCTACAACGAACATGAATGTATATGGTTTATTTTACTTTGATATTGTTTCCACATTTTTTGTTGCGTACATAGATAAAGAGACACATATACTCGAGCATCGTCCATGTTTCATGCCTTTGAAATATACACGAAGATATTTTGTTGTTGATATCATTTGCACTCTCTCTCTTGAAATTATCCTCAGTGTGTCGCCGAAGATATATGATTATTTCAATCTGTTAGGTCTTTGGCATATTCGAAGAGTTAATGCTACGTTTGCAAGGTAACTATCTTACTTTTATATTGTATTTTGAGTTTGCGTTTATTGGTACATCACCCCATTCCCTTTCTATCAAGGACATGGCGGAAAAAGTTTCTTTTCCTTATATATTGTTCTCACGCTTTTTGTCGTATACGTGGATCAAGAGACACATACATTCGAGTATTGTCCATGTTTCATTATTTTAAATATATACGAAGATATTTTGTTGTTGATATGATTTGCACTATCTCTCCTAAAATTATCCTGAGTGTGTTACCTAAGATATATGATTATTTCAACCTGTTACGTCTTTGGTATATACGAAGAGTTAATGCTACATTTAAAAGGTAGTTATCTTACCTTATATTGTATTTTGAAATCGGGTTTATTGGCACATCATCGCGTTCCCTTTCTATCAAGGACATGATGGTGAATGATTTCTTTTCGTTAGATATTATTCTCACATTTTTTTGTTGCGTACGTGGATAAAGAAACACATATACTTGAGTATCGTCCATGTTTCACAACATTTAACTATATACGAATATCTTTTGTTGTTGATATGAGTTGCACTCTCCTGAAATTATCTCAAGTGTGTCACCAAAGATATATCATTATTTCATTCTGTTATGAATTTGGCATATTCGAATAGGTAGTGTTATGTTTGTAAGATAATTATCTTACTTTTATATTGTATTTTGAGTTTGGTTTTATTCGTACAACCCTGTGTTCTCTTTTTATCACGGACATGGTGGTGAATGATTTATTTTCCTTAGATATCGTTCTCGTGTTTTTCGTTGCGTATGTGGATAAAGAGACACATATACTCGAGTATCGTCCATGTTTCATTGCTTTTAAATATATACGAAGATATTTTGTTGTTGATATGATTTGCACTCTCTCCTGAATTATCCCGATTGTGTCGCTGAAAATATATAATTATTTCAATCTGTTACGTCTTTGGAATATTCGAAGAGGTAATGCTACATTTGCAAAGTAATTATCTTAGTTATATATTGTATTTTGAGTTTGGGTTTATTGGTACACCACCGCGTTCCCTTTCTATCACAGACACAATGGATAAAGAGACACAAATACTTTAGTATCATCCATGTTTTGTTGCTTTTAAATATATATGAAAGTATTTTGTACTTGATATGATTAACACTGTCTCTCTTAAAATTATTCCGAGTGTGTCACCAAAGATATATGATTATTTCAATCTGTTACGTCTTTGGAATATTCGAAAAGTTAATGCAACATTTGCAAGGTAATTATCTAACTTTTATATTGTATTTTGAGTTTGGGTTTATTGGTACACGACCACGTTCCCTTTCTATTACGGACATGGTGGTTAATGATTTGTTTTCCTTAGATATTGTTCTCACATTTTTTGTTCCGTACGTGGATGGTTTTTTTTTTCCTTCAAAATTGTTTTCACGTTTTTCGTTGCGTACGTGGATAAAGAGATACATATACTCGACTATTGTCTACGTTTCATTGCTTTTAAATATATACAAAGATATTTTGTTGTTGATATGATTTTTACACTCTCTTGAAATTATATTGAGTATGACACTGAAGATAAATTAGCATTTTAATATGTTACGTCTTTGTCATATTCGAAGAGCTATTGTTACGTTTGCAAGGTAATTATCTTACTTTTATATTCTATTTTGAGTTTGGGTTTATAGGTACACCACCACGTTCATTTTCTATCTCGAACATGGATGTAAATGGTTTCTTTTCCTTAGATATTTTTCCCATGTTTTTTGTTGCAAATGTGGATAAACAGACGCCTTTACTCGAGTATCGTCCATGTTTCATTACTTTGAAATATATATCAAGATATTTTGTTGTCGATATGATTTGCACTCTTTCTCTTGAAATTATCCTGAGTTTGTCGCCGAAGATATATCATTATTTCAATCTGTTACGTCTTTTGCATATTCGAAAAGTTAATGCTATGTTTGCAAGGTAATTATCTTAGTTGTATATTTTATTTTGAGTTTGCGTTTATTGGTACACCACCCAATTCCCTTCCATCAAGGACATGGCGGTAAAAGGTTTCTTTTTCTTAGATATTATTCTCATGTTTATTGTTGCGTACGTGGATAAAGAGACACATACATTCGAGTATTGTCCATGTTTCATTACTTTAAATATATACAAAGATATTTTGTTGTTGATATGATTTGCACTATCTCTCCTAAAATTATCCCGAGTGTGTCATGTAAGATATATGATTATTTCAACTTGTTACGTCTTTGGTATATACGAAGAGTTAATGCTACGTTTGAAAGACAGTTATCTTACTTTTTTATTGTATTTGAGATCGGGTTTATTGGCACACCATCGTGTTCCCTTTCTATCAAGGACATGGTGGTGAATGATTTCTTTTCCTTAGATATTGTTCTCACGTTTTTTATTGCGTACATGGATAATGAAACACATATACTTGAGTATCATCCATGTGTCACAACTTTTAATTATATACGAATATATTTTGTTTTTTATATGATTTGCACTCTCCTGAAATTATCTCAAATGTGTCGCCGAAGATATGTCATTATTTCAGTCTGTTACGACTTTGGCATATTAGAATATGTAATGCTATGTTTGTAAGGTAACTATCTTACTTTTATATTGTATTTTGAGTTTGGTTTTATTCGTACTCCACCGTGTTCTCTTTTTATCATGGACATGGTGGTGAATGGTTTATTTTCCTTAGATATCGTTCTCACGTTTTTCGTTGCGTACATGGAAAAAAAGACATATACTCAAGTATTGTCCATGTTTCAATTCTTTTAAATATATATGAAGATATTTTGTTGTTGATATGATTTGCAATCTCTCTTGAAATTATCTTGAGTGTGTCGCCAAAGATATATGACTATTTCAATCTGTTACGTCTTTTGCATATTTGAAGTGTTAATGTTACGTTTGCAAGGTAATTATCTTACTTTTATATTCTATTTTCAGTTTGGATTTATAAGTACACCACAACGTTCCCTTCTATCATGAACATGGTAGTGAATGGTTTCTTTTCCTTAGATATTGTTCTCATTGCTTTGAAATGTATATTAAGGTATTTTGTTGTTGATATGATTTGTACTCTCTTTCTTGAAATTATCCCGAGTGTGTCACCAAAGATATATAATTTTTTCAATCTATTACGTCTTTGGAATATTCAAAGAGATAATGCTACATTTGTAAGGTAATTAGCTTAATTTTATATTGTATTTTGAGTTTGAGTTTATTAGTACACCACCACCCTCCCTTTCTATCACAGATACAGTGGTGAATGATTTCTTTTCCTTAGATATTGTTCTCACATTTTTTGTTTTGTATGTGGATAAAGAGATTAATATACTCGAGTATCGTCCACGTTTCGTTGCTTTTAAATATAGAAGAAAGTATTTTGTTGTTGATACGAGTTGCACTATCTCTCCTGGTATTATCCTGGGTGTGTCACTGAATATATATGATTATTTCAACCTATTACGTCTTTGGAATATTCGAAGAGTTAATGCTACATTTTCAAAGTAATTATCTAACTTTTATATTGTATTTTGAGTTTGGTTTATTGGTACACTACCGTGTTTCGTTTCTGGTGAATGGTTTCTTTTTTTTAGATATTGTTCTCACATTTATTGTCGCGTACATGGATAAAGAGACACATATACTCTAGTATCGTCTATGTTTCATTGCTTTTAAATATACACGAAGATATTTTGTTGTTGCTATGATTTGCACTCTCTCTCTTGAAATTATGGTAGTGTGTTGCCAAAGATATCTTAAAGTTACGTCTTCGGTACCTTTGAAGAGTTAATGTTACGTTTGGAAGGTAACTATCTTACTTTTATATTGTATTTGGAGTTTACGTTTATTAGTACATCACCGCGTTCCCTTTTTATCATGGACATGAAGGTAAATGGTTTCTTTTCCTTATATTGTTCTCACATTTTTTATTGCGTATGTGGATAAAGAAACAAATATACTCGAGTATTGTCCATGTTTCATAGGTTTTAAATATATACGAAGATATTTTGTTGTTGATATGATTTACACTCTCTTGAAATTATGTCGAGTGTGTCGCCGAAGATATATGATTATTTCAATATGTCACGACTTTGGCATATTCGAATAGTTAATGTTGCGTTTGCAAAGTTATCTTACTTTTATATTGTATTATGAGTTTAGAATTATTGTACACCACTGTGTGTTTTTTTTTTTTTGTTTATGACGGACATGACAGTGAATGATATTTTTGCGTAGATATTGTTTTCACATTTTTTGTTGCGTACGTGGATAAAGAGTCATATATACTCGAGTATATTGTCCACGTTTCATTGCTTTTAAATATATACGAAGATATTTTGTTGTTGATATGATTTGCACTCTCTATTGAAATTGTCTTGAGTGTGTCGCCAAAGATATATGACTATTTCAATTTGTTACCTCTTTGGCATATTCGAAGAGTTAATGTTACGTTTGCAAGGTAATTATCTTACTTTTATATTCTATTTTGAGTTTGGGTTTATAGGTATACCACCATGTTCCCTTTCTATAACGACCATGAATAAAAATAGTTTCTTTTCCTTAAATATTGTTCCCACATTTTTTGTTGCGTACATGGATAAAGAGACACATATACTCGAGCATCGTCCATGTTTCATGGCTTTGAAATATACACGAAGATATTTTTTTGTTGATATGATTTGCACTCTCTATTGAAATTGTCTTGAGTGTGTCGTCGAAGATATATGAATATTTCAATCTGTTACGTCTTTGGCATATTCGAAGAGTTACTGTTACGTTTGCAAGGTAACTATCTTACTTTTATATTGTATTTATAGTTTGCATTTATTGGTACACCACCCTATTCCCTTTCTATCAAGGACATGGCAGTAAAAGGTTTTTTTTCCTTAGATATTGTTCTCACGTTTTTTATTGCGTACGTGGATAAAGAGACACATACTTTCAAGTATTGTCCATGTTTCATTTCTTTAAATATATACGAAGATATTTTGTTGTTGATATGATTTGCACTACCTCTCCTAAAATTATCCTGAGTTTGTCGTCGTAGATATATGACTATTTCAATCTGTTACATCTTTGACATATGGGAAAAGTTAATGCTACTTTTGCAAGGTAATTATCTTACTTATATATTGTATTTTGAATTTGGATTTATTGGTACACCATCGTGTTCCCTTTCTATCACAGACACGGTGGTGAATGACTTCTTTTCCTTAAATATTTTTCTCACCTTTTTTATTGCGTATGTGGATAAAGTGACACACAAATTCGAGTATCGTCCATGTTTCATTGCTTATATATATATATATATATATATATATATATATATATGTGTGTGTGTGTGTGTGTGTTTGTATGTGTGTGTGTATATATATATATATATTTGTATATATATATATATATGAGTGTGTCTATATATATATATATGTGTGTGTATATATATATATATATATATATATGTGTGTGTGTGTGTGTGTGTGTATGTAAAGGTATTTTGTTGTTTATATGATTTGCACTCTCTTGTGAAATTATTTTGAGTGTGTTGCCGAAGATATATGATTATTTCAATCTGTTACATCTTTGAAATATTCGAAGAGATAATGCTACATTTGCAAGGTAATTATCTTACTTTTATATTGTATTTTTAGTTTGCGTTTATTGGTACACCGTCGCGTTCCTTTTCTATCATGGACACAGTGGTGAATGGTTTCTTTATCTTAGATATTGTTCTCACGTTTTTTGTTGCATATGTGGATAAAGAGACACATATACTTGAGTATCGTCCATGTTTCATTTCTCTTAAATATATATGAAGGTAGTTTTTTGTTGATATGACTTGCATTGTCTCTCCTAAAATTATCCCAAGTGTGTCGGTGAAGATATATGATTATTTCAATCTTTTACATCTTTGGAATACTCGAAGAGTTAATGCTACATTTTCATGGTAATTATCTTACTTTTATATTGTATTTTGAGTTTGGGTTTATGGATAAACCACCGTATTCCCTTTTTATCATGGACCTAGTGGTGAATGGTTTCTTTTCCTTAGATATTGTTCTCACATTTTTTGTTGCGTACGTTGATAAAAAGGCACATATACTCACTCGAGTATCGTCTATGTTTCATTGCTTTTAAATATACACGAAGATATTTTGTTGTTGATATGATTTACACACTCTCTCTTGAAATTATGCTGAGTCTGTCGCCAAAGATATCTTACTATTTCAATATGTTACGTCTTTGGCATATTCCAAGAGTTAATGCTAAGTTTGCAAGGTAATTATCTTACTTTTATATTCTATTTTGAGTTTGGGTTTATAGATACACCACCATGTTCCCTTTCTACAATGAACATGAATATGAATGCTTTATTTTCCTTAAATATTGCTCCCACATTTTTTGTTGCGTACATAGATAAAGAGACACATATACTCGAGCATCGTCCATGTTTCATGGCTTTGAAATATACACAAAGATATTTTGTTGTTGATATGATTTGCACACTCTCATGAAATTATCTTGAGTGTTTTGTCGGAGATTTATGATTATTTCTGTTGGAAAAAAAATGACTTAGTTTAAACACCAAGAGGGGGGGGGTGAATTGGTGAAAATAAAAAATTAGAGTCTTTTTAAAATCTTTTTCGCAAAGTATAAAACTTTCAAAAGTTTCTTAAATCTCAAGGAAAAAGATAAATTAGTGCAGCGAAAAAATAGTTGACTATGCAGAAAGTAAAGTCGACTTAAAATACAGAGTTCAGGGATAGAGAAAATCAAACACAGTTTTTATACTGGTTCGGCCAAACTACCTACATTCAGTGTCCTTCCTGTACCCGAAAGCAAATGCTCTATAATGGTTAAGGTTTTTACAAAGACCTCAGCGTCAAAATATAAAACACATCTCTAACCCTCTAACCAAAATATAGGCATACAACACCCAAAGAACAACAACAAGATATCCCCTCTCCTGTAGTTTTTGTCAACTTTAACAATCCTCAAAGTTTTCCCAGAACGCAGCACGTCCTCTTCCTGTAATCACAACAAGGCAGCCATAATCTTCACAAGATTGAGAGAAGTAGATGATCACGTTTCCAGTACACCTCAATGTGCAGTATGATCAAGCTTTTCTTTCAGCACAACCTTGCTCTTCAAGCAACTATCCAAGAGAGATCTCCACGGTCTTCTTGATGAGTTCTTGGAGCTTTTTACAGAGAATCAAATATGAAATAATAGAATGAAAATGTCAGAACAACTAAAGTCTCTGTGAAATACAGAATCACGTCTATTTATAGTTTTTTGTTAAACAGACGCTCCTGTAGTCGACTTCACTGCCAATACAATCGACTTCAGTCAGACAGTTAAAATAGTTAAGTCAATTAGTAGCAGTCAGACCAACCAAATTGATTACATAATTAATTCAGTTGACTTGTAATTAATGCTTGGTCAAAGAATCAAAATATAGTCGTTATAGTTCACAAGCATCAACAGAAATTCAAAACATAACTAACTAAGTCGAGTTGCATGCACATACAATCGACTTTGACATTTACATGTAGTTTTGAAAATCTTTCATTGCAAAAATACACATAGCACTATTTTTGAATAGACACATATTCTTTTCCTTAGATATTATTCACACATTTTTTATTGCGTACGCGGATAAATAGACACATATTCTTGACATGTTTCATTGCTTTTAAATTTACACGAAGATATTTTGTTATTGATATGATTTGCACATTCTTTCTTGAAATTATGCTGAGTGTGTCACCGAAGATATATGATTATTTCAATTTGTTACGTCTTTGGCATATTCGAAGAGTTAATGCTACGTTTGTAAGGTAATTATCTTACTTTTATATTCTATTTTGAGTTTCGGTTTATTGGTACACTACCACATTCCCTTCTGTCATGGACATAGTGGTGAATGATTTCTTTTCCTTATATATTATTCTCAATTTTTCGTCCATGCTTGATTGCTTATAAATATATATGTAGATATTTTATTATTGATATGATTTGCACTCTCTCTCCTAAAATTATCTTGAATGTGTCGCCGAAGATTTATTATTATTTCAAACTGATACATCTTTGGCATATATGAAGAGTTAAGGCTACATTTGCAAGGTAGATATCTTACTTTTATATTGCATTTTGAGTTTGGGTTTATTGGGCCACCATTGCGTTCCCTTTCGATCACCGACATGGAGGTGAATGGTTTCTTTTCCTTAGATATTGTTCTCACTTTTTTTGTTTTGTACGTGGATAAAGAGACACATATATTCGAGTATCGTCCATGTTTCATTGCTTTTAAATATATACGAATGTATTTTGTTGATATGATTTGCACTCTCTCTCCTAAAATTATCCAAACTGTGTCGCCGAAGATATATGATTATTTCAATCTGTTACGTCTTTTCCATATTCGAAGAGTTAATGCTACGTTCTTAAGGTAATTATCGTACTTTTATATTTTGTTTTCAGTTTGGGTTTATTGGTACACCACCCATTTCCCTTTCTATGACGAACATGATGGTGAATGGTTTCTTTTCATTAGATATTTTTCTCACATTTTTTGGGGCGTAAGTGGATAAAGAGACACATATACTCGAGTATCATCTATCTTTCATTACTTTTAAATATATAAAAAGATATTTTGTTGTTGGTATGATTTGCACTTTCTCTCCTGAAATTATGCTGAGTGTGTTGTCGAAGATAAATGACTATTTCAATATGGTACTTCTTTAGCATATTTAAAAAGTTAATGCTATGGTTTCAATATAATTATCTTACTTTTATATTTTATTTTGGTTAACAGTTTCATAAAATTGTTCATGTACTTTTATGATAAAATGTTTCAATTAAATTATAATTTGGTAATTTTGATAAATTATCATTATTAAAATGTTTCTTGTTGAATTCATGACAAGTGATTACTTAAATGTTTTTTTTAACTAAAAATGATATATTTGACTTGGAACGAATATTTTTTTATTGGATCACACTAATGATGACATTCATTTTCTTTTTTTCTCAGGTTGGAAAAGGACATAAATTATAACTATTGTTGTATACGTTGTTCTAAACTTATATGTGTAAGTGTTGTTATAAAACCTTGCCTGTATATTTTTTTTTACAAAAGTCTCTTATGTTAGTCGAGTTCATTTAATTAAGATCGTGTGGCTAAGCTCATATGGCTAGAGTTTTGGTGGCCAACCTGGAAAAATATTTGTTCATAATTTTTTTCTGTCAGCATTTTACAACAAATATGTCTTTTATTAAAGTATTTGCTAAATTGGTACACAATGTAAAATTACATAATGTCAAAATTAAACTCACTATATTACATTCTTATTTTCTTTCTCTTTAGATTGGTGACATAATGATTTACAATAACCTAAGGTGTAAATTTGTCTTTTGTAGGTAATTTTGTTTTCAATATACTTTGCTGCCTATTTTTTTGATATTCTGGTCATAAATGGTGATCCAAAATCAATATGGTTAAGTCTGGTCTCTTCTGATATTCAAAACAACATCTACAATAGTTACATAACATCACCATATTGGTCAACAATGACTTTTACATCAATTAGTTACGGTGACCTATATCCGGTAAACATCAAAGAGAAGGTGTTTTGCATATTTTATATGTGGTTTAACATGGGACTATTGGTATGCCTAACATAAAACATGAACAAATTAATGGTTTCTACCCAACAAAGCACGCCATCTACTAGACAGTTTACTTGGCATGATAGCAAAGGGAGAAAATCTTTTGACTAGGGTGAACATATCTTACAAGAGACGATAGAGCAATTCACTGAACAGTTGATACAAAGGCTAGCACCTCAATTAACTAAGATAGTAAGAGCATAAGTAATTGATATAGTGATAAGTGAATTTGAGTAACAATTCAACATCAAGCCAAACTCTCAACAACAAAATGTGGTTGAGTCAAATTTTATTTCAAATTGTGGTCGTGTTAGCACAAAAAGTAGTTGTCGTGTTGAGGATGTAGATGAGGAGGAAATAGACCATATTGCAGAATATCCTCATCAAGTTACCATTAAGAGAGTGTATCCAACTAGTTCAACCATCTACACCGTGCCTATGCAGGATGATTTCATTAGAGTGGTGGTTGAAGAAGTCAAAGATGCTACTAGTCCAGCCATAATAGAGGTTAAGTTAGTGAGAGAGGCACTTGGAACATTCATATCATGGCCTAAACTCCTAATTCAAATAATTTCCAAAAGTATTACGATATATTTCGTTAACACCTTCATGTGTGTTTCGGTAAGTGTCTTATTATGTTTACATATCTCAGTATTTGTTAAATTGTTGCTATAAATACATAAATCCACAGTTTCACCGAATTCCACTCCTATGATTCAACCACAACAAAATGTTAATCCAATTCAAGAGTTGAGGGATGATTCAAGAAATTGTTGCTATAAATACATAAGTAGTATTAATAAGATTTTGTACAATGAAATTATATTTTATTGAATATTACCTTAATTTTTTTACTAAAGTTTCTAATGGTTAATTTTTAAAATTAAAACACTTTATTTAAACTAGTAAAATGATAAAAATACATATGTCATTGTTTATTTTAATGATAATAAAAGATAATAACTTGTAATTAAAAGTGAATGTAAATATTTTTTATAATTTTATTTTAGATTGTCTTTTATTTTTATTTTGTAAGTAATATTTTAATATTTTATTATAAAAATTTATTTTAGTTTAAAAAAGAGAGTTAAATTTTACTACTCTAAAACATTTCAATCATCTACTCTAAAACATCAAATTCATCAACTCATGAACCTAAATCAAATTTTACTACTTTTACCACATTTTTGAACAACTTATGAGCTTAACCTAGTCCTATTAGACTTACCAAAGCCATCCCCACAGACCAATTGTTCACCAAACCCCAAATTCTCATTTCACTCCTCTAATTCTTAAAACTTACTATAATCACAACCATATGGATCTATTCATAACCAAATCAACATATTCACAGTTTCCTAACATTTTATACCTCCAATCACAGATCAAACAACACCCAATCATGTTTAATTACGCAGATCATCAATTTGCACACTACAACATTCAAATTACACATCACATATATCTTAAAACAGAATTTAGTTCAACCAACTCATTATTCACAAATTCATCATACATACACAACAATTTCTAAGTCAAAGCAACTCTAGCTTCCCTTATCTTAGAGAAAAGCTGCACAGCTCTAGAAAACCCCAACCGATGCTTGCACTACAAGAAAACTCTAGAAAAATTACAAACCACCACTTAGTGATAGGAAACCAACTTCAGGTCCTAATTGAAGCTAAGAGTCAAGAAAGAGAGACACAAATTTCATGTAAAGACAGAAAATATGCATAATCATAGATTTAAGGGAAAACTTGGAAAAAAGGAACAAATCTTACAGGCTCAAAACAAGAAATTGATCGGTAGGAATTGTAGCCCTCGACGCTAGGATCACCTAGACACTTCCTGATCGTCAAACAGATAATTTAAGAATAAGAAAAAGTAAAGAGAAGTGAGAGAGAACAAAGAGAAATGAATTTAAAGAGATAGACAATGTTTTAGATAGTAAGACGAACTTTATTAAATTCTATTTATTTATAAGATTATTTTAAAATAAAATACCCAATCTTAATACCCCTATCTATTCTAATACTTTATATTCTAGGTTTTCACAATTAAAATCATATTTTTCAATGTTTTATGTTTTTTTGTTAGTAAGTTTCTTGATTTATATAATTAAAAGGTTTTTATTCAATGTTAATAAACGTTATTTTTTAATCAAAATTATTATTGATATAGATTAAAATTATTTTGTGGTCGCAAATTACTATAATAATTTTATCCATATTTAGAATGTATATCTCTTTCAGATTTGAGAAAATTTAAGAAAACTATAGAATCTTGATCTATTAATAGATGGAATACTGTTTTTTAATGATATTAAAAAAGAGAGTATTTTAAATAAATTCCTACAGGTCTATGATATGTTTTTGTCATATTAAAAAGAAATGTGAAAAGATATCTACAATTTAGAATATATATATATATAAAAAAATTCCAATTAAGCAAAACGCACAACAAATATAGAATAAGTAGTATTAATAAGATTTTGTACAATGAAATTATATTTTATTGAATATTACCTTAATTTTTTTACTAAAGTTTCTAATGGTTAATTTTTAAAATTAAAACACTTTATTTAAACTAGTAAAATGATAAAAATACATATGTCATTGTTTATTTTAATAATAATAAAAGATAATAACTTGTAATTATAAGTGAATGTAAATATTTTTTATAATTTTATTTTAGATTGTCTTTTATTTTTATTTTGTAAGTAATATTTTAATATTTTATTATAAAAATTTATTTTAGTTTAAAAAAGAGAGTTAAATTTTAAAAAATTGTTAAAATTTAAAAAAATAGTAACATAAAAGATAAAATTAGTAAGCAAGTACTTGTTAAAAGATAAACTTGGAAAAAAGAAGCGTATACCAAAAAAATAATTCTCTACATTTAATAGTACAGATATAAACAAAAATGTAATAAATTTAAATTATATTATCAAAATAAAATATTTGAAAATTATACTATTTAAATTTTAAGAAAAGTATAAAATTCTGTTTCCAACAAGCCTGTGAAAGGAAATCGGATCCAACATATCGGGTCAAACCATTTGGGTTAAATGTTGATTTTTTGAGCTTTTCTTCTCTGCCCTAGTGGTTTTCTCTGCAGAAATTTCTTGCTGGATAGTAGCATGGCGTTGTTATTCAAGGTACTTCTTACACTGCACCCCTAAATGCGTATCTGATTCAAAAGTTCAGTCTTTTTTATTTTATTCTCTAATTTTCTACTTTGGTGAGTGTTGTAGGATCCGTCGAAGCTTTCGGCGTATCGAGACCGAAGATTTCCCGGAACGCAAGAGGATTTTGAGCATGCCCTTCAGACTTCAACCACGGTTTACGTTGGGAACATGTCCTTTTACACAACGGAGGAGCAAGTTTACGAGCTCTTCTCTCGCGCTGGGGAAATCAAGAAGATCATTATGGGTTTGGACAAGAACACCAAAACACCCTGTGGCTTCTGTTTCGTTTTGTGAGTATCCATTGCACTGTTAGTTGCAGCTATTCTGTATTAGTTGATGGTTCTTTATGTGAGTGTGTTTGGATGAATGTATTATTTGACAGATATTATTCTCGTGAAGATACTGAGGATGCTTGCAAATACATAAGTGGGACGATACTGGATGATCGTCTTATTCGTGTTGATTTTGATTGGGGGTTCCAGGATGGAAGGCAATGGGGTCGTGGGAGGAGTGGTGGCCAGGTGAACGTCTAGTGTGTCTGTGGTTCTGTGGTTATACTTTATGTTACTTGGCTAATTGTAAATGCTTCTGTTCATTTGTGCAGGTCCGGGACGAGTATCGTACTGATTATGATCCTGATATCCTTTTAATTGTTTAGTATTGATTTGTCAGCTATTTGGTTTCTTGTGTGATTTGTTGTTTGTTTGATTTTCTGTACTGCATAAATGTGGCAATTCTTGATGGTCAAAATACTGTAAGAATACCAACATGGGTGTGGAAATATCGAAAATAACTTTCTTAAAGCATGTGGTAAAGGTGTAATAGGTGTAATTAATCTGACTTGCCTTAGTTATTATAAACTTCTCTAGTTTTGTATGCTTACATAATGGAGAATGCATTAGTTCTGCTATGTTTTCAATGTATTCTACTATATATGGAGTTATAAATACTCTCATACCTTCAGTTAATCTTGAACTGGAAATTTTACTGCAAAATTATTCCTGAAGAATGTTATATACTAGTTTGTATGTGCTGTTGGAGTTAAGTCTCCTTTTAGGTTCCTTAATTCTACATACGTAGAGGAGGTTATGGGAAGCTGGTCCAGAAAGAGTTAGAAGTACAAAGGCAGCTTGTAGATTATGGCACTGGTTCTTTGGGTTCTTTTCCACCAGTTATTCCTAGTTCCTGTAAGTGACTTCAAACTATAGTTTGCACAGGTCCTCAGCCATTAGGAGCTGAGATCATTGAAAGTTTAATTCAAATATATATTTTTCAATTAGTTTGGTTTTTGTATTGCTAAATTATGCAACCTGCTGGTTTTTAAAGATATAACTACAGAATGTTGCTATGCTGTCTGCTTGGAAAATGAAAATCATTCAAAATTATCTATCTTCAGCATATGATAACCAAAATGCCATTGATTAGGAGGGTAAAAAATTTAATCAGACGTGGACACATGGCTGCAGTATTGGGCATATTTTGTATGTGTATATAGGTAGTTGTCAATAGTAGCACCAAATAGCAGAACTTTGCAGAATCACGCTGCAGAGTGGCTGGAGCATGCTACAACCGTTGAATAGTGTTACACTTTGCAGTAGCTGCCATGAGGCTGCAAAAACTGAGAAACTAGTGTAAAAACTATCTGAGTGGGTCACAGAAACCTATTTGAAATGTGAAACATTACTGACAACATTTCCAGCATCTCCAAGCATTTTTTTTCCCAACTGTGACAGTTGAATCCCCACTCCCCAGCCTTTGCTCTACATTGTTTCTGATCCCTTGAACCTCTGGCGAGGCTGCAAAAACTGACAAACTAGTGTAAAAACTATCTGAGTGGGTCACAGGAACCTATTTGAAATGTGAAACATTACTGACAACATTTCCAGCATCTCCAAGCATTTTTTTTCCCAACTGTGACAGTTAAATCCCCACTCCCCAGCCTTTGCTCTACATTGTTTCTGATCCCTTGAACCTCTGGCCATTTCCTAGCAAAATTAAGTGTTTTGTTCTGTCACCTTTATAACTAGCTTTCAAGGGTTGGTTCCTCAAGTGTTTGGGCACTTATCAATGACATAGATAAGTAATAAGTGTTCTAACCGGAATGTGTTTCTTTTTATGGTTTAATGTTTTTACTCATTGGGCCATGCCTCTGTTATCATTGCTAGTTGGGCCTAACACTCGAGAGATCTGTTAATATTCAATATGAAGCAATTTGCAAAAATTGATACTTCAATAGCCAATATCATCCGCACTGTATTTTTCTTCTAATGATTAATGTTCAGTTCAGCCATATAAATGAGAAATTCATATTCATTGTGGAGAACTAAGTTGGGTAGCAACCAACTGTCTCTCCCAAGGTAGCAACATAATGGCTTGCCTGTTGAGTATAATGTGAATTAAAAAGATATCAACGAAGTTTTTCCCACGTTTTGGTGCTTTTTTTTTTACCGGAATATACTTCTTTTTTATCTTAGTGGTCCTTGGCATATTTTCTTCATCATTCAATTAGATATTTCCTTCAATTTAGATACCATATATATACTTTAAAGCTGAAGAAAATACTCCCATTCAGGCGAGGATACCAGTTGTGTTAGTCACATTGGAATCAGCCTTCCCTTGTTCTGTTGACTGCCTTTTCTGATAGCTGATTTCTTTGTTCATTATATAATTTCTGGTGATCATCATATGCTTTGAGTATGTATTCATGTGAATTAAACCTTCAGCAATTTTACTCTTGCAGATGGGAGACACGGTGGAGGTCATGGTCATGGACACGGTCATGGTGGTTCTCATCGGCATGGTAGAGGTAGTCACACTTTCATCTCAATGCCAAAGCTTTTTTTTTATGGGAGCACTTAGACGTGATGCTGTCAGTGTTTTAGCTATTAATTTCTTTTGCCTCTTCGAGTTGATAGATTACTATAGAAAGAGACACCGAGATGATGATCGCCACACACACGAGTCCTCAAAAAGAACTTCAGATCACGATTCTCGGAGGAACACTGACCATGAATCTAGACCGGTATTGATTCTCTACAATCTGAATGATATTCAGACAGACCTAATCACATAAATTATTTTACAATAATTCTTATTGCTATACTTCTATCGTGTTACATTGATGCATTAGGTTGTCTAGCATACTTAAATTTAAGGCACGATGTTTGTATTATCATATATTCTCGTAGTTTTTGTCATTAAATTTGTTTCTTATCGATTACTGGATTCGATGTGGCAGGAAAAAAATCCACGGTTTCGTGAGAGTGGTGATTCTGATGATGAGGAGGAAGATGATAGAAAAAGACGGGCTTAACCAGAATTTCATACTTGGTCATGTTTTCTTAAATTATAACCTTCTACTGACATGATTATAAATATGTATGTTGTCGTATATTACTTGTTACAAATTGCAAAGGTCTTGTTAATTTAACCCTACTTGACATTCTAAGCTTGGCAATGCTATTTTGTGTTTTCTATCAATTTTTTTCCCAATGTTTTTTGCTACCAACATATTAATCAGATTTTGTTAAACCCTTTTCTAATCTTGTGCTATAAATATCTGACCTTGATCGTGCTTACCTGATTCTGTGATTACGTGCTTGCATGGAAGTTAACATTTAGTATTTTAGCGACTGAATGGTTGAGAAAAATATCTGGCTTAAAGTCATTTTGGTAATTTAGTTTTTTCAACGTGTAATATTGCTTTCCATGAAAATTTAATACACATTTCATCCTTCTATTTTTTAAACTAAGTAATTTTTATTCAGCATAATATGTGGTCTAATTACTTTAATTATAACATATTTTAAAATTTATTATTACGCATTGTTATTAATATCTCGACTAAAAGTAAATAACTAATAGTATCGAGTGAACACGTTGACCTTTTCTGTTAGAATTTGGATTGCTTATGAACAGTGGACTATAACTCTTTAATTTTGAAATTTCGAAGATTAAATGTTTAATTAAATTTTTATACGTATATACGTATTTAAATTGTATGTTTATGGAATTATTGGGACTAAAAGTGAATTTAAGTGAAAATATTTATATTTTACGTAATTAAAGTTATAATACATAGTATCCTTTTAAATTTACAATAATTAGTTTAAATTATGATATAAATTTATCTTAATTATTGATATTCTTTTTACAAGGCCAAAATTTAATCTTTAGATAGTTATAAAATTGAAGATACATCTGTTATAAACTAATGCAGCTCATTAGCCTACTGAACTAAAGTCACTTTCACATGGCCTTCTAAAAATAATTTTTGGTTTGCAATTTGTACGCCTCTTTAAAAGCACCAGAAGAAGCAAGAACATTTATAATGAATCACGCTCTCACTTTTTAAAATGAGAATTATTTAATACATTAGTAGAATTGATTAATAAAAAGTCAGCTATGTCTATTTTTCTTAATACACGACTATTTTTTTTTTCACGTGAAAGTGGTCTTAAAGAGAAAAACTAGTCTCCAAAGATTTTTGTAAAAAAAAATTACATTTTTATTATGGAAAGTATATTTTCGTTTTTTGTTATGTTTTTTTGTATTTATTTATCTAAAACCCCCTTAGCACTACATATTTCAATTGAATTAGACCTGTTTGGGTGATTTAAGTTTAAAAATCTTCAAAACAAACAAGATTTGGAAATTATATATTGTAACTGCCATCGCGTATCATTATGTCGCGGTTAAGAGGGAAACCGCAGCATATAAGTTACATTTATTTATAAAACTGCCATTGCGCATCATTATGCTACGGTTTCTAGTGAATCGTGGCATAATGTGCATGATATAAATCCAATTTTTTTACTAGTGAATGATATGATATCTTCCATCTTGATATGACAAACTTTTTGAATTTATATTCAAATTAAAGATGAAATAGTTTAATTCTTCAAAAATAACTTTTAAGAGCTTTTTTAATGAGTTTATTTTCCAATTGAAGAAAAGTCTATCAAGGAACTCTTATAAATTTGTATCTGAGATAAATGGAAACAAGTTGCATCGTAGAAGGAAATTTGAATCTGTTTGATAGAAATTTCAAATAATGTTTAGAATGAGAGGCATAAGTTTTGTCATATAATATAAGGCATTAAGTTTTGTGCCTTGAAATTGTTACATGAAAAAAGAAAGCTATATAGTTTCGAATTGGTAAAGTACTTAAAAAAGTAAAACCTCACACTGCACAAATGATAACACTGCATACTTTCCATCACTTTGATCTGCAAAACATGAAACCGTGCAAGATCAAGGATGAAAGGAGAAACTAAAGCATAACAATTATCTCATAAATTAGAAGTATTTTCCTTTCAATATGTAAGCCTCCTGTTTCTCTCACTCACTCTTTCACCACACAAAATTACAAAAACACTCAAGGCCTGTAACCTTGTTCTTGCTGCTGCTTCTCGTACTCTTCCATGGTGTCAAACTCATTTGGATTCTGACTTTTCTCATGGTAGTAACCTTCGTTTACAGCAGAATTCCCTCTCCCCGATTCATACCCATTAAGGTTATAATTCTCATTAACACTGTTCGCATTATAAGAGTACCTACCATTCTCCAGGAACCTCGTGTCACTCATTCCTTCTCTCTTCCCCTCATAGCCATTTCCGTTATAGTTGTTGTTCTGGTAATTTCCCTCGTCATTGCTGTTAGAGAACCGGTCGTTGAAGTTGCTGGCGTAGCCACCAGTGTTAGTGTTCCTGTACTCTTCGTTGTTGTTGTCATCCACGTTAAACTCTTCGTGGTTGTTGACATTGTTTCTGAAGTTTTCATACTTGCTCTCATTGTTTCCGAACTCTTCATTGTTGTTGACATTGTTTCCGAACTCTTCGTTGTAGTTGACATTGTTTCTGAACTCTTCGTTGTTGTTGACATTGTTGCTGAACTCTTCGTTGTCGTTGACATTGTTTCTGAACCCTTCGTTGTAGTTGACATTGTTTTTGAACTCTTCGTTGTTGTTGACATTGTTTCTGAACTCTTCTTCATTGTCGTTGTTGCTGCTGCTGCTGTAGAAGTTGGTTTTGGGGTAGCCCTTTTTGTAGCTCTCATCATTGAAGTCTTCATTGAGAAGCTCAAAGTTTGTGGTGGTGGTGGTAGGAGTCTCCTTGGTGGGAGAGTATTGGCTATAAGAGCCCCTACCATACAGACCATAACCCTCTCCACTTTCTGAAAATTCAGGCTCTGGTGCTGGCCCGGATGGTATTGTTGAGCCAATTGCTTGTTCAACCGAAGGTGCTGGTGCTGATGCTGGTTCGAGTGCTGGTGCTGGTGCTGATACTTGTTCAAATGTTACTGGTCCTGGTGCTGATGCTGGTTCAAATGTTACTGGTCCTGGTGCTAACGCTGGAGATTCAACTTTAGTTTTCTGGAGAGGGTCTTTGACATTGTAGATGGTTCTGAAATGGGAGAACAAGCTGAAAAGCTTGCCTTCTCTGGCTTGAATTTGGGGTGAGATAAGAAGCAATAAGAAGAGCAAAAAGAAAGATAATTGGTTCCCAAAAGAAGCCATGGTGTGGAATGAGAGTGAGAGATGAGTGTTTGTTGGGGTGATTTTATAGAGATTAAGCTGATATCCATCAATGGCCGTGTAATTATGCGGGGATTGTGGAAGGGAGAAAAATGAATGTGGGGTATTATGATGATGACTTCTATGCCATGCTGCATGTGCAAGGTACCATGGGAAACACAAAGATGTGTAGTAGGTCCAAGACAAAAGGTGGCATCTTATTTTCTTCCATTTTTTGTTGGTGCTACCCACCTTTTTAAGGCAATTATGATGAAAACTGAAGTTGAAAACAAAGAAGTTTGTAAGTGGGAGTTTGAAACTTTGAAACAAGGAAGCCACATCACTTCTTTTCCTCCTCAAACATTCAAATGTTAAAAATTCCTTAAAAATCAAGTAAAACAAGTCACATTTCTTAATAGAACCACACAACAGAGCAGTTTAGTTGGTCTTAAAAGTAAAACTTACTAGTAATCAATGTTTAAAGTGAAGTAATTATGATGCAAAGGGGGTAATGTTTTAGTATTATTTGATTATTAAATATTTATAACCCTAGTTCAACAACAATAAACCTTAAACTATGTCATTTTTACTTATCAATGCCGGCTGCAGTTTTAAAAACCAAGTTATTTGTTGTGTGTTAATTTGGAGATGGTCCACACGTCCATGCAGCTGAAAAAAAATATAAGAATGATAATAGAGAAAGGAAAAGAAAACGTGGTAGCATATCTGGGTTTGTTGTTTATTTAAATGGGGAATATAACGTGGTAGCAGTGCAGGCTCTCGATAATGAAGCACATTTAGTTACACCAACCCAGTGGACTTTTGTAATTAACCAGTGATTGAAAAAGGTATTAGAAAAAATGATAAAAGATAGGGTTTGGCGTTTGCTTAAAGAATAATCAAATTCATTGATTTTGGAACAATCAATTAAAGTAACATAGTCTAGGGATTTTAGGAGCAAAATTGGTAAAGTTAGGTCAATGATTAGGGAAAAGCAAGTGTGATGTTTTGATGTTGGATTCGACTTTGGAGTGATGTTGAAGGGACAGTTTCTTTAAGCGTGGCGCGATGAACGGGAGAATTTGCAAAAGCAAAGGTGAAACCCTACATCGACATGTTTTTTGGATGTACAGGTGAAAACACTTTGACATTCTATTTCATGTTTGACCCTCAAATTAGGATAATTTATGGAAACATGCCAAATTTTAGGATGTATTTAAAATTTTCAATTTTGTTACTTTTTATTTTGAATTCTGAAATTCACAATTCATACAATTTGAACGGTACACATTAAAATATAAATTTGTATTTTTTATTTTATAATTTAAAATGTATTTTGAATGGTTTAGGACGGAGGAAATCAGTGTCGGTTCACAGATCAATGCGAGAGGAAGGTAGACTTGTTGAGAAGGAAGGAGAAAATAGGGACAAAATGGTATTTTCACTTAATCTATGGAGGTGCAAGGAAAACCTATCAAAGTGGATAAAGAAGCGCCCCAAATTTTAAGGTGGAAACAGACAGATGGGCTTTATGTCACTCAGGCATTCAAAGCCCAAGCATCCTTTTATTGAGCCTGAACACTTCTTTCTGGGCCTCTACTGCCTCCACTGCAATGAGTCTCCATTGTGCTACTGTTTTTATTTTTTATTTTTTCTACTAAGTTTCACCTTTATCGCGTTTGATGATAAATATCTGCAATGGTTGATGTATATAATGAATATATGTGGATAATAAATATACGTATTTTAGTTATATGTTTATTGATAGAATGACTACGAGATTCTCATGATATTTAATCAGTAGATATTAACTATTTAATTATTGTTAGTAAACTTTATTTGAATATTTTAAAAAAATAAGTGATAAAACAAAAATTATTGATAAAAAATATTAATTATTACATAACGTTTTAGAATTTTAATATATATATATATATATATATATATATATATATAATTTTGATTTATCAAGTTAAACATGATTTTAAGAAAGTTATTATTTTAAAACTTATATTTTATTCGCGAATTTATTTAAATTTTATAAAGGTCAAGTTTTTTTATACAAATATTTAATTATGTAATTTTATTTTAATTATACTTTTAAATTAGCAATAATAGATTTGTTTTTCATAAATACTCAATAAAAGACAAATATTTTTTGGTAGGATAAATAATAAGTAGGTACTACTCGCATTTATCCCACTTTTCATCGCTGGATAAATTTTACTTTTAATAGTTTTACATTATTCAGTTCCTGATTTTGGATTAGTCAAAATATTTTTGAGTAATTACTATAATTTTCAATTTTGATGGTTGTTAGTTCAAATATAGATTCCAAATAAAAAGAAAAGTAGGTTTCTTATTTTAAATAAAAGAATTTAGAAAGCTTTTACAAATTATGTTATAAAGTAGTGTCATTGAAAAATATGTTCTACCAACACTCTTTTTGTCAATAAGCGACACAGAAAAGACAAAATCTCATTATTGTTATAGAAGAGAAAGAGACAAAATGATAATTTTGATGAATTAGGGATACGAGGGAAGAAACATGGGATGCAGAAAAGAAAAACATGTTTTCTATTTTTTTTTATATTCTCCTAATCATTGATTAATTTTTCAAGGAATTTAGATTTATTTAAGTATAACATTCGTAACTAGTATGTTTTATACACGTAAGCTTAAGGAATAAATTTCTAACCACATAATGAAGAGACAATATTATCGACTATATCCGATCCGGTGTGTTATTTGTCTTTTGCTTCATACATGTTTTTTTTTTAAATAAAAAACAAAGGTATCATTGATTTGAGAAAATACTTTTTTATATTATTATTTTTACTTTTCACAAATAATTATAAAGATATTAATTTTCACTTTATTTTTAAAAGTATTTATATAAAAAATGATAAACATGATTTTGCTTTTGAAATTGTCTCTATAGTTTTCGGAGAGGATAAATAAAACCAAATCAGTATTTTTACAATCAATTACAAAATTTAAAAGATTCTTAAATCAACCCATCCTTGTCATAACATTTTTTTTTGAATTATTTTAAATAAAATAAAATAAAATCTGTCATATATTTATAATATTATTATTTAACATGTCCTAAAAGGTTCAATAAATAAATACAAATCTAAATATAAGATTTATATGATATCTTAACATCAAGAGAGAATAATTATGAGACATATAATATTATTTGTAATATTTAAACAAAATTGATTAACACTAACAAAACTCATTAACATGTTACTCATAGGCCAAAAAAACTATAAATACAAGCTATTACAAAGTCTTTGAGCATAATATTTTTACTCATAAATTTCTTATTGATTTGAATATCAAAGTCTTTTGCAGAACCTTTCCCTCTTGATAAGTTGGAGTTCAATCACACATCAATCATCGTATTAATCCACTTTGAAGATTGTTCGACCAAATCTGATAAAAACAATTATGGATGCATAATATAGAGAAAAAAGGGTCAGCAAAACAACATTCATAAACTTTGCCAAAAGATGAATGCTTTGAATGACTTGATTACAACCCTAGTAAAGGTGTGGACTATACTAGCTAGTGAAAGAGACTTGAAGATGAAATTAAAAATATTTTTTGTACATAATGTGTAGATAGGTTGAAGCACCAAAGTATTCCACTTATATATAAAAAAAAAATTTAATGATAAAAAAATCAAAATAACATGGTTCCAATAAATATATAAATAATCAAAGATTGTACAAATTTTCAATCAAAATTAATAATGATAGAGAATAAAACTATAATCTTCATTTCCTATACCATTAAACATTTTCAGTGGAAAATCATTATCATGGAAATAAAAATCTTTTAAAGCTCTTTAGTGATAAAGTTGGCTAGTGAAGGATGGTATGAAATGAAATTAGAATAAATTAGTGTTTGCGAAATCTCTATTCTATTTTGATGTCATTGAAGCAAACACTACAAAAGTATTATGGATGAGTACAATCTGTTGATAAATCCTATTTAGCAATAGATTATCAATAGACAAAAATTTGTTTATAAGTAGTTGTCAGTAAAATTTACAAATAGATGTAAAAATCTGTCAATAATTACTGACAACCTCAAATAAATTTATAATTATCAATATCCATAAATTTGTCGATAAATATCCATTAGAATTATTGATTGATTCTAATTATTGTTAACATCCGTCAATAAAATAAACAATTGAGTCTCCTTTTTTTTACTTTTTTTTTGTTCTTCTTCCTTTATTTTATCATCTCCTTCTCGCTACCGTCACACCACCAAGTCATCCTCGTCTTCTTATCCTATTTTTCTTTCTCTTTCCTCTTATCCTTCATCCACTTCTTCCTCTTCCATCTCCTTTTCTAACTTTAGTAACCATCACCACTCTTCTTCACCTTTGCGTCATCGTCTTCATTGTGTTATTGGAAATCATCAGTATTAGCGAGGTGCCTCAGTGTTAGTACGAAGTTAACGACACATTACCATAATGTAGTTATATGGATAACATTTTAGATATATGAGTAATATTCGAAAGACTACACATACCTCCTCTAATTAACCTTTCTCTGTGAGGAAATTGGGATAAAATTGATGTGTACCCTGATTATAGTTTAGTTGGCATGAACCTTATTGTTTATGTAAATGTTTTGTAATTTATACTATAAGCATTGTATTATATTTAGAGGTCTGTATTTATGAGTATTCCCAACTGGTATATGAGTTGAAAGTCTGAATATGACTTAGGCCTTGTTCACTTGAGTGGATTTGAAGAAGAGTAATTGAATAGATTTGAGAGGATTTGAAGGTAATTTTTTGTTGTTGTTTATTTGAGTGAATTTGGAGGTAAATGAGAGTAGATTTGAAAGTAAAATTTGTGAGAATTAGTGTAGGAATTAATTTATGTGACAGATTAAAAAAATTTATTTCCAAATCCACTCTCACTTACCTCTAAATCTATTCAAATAAATAACAAAATAATTTATCTTCAAATCTTCTCAATTACTCTCCCCCAAATCCACTCAAGTGAACAAGACTTTAGGGATAGCTAAATGTTCTATATTATTTATTTAATTATTTTTCACCCATAAAAAAATGAATTTTTTAATTCATCCCCAATGTAGATATCAAAATGAAACAACGGAATAATGTTTTATGGGCAAAACTCCATCTGCTGATGGAAATCTATTGTTTTTTACATGTAATAATTCGTCAAGAATTCAAGTTCCAATATAATGAATTTAAAACTTTATGTCTAATAAATTATTCATTATAACTCAAGATGTAAAAAACATTATTTGTTTTCCTGACTTGGGAGATATCAAAAGCAACTTTTGCTGGTTAAATCTAAATATTTTACGATATTAACAAGTGTCACAGCTATATAACCATTTAATTCTGCAAGTTGCTTATGGTAATAATTATTCATCTCACTGGGGTTTAGTGGCATTGGCCTTTGAATATCAACAATTAGTTAGTGGTGCATATACGAAAACTAAAAGTAAGTCATTTACTAAAAAGTCTACCAAATTAAGAAGAAACATTTCACAGTACTTGCTGAAATTCCTCATCATTTATTGTAGTCTCGTAGATTAACTAAGATTAGTACAAAGATGTTTCTCTTCCAAAAGTTATATATATTTATGTTTCTCTTCCCTCGTAGTATATGATAGAAGTAACATAGGAAACAAATATGCACATTCTGGCATACAATACATGGAAGAGAACTGAGAAGTCGTCGAATTAGGGTTTTGAGGCCTTCACCATGTCTCTTAGACTTGCCATTCAAGCACAAGAAGGAGGGATTTTGGGAATCCCTTGTCTTTGTAGTTCACTCATTACACCATCAACTGCTGGACGTTTAAGACCAAGTGGTAGTGGCAACAATGGTTTTGATAAAACATCACTAATAGCTGCATCTATGCTCTCCTTTGACTGTCAAAACAAACATCCACACACAACTTAAATTAACCATGCAACATTATTTTTATAAAATATTGACCTGTGTCGTGTGTTTCGTACAAAAAGAATTACTTCCTTTTTTTTTAATTTTAAAAAAGAAAAATGGAATTAACTCGCTTAAAGTTGTGAATCCAGTTTATAGAACTTTGGATTTATAGACACGGATCAACGACGGGAAAGGAGAGGACAGAAAGAGAAGTAAGAAAATGACAGAAGAAATTAATAGAGACAAGAAAAAAATAAAATTCCGTGATTTAATTTGTAAGCATTCAAACATTTTCACACCCAAAAACAACTTAGGTTTAGTAATATATATATATATATATATATATATATCGTAAGTAATAATTTCGTGGAGTGAGTTTGATCTTTCAAATAAAAATATGTTTTATTTAAAAATACGATTAATTTTGTATTCCTTTTAAAACCAATCTAATTAAAACAAAACTATTAACTGTTGAATTTAGAAATAAATCCTCAATATATATGAAGTTGAATCATAATAATAGTTTTTGTTTGTATCTATATACTGGAGACTCTATACTTCACTAAGTCTTTCGAATTAATGTTAATAACTGTATAATTTACTATAGATTAGTTTGTTATGGACTTGATTAAAAAATACTGCTGGCAAAACAAAAGAATTGACACATATATATATATATATATATATATATATATATATATATATGTATATATATAGATTCCATTGAATGAGTTGGAATTACCGGATGAAAATCGAGGAGGGGTCGAGGTGGTGGTTGGGTGGCTGGGATGCCAATGCCTGGATCTACTATTTGGAACATTGTATGGTGTGGAGGGATGCCCGGAACAGTTTGAGACCCAAATCTCTGTAAGTTAACTTTCTATAGTGAGTGAACCAGCATTTTGATATTTGTATACAGTAAGGTTGTTCTCAGAAGGATCCAAATTTGGAAGGAGAAGACAACTTAGGTGGTTCCAAAAAAGTAAGGTCAATAGTTACCGTGCTTGTCAGAGGCGGTGGAAAACACGGTGTTCCTGGGGTTGGTGCGTTTGGAGCCTGCAGTATCAAACAAGAATAATCCTATTAATTTAGATAGACAAACACAAGATATAGGAGCATATTGGTTCCATTGGAGAAAGTTTAAGAGCTTTTCTTGTCCTATATATTCGAATACAATTAATCAATCATACAGTTTCCTACTTGAATGTGATTGTGAAAGAATTTTCATAGTCAAAAGAGTTAACCCGTTGATGTTGGTGCCAATAAAGAGGGTCCGGAGGCGGCGGAGAGGGAGCCGTTCGCGGTGGCCATGCCGGCGGGGACGGTGAATATGGGAGATGTTTAGGCCACATGTGCATGAAGGACTGGTCCATGGTGTGATGCCCCCATACATGGAAAGGTCTGAAATGGTGCATTGGTGTCATGGGCGGGAAACCCATGGTAGTTGCAAGCCAAGGGTTCACGTCTCTCTTGCCTCCTCCTCCTCCTCCTCTATCTACACTTGCTGCACCCATGAATTGTTTCCTTTGACTCAACCTTGCTGCTTCAGCTTCACGTGCTAGCAAATGCTTCCTATGGGATCGATATTTCTGCCATCAAAACTGCATACTTTAGAACTCTCTTCAATAAAACTAAGCTCTTTTTCTATTCATAGGGTTCATGTTTCTGATATAAGATCTTAGTTTAATTAAAAAAATTTACCCAACTTTCTTTCGCTGCATTAAGAAGATGCACAAGAATTGTCAAAGTTCTTAGTAAATTTAATTTTTACTGGATGTGTCAAGTTTTAATAACAGTACAGTATCTCACTAAATGTACAAATCTTACTACTCTAGGAACAAATTTTGAATCTGTGTGATACGCAAATTTAATTAACTTTAAAAAGTTTTCATATCTAGTAGATATCTTTAATAATAATTACTCTTTCTGCAACCATATAATAATTCAGTGATAATTACTACTTCTGTACTCATTTTTTTCAGTGATAATTCAGCTTGTTTATCAAAGAAAAAGCAACCATATAATAATAGTAAGAAGAAGAAGAAGAAGCATAATCTATTTTTCATTTTTTTTTTGTGTTGACTCTTGTTGAGTGACTGGGTTGAAACTTGTGGAAGAGAGAGAAACAAAGTTGAAGAATATGTACTTGAAGGTGGCTGGCAATGTTATGGCGAGTGAGACAGTCAATTCCCATAATCTCCAAAATCCTTGAAGGTACAGCCTTATCCACTCCGAGCTGCTCCACTGCTTGCACGAATCGCCTGTGCAATTCTGGGGTCCAATCCACCTTCACACAAGCCAAGAAAACACACACAACACAACTCATTACTACAATACAATACATATCAAACCCATTACAAAATTCTAACACTAAATGCATTTCTCTTTCTCTGTCACTTTAACTTAAACGCCATCTCCTGAGTTCTTTGGACACACTCTGCAACTATAGAAAAACCCATAATAGATATAGAGAAAGACCTTTAAGAGTTATCCTTAACTGTATATGAACTTTCCTGGAATTAGCCTAAACAAAAAGCAAGAAAATAGGAATCAATGACAACAATAATAACAACTTACCTTCACCTTTCTCTTCCCTTGCGGATTATTCCTCGAATGCGTTGATGATTTTCTTCCTTTCTCACTTTCCTTAGGGGATGGATTCACCACCACTGAATGAATTGATTCCTCACTTTTGCTTGCTATCTCTTCCCCTCTACTAGACCCGGAATTGGAACCAGAATCTGAAGAAAAATTGGCTGCTATAACCTCATCTTGTTTCTCGGTAGTAACTCTATTATTCTCATTCCTGTCATCAGATTTGTTATTTACCACTGAAACTGATGAGACTATCTCCGATTCCTCGCTGAGGGAAAACTCAGCCAGCATTTCAGGGTCCATCTCCAGATCTGGCAAGACATCTTCATCATCGTTGATTCCCATGAAGAGGTCATCAAAGTTGATGCTTTCAAGCAAGTTTCCTTCTGATAAGTCAGCAAAGTCATCAGTTCCAATGGAGAAACTCTCCATCTCCCCTTGCTCTTCATCTCTTCTGCTACTCAAAGGTGACACCGCCAGCATGAATATTAATCTAGATTTCAACCTCGGAATGAATGAATATATAATAATAACAAAAGAAAAACAGACTCCACTTATATAAAGCAGTGTTCACATATGCCTGTGCATGAAAATCTTCAAAGCTGAGGGATAGAGAAGAAGATGAATTAATTAGTTTGAAAATGCCTGTGTTGCCTTTTCTGGAAAGAAAGGGAGTGTGTGAAGAAGAAGCTAGCTGGGATCTCTCTCCACCACAACTTAGCTCCGAGTATCAAAACAGAAGTATTTTCACGGTTTTTTGGGGGCGTGTGCTACTTGCAAGCTTGGTCTACATTAATATATTATATAGTATATTTTTTATGTGTGGATGCCCTTTTTTGGGTCTGAAAGGAAGTTTTATAAACAAAAAGATACATAGTATGCTGATATAAGCATTAGAGAAATAAATGCAGATAGATGATAGGTATCATGACATGGCAAGAGAGAAAAAAGATTAAGCTGAAAAAATGCGCCAAAGTATTTGCATAGAGATGTGCATATATGTAAGTACTATTTAGAAAATTCAAATGTAATCATGGACATTTGGTAATTTTAGTTAGAATAACCCTATTTTGATGGAACTTTTTCACAACAGTTAGTTAATTTATCTTTTGTATATATTTATCGATGACATTATACATGTATTTGAAAAAAAATGTTACTGAGAGTGGAATACTATTTAATGGATATGTATGAAGAGAGAGTGATAGAAGCTATATCTGTCACTGTGTTGAAAGACGAAACAGTTGGGTGTAAGTGAAAGTGATGTAAGGTATGGTGATGTTGGTGGACAAATTGACCTGTTGTACATTTTTGTTCTCTAAACCGATAAGCTTTATCTAGTTTCCTTAATAATCAAATATTTGAAAAGCTGTATAATTGGATAAGCTCCTCATTATGTGACTTCCCTAAGCTGTTAACTAGCTAGGTAGACCCCATATTACACTTCCACTGCCACTTGATGATATGCAAAGAAAATTATGGACACCAATCTGGATTCGTGAATTGACTATGCCAATGTTTCCAATATATACACAAGAACTAAGAGTTTCTTTCGGTTCAAATTTGCCAAAATTAAGGTTGATGAATTTCACTTTGAATCATGAAATGTAATTCCAAGTTGTGATTATTTGAGACGCTTTGACGACTATAAGGAAGGTTTTCCTTTTAACTGTCATTATATATCAAATATGGCTAAACAAATACGGTTGTGTACAAACTCTCGCCGAAAATTTACAAAATAAAGACGGTTAGATTGAAAAACCTCGTCAAAATTGTTTTACTGACCGTTTAGTGAAAAAAACCATCATTAAAAAACTTTCTAGGAATAAAAAGGTTTTACCTTTTGACTTTTCCGTCTTATTCACTTCTTGTCATGGGCGCAACACACTTATCAACATTTTTCACAGTTTAAAGTCGTTTCTGGGACACCCTTCACCAATGTTCTTTATCGGATCATTTATCTTAAGGTAAATTTATAATCATATATATATATATATATATATATTTCAATTATTCTTTATGTTAGATTTATTCACTTTTAAAAGTATATGTTTTACCATCATAGAAAAAGTGATTAAAAAAAAAGTATAAAATGTTATCTTTAATTCAAAATTTTAAAATATAATTTTATTGTTTTTTTTCTATATTATGTTTTAACATGAAACTTCTATCTATATGCTTAAGTTCTAATCATGTTGATTTTCTTCTTCATAGAATTAAAAGAAATTAAAAAAACTATTAAAATGTTATAAAAAAATACATAATATATAAAAAAATATTTATTTATCATAATTTAAAAAATTCACAAGTAAGTCATTTATATCTTTAAAATATTTATTTGATTTTAAAGAAATTAAAACCTAATTAAAACAAAGAAAAATCATTTTATTTATTTAACATGAACATTTTTTTTACAAACACTACATTTTGGTTTGAGAATATGTTAAAAGTGATAATTCAAATTTCTTTTTTACAAAAGTTAGAAATTAATAAAACTATTGGTGGTCGAATGGTGATATATGAAAAATATATATGAAGTGTTATTTCGTACATGAGATTGTTATATGTGAATATGATATAAAATATAAAATTATATATTTTATTTAATATATGAAAACTAAAAAAGTACCTAGTATTATTATATATTTTATTTAATAACATAATAATAAGTATGATATAAAAATATTGATTTGAATATAATAAAATTATAAAATATTAAATTATCTAATAAAATATATAATTTTGTATATGTATATAAATGATATTATTTTAAAAATTTAATTAAAGTTTTATAATGGAACTAAATTCACCTTAATCATAATCCTAACCCACTTGAAAGGAGGTTATGGGGTGAGGAGTTTTTTTTACCCTCACTTGAAAGACTTTCTAAAAGAGAGTTTTTTAAGAGTGGGTTAAAATTAATTTATGGACTATAGATCAAATTGACAATTCTAATTAGTAGGTAAACTTTCCATTATTCGCCACCACCATCATTACTATCGTAGTTTTTTTGAGAGATTTTTAACAATGATGGTTTTAATAACAGGTCAGAAACCAAGATAGAAAGTCTATTTTAACTGTCAATGAAATGATTTTTCTATATTAGTGTGAATTAATTGATCTAAAATCTATTTTAAGTACATCTTCATTTTTCTCTCCAATATTAAAGAGAAGGTGCTGTTTATTTCTTGATGAAATACAATTATTTATCACAAAAGAAATAAAATAAGTGTTTATTAAAAATAAAACAATTATTTATTACCTTTATTTAATGATAAAGATAACATATATTTTATAATAGATATAATTAGAAATCTCACATGGATTGGTATGCTTAAGGGAACACTCTCCTAAAACAAGTTTTGGTATTAATTAGTGAAACTTAAATAACATTTTAGAAGACATTATTAGAAGTTAATTGTGACGTCCCAATTATATAGAAGAGGATATATAAATAAGACGTCATCAGCATAATATTGAAAAGCAGTCAAGAGTAATTAGGATTACAGTCATCCTTAAACAGTACAGGAATTTAGAATTGGAGTATCATAGTCCTCCTATAAAATCCTAGGAATTTAAAACTTGAAATATAACAAGAGTCTTCAAAATAACTTGAGTTCAAATGGCATAAATCCTAGAGAACTAAGTTGCAGCATCTCTGTTTCCTTCCAAAGCTGTCTCCAAGGAAACCTCATTCTCCTCTGCTCACATCCAAGTGGATGATGATTGCAAAATAAAAACATACGCAAACATGGCACAAACACAAGCAAGCAAGGGTGAGCTAATTATATAAAAAGCATACAATCAAGAGCATGTACATACAAGAGATTAATTTAAAGCAAACAAGATAAAACATCCATCATATCATGTTAAATACTAAACTTGACTCGTCTGGACTTTAGAATGATAGTCGAGCTATGGCGGGCCATGCACCCTTGGTGGCTGGTGATACTTGGGCTCCCCCGTCCTGGGCTCCCCCGCCCTGCCACACGCACGAGGTTAGTCCGTTCCGCGCCCTGGAGCATGATGGAAGCCTCCAAGACTAAGACCTCCTGCTACTCCTCACCACATGGTCCAATCCTCTCTATGTGAGAAGAAAGGTCATTGGAGCGTCAGGAAGACCCCCAAGACTGAGCTCCTACTTTCATTCTAAAACACTAAGAATCTCACCAAAAGATTCTACAGTTGAAACTACCATAAGCAACCATGAAATCATATTTCAGTCTTTCCCAATTCACACACCTTTGAATTATAATCAAACCACATGTTTAAGCCTTAAAGATCAAGTCATATGTAGCAGAACATGCTCCACAACCACTTCTAATCATCTCAAATAGATAATATTATCATGTTACCACCAAATATTAATATATACCAAACAATAATTGATAAAATCATGGATTATATGTGAAAATAATAATAGCATAATCATTGAAAGCTAAAACAAATTTATCACTGCAAATTTAATATAATGAATGGAATGATAATAAAAAAAAAAAGAAAACATGCACTATTGATTTTTAAAGAAAAAAAGGAAACATTTGCAACATTGTAAACCATTCATTGAAATATATTGAATGGAATAACATCTGCATAATGAGAAAAGGTCCTATAGGTTCATAAAAATATAATATATATATATATATATATATATATATATATAAAAGTAAACGTAATATATATAAATATAATATATATATTATAAGTACGTAACGTTAATATATATAAATATAATATATATATTATAAGTACGTAACGTTAATATATATATTAATTTATTTTGCTACATATTTAATATTTTATATTACATTAAGTGTTATTACAGTGGAGATCTTACATTTTCTCAATCCTCCTTACATTCCAAAATGGTTCCTATTTGATAAATTACTTGTCTAATTATCAGTAGAGATCTTACTTTTTCCCAATTGGTCACCGGAGAGGACTCAGATGTCTGAACGCATCAAACTCACCTTCGACGCCAGCACATATGACTAGTCACAACTGACTGAACCAGGCCAGGGCTGCTCTATGTTCAGGGATGTGCCAACTCAGGTTTTTAAGGTTCCTCTATCCTACCAACAAAGAAAGGCTCTCAACAATTAACAATTAATTTATTTAAATTATCTACCATGTTCTCTTATGCTCTAAATCTAAAATGCCTAATTTTTAATATTTTCACTTCCTCGCACAGTAACCTCAAACAGAACCTGTACACCTATTTAATACCCATATACATGCTATTAGAGAACACTTACTCCAGACCTTCCAACAAGATCAATTTCAGCCAACAAACTCATCCCAATCAAATAATAATCAGCACACACCATTTCCAGAGATTAAACTCATTCAAAACAGATTAAATTCATCACATCACAACATGCACAATTTCACAGTTTTCAATTATAACATCCAATACAATAAAAGTCATAAAACAGTTTCACAAGAGCACACCGGTTCAACATTCATATGCATATATTTTTATAAAATAAATTCATACAAAAATAATTAGCTCCCCTTACCTGATTTTCACAGCACAGCTAAGTGAAAGATTCCCTAATCCTTCACAGGACAAGAACTCAACAGTACCTATAAGTCACCACAGTGGTGTTGAGTACAACTCTTAGAGTTAGAAAAAGTGGAATTCACGAAGGGAAAAGGCCACTAGCTACATGCAACCAGAAAAGTCGCATGCCCTAAGCTCAAGAACAATGGGAGAAAGAGGGGAAAATGACTTACCCGTTGGAACGAAGAATTGTTCGATTTGAATTGAAGCCCTCTACGCCAGGAACGATTTGGCAGCACCAAATCAAGAATCAAACGGTTCACTTTGCTGGAATTCTAGAGAGAAGTCAGAGCACAAGGTTAGGGCAAAGTTCTTAGTGAGAGAAAGGAAATTAGCAAAGTGAGAATCTGACTTCTGAAAAAGAGAGGCCTCCCTCTAAGACTGAGGCACTCTAAACTTATGGGCCTGGCTGCCCCAATTCATAAGGCCCAATGGCCCTAAGCCTATTTTCAGGTCCTGACATTAATTATCATTATTATTATTTTTTGTAGATGTTTAACCTACAAATTTTATTAGTTTATGATATATAGTCAATGTTGAAAGAATATATTAGAATTTTCGTATTGATAAATAATATAATTTTTTAAAAATGTACATAAGGGAAGGTAAGGAGCATGGATAACTTTTATTTTACTAAATAGCTTCTAAGATTGAATTATGTATTAATCCAAATCTTGAGAGATATTTTCTTTAAATTGGTGTTATAAAATATATTATACAAATATTCTTATTATTATAAATGGATGAAAAAATTTAACGTATTGTTTAATAATAAATTATCTATTGAATATTAGGTTGATCCGCTGAATTAATAAGAGATAATATTTTAAAGATAAAACCAACATATATTGAATAATTGTCTCATTGGAAATTAGTCTTTTGACTTTGGCTCTTTTATCAACTTTTGAATATTTTGAATTTATGGTTTATCATCATGCTAAAGATTATAATTAATATTAGAATATAATTCTTTATATTTAAAAACATAGCAGTTTAAGCTCTATGATTCAACTGTGATTAGATTCACCTTATTTTTACCGCGAGACAATTAACATATATACAATAATTTCATCTTCAACAATTATTTTACTAGAAATGTCATTATTCAATTATAACTTCATTTATCTAACATTATTCAACTACAACAATTCTTTGCGTTATTATTTATTTATTTTTTCCACACATATGTTTCTTATAGTATTGTAAACACGGGTGGACTCAGCTCATTATGGATTGGTTACTTAGTGAGTCAATCCAATCAGATTCATTTATTAGCGAGTTAGAAAAATTCGAACTTGGCTTGACCCACCACGAGTTGGTGGGTTAAACGGGTTGGCTCATTAGCTCACTTAATTATAATTTTTTAAAATAAAAATATTACAAACTATTTGTAATTCAAATCTAAATAAATTTCACTTCCAAAATGATGTTAAACTCAAGACAATTCAAAATAATAATAAAAATTACAATATAATCCACGTATAATGAGCTAGATGGTATTGTTTAGGGTTTCATAAGATAATAAATTAATAAAATAAAATTAGGTGGGTTGGTATGAGCCAATCCGGTTCACCACGGATTCAACCCGGATGAGCCAGGTTTAAATGAGTCGGGTTGAAAATTGACCTGCATAAAAAAAATACATTTTTTTCAAACCCAATCCGGTCTGAACCCGTGGTGGGTCGAGTTGATCCATGGGTTGTAACCCATTTTGACAGCTCTAATTTTTTTATGAGAATAGGTAAACGTAATAGTTTTAAAACTTTTCAAAGGGAGTGAATATGAACAGTAAAGTAGGTTCATAATGTAATGATTTTGGAACTGGTAGAGGTTAGTGTTGGATTTTAAAAAAAATAAATATTAATGACCGTAATTCAAATAGATTTTAGGGACATTGTTAGTGTAATTTCCGTTAATTATGAATACATATAGTTTATGGTAAACAAAATGAAAATGAGTTCAAATTAAAATGTAACTATGAAATTGTAAAGACACTAGCTAATGACTAATGTCTTGAAATGAAAAATGGATTTATGTTTATTCCAAATTCACATAAACTAAAAATTAAATCTCTTACTGTATATTTATACACTAGTACAAAATATAACTTCTAACTCACCTATTAAGCTTCGATCTCGACAAAAATAAAATATAAAAAGTACGATGACATTTTTACAATTTTTACATATAGGTGCTAGTTAAAAAAAATCAAGGTCATAATTTTCTTTTGGCATCGGTTAATAAACAACCGAAGCCTAAAGGTGGGTCATATAAGCATAAATTTAAACTTTTCAACTCAGTACACAATGATCAAGATATATGACTTCGTTTCTCCTCAAAACTGATGTCATAGGGTCTTGATATTCCCCCTATAGAGAGACATGTCAAACTTTTCAAATTCTGAATATGTCTATGACTTCAATTTTTTGTAGAACCGTTGCTATAGGGTCCTGACTTTGTAGCAGACTGTTCAAATTCTGAAGAACTCCTATGGCCTCAGTTGTTCAGAGAACCGATGTCATAGATTCCTTTTTCTTATAATTGTTTTATTCCAACTATCTTTGTTAATTAATTATTATTGTGACGATATATTGTAGTATAATAGAGAAACTGACTCATATGAGTGTGATTACTATGTAATGAATTTGATGGAGACAAGTATTCGTGCCCTTATTACAACTGGTTGGGAAATAGTAATATTTGCATTTAATAAAAAAAAAATTCTCCATTGTTTGGAAATCACATAGACTAATTGAATTCATTGTATTGTATGCAGAGATTCAAGACTTTTGTTCCACTTCTCAACATGTCCATTAATTTCATAAGAAAAGCCCTTGCAACATTTATAATATATTTGTACAATAGTATGTAAGTGTTAGGTTATAATTTTATGTACATTAGAATATGAAAACATTGAGTTTCTATGAAATATATATGATTATATTTCTCTATTTTATTGACAAATATATTTTGGTTTAAATTTATGATGTATTTTATATATTATGCAGGTTTGTTTTTGTGATTTCTATGATGTAGGATGTCACAAAAACAAAATCACATTAAAAGAACACAAACTTTAGACAATAATTGTGATAAAAACTAAGGCAAAAAAAGGTATATGACATCAGTTCTAGATCAAACCAAAACTATATACCTTTACAGTAAAAAAATATTTTAAATAAAATTGGATCTATGACAACAATTCATCTAGGAACCAAAGAAAAAAAAATCTATGACAGCGATTATTATTGGAACTATTGTCAAAAACCCATTTTTTCTAAATTGTTTTTATTTACTACTTCGGTTTTCTTATAACTGAAGAAAAATCTTTAACTTTTGGTTTCAATTCAGAATCGTGACAAAAACCTTCCTTTTTTTATCTCATCTTAATATCTCTTTAATGGTAAATCGCTATTTATTGTGTAAAATAATCAATGTTCTATCGTGCATTAGCGATAAATAATTATTCAATAATCATATCACACTATTTTATTAATTTAATTTACTATTAAATAAATTTATTATGAAACATGAGAGTTAAATAAAAATGCAATAGAGTGATAAAATGATTTCAATAAATTCTAAATTTGGAATAAAATTTTAAAAAGGTGGAGATGTAAAGTTTGGGACAAATTAGGGAATGGGCTATTCTTTGGTTAATAGATGGGTGGATGAGATTTTGTAGAGAAAAATAACTTATAAAGAGAGAAGAATAACATCTTCACATGTTTTTGTTTTTATTGGTAGATGGTAGTCGGTAGTTTTATTGTTAAGAAGAGTTAAATTTACAATCTTTTCTAATTCTTTTTATTTTTTTAAATCTTTCAAACCACTCTTACATATTTTTTAAATATTAGTAAGAGGAGTTGAACCGTTCACTTTTTTTTTTATCAATCTTATAGTTTCCATGTAAGTAATAATACTAATTGAATTAAGTTGACTTAAGGTCATTAAATATTCAAACTTTAATTCTGGTAGAAGTATGGATACAAGAAACTTCATTCTTAATTTCATATTCTTTTAAGTCGGAGGAACATACTTATAATAGTGCAAAACAATTTGTTACTATTACATCTATTATAACATTTGTTGGACCACACTTCAGGCTAATGTTAATTAATCTTAAAACTTTATTTTAAGGTTTAAAATTTCCTAAAATATTGTTTAACCGCTGAAAGGTCTTTGTGATGACTGAACTAGTATTTTATTTTGTATTAGAACAGGACACTAAAAGTACACGTGTTTTTCTCTTATTATTCTTTCAAATTTCTCTTGTTTCAAACATTGTTAGATCACAATTAATTTAATAAAGAATGGTTAATTAAAAACGTGTTAAAGGAGGTTTTATGAATATATAAACAGAAAATAACTTATTTAATACGTAAATATTGGGTAAACACTTAAGTGGTGATGTAATTAATATATTAATTTTATGCCTGATATCTGAATGGCATTGGGATTTAATTCAGGCGATGGGTCAATAGCATGAAAGTGAAAGCATGTGGATGAAGGGACCATTGGGGAAAACACTTTTTTTTTTCATCACTTAATTGACATAGTTTGTAAGTACTATGCAAAAAAAGACACAACTGTCTTTACTCTCATGGTCCTCAGTTCTGATCTATCCTCGGCGAACATGGACACAAAAACCGTGTTGGCTCCTCAAAGTAGAAAAATTATTGCTTATGCCAAGCCATTACATATAACCAGGAATATGACTTTCTCCTTCCAACGTTGTCGTTTTCACTGAGGTCCCCTCTCACACACTCACAATCCAAAAACCTAGCAACTCACAATGACCCACCTCAATAATTCAACTCCGATCTCTGTTATATTCTCATACATATATCATTATACCATGACACATTTTTATATTTATTTAACACAAAATATAAATATAAAATAATCATAGTATAAATTTTTATATTTTTTAAATAAGAAGAGAATAAAAATAAGTAAAAATAATGTTAAATAAATATAAAAATTTTAGATGTGTTAAAGAATGATTTTCCTGTATCATCACTCAATTTACTAAGACATTTGTTAGGGCATTGTTTATTCCCCACAACTTTACCTTTTCAACTTTGAATCATCCAATAATGATATTTCTGCACTGCCCACATGGGATACATATGCATGGCAAAAAAAATGTACTTGTGCATACTAGTTTCAAAACGTTCACTGATATTAGTCTGTTTCATATTTTCTTTCAAGTGGGAAAATGAGAGACTATATTGTACAGGTCTGAACCAGCACAAACTGCTAATGGTTTCACCCTTTTATAGTTACTTTAAAGTGATAAAATCTCTTTAAGAAGGGTTTTCAATTGAGGAGAAAATGTTATGTCAGAAATTTCTCACCAAGACTTAGTAAACAAGGTAAAGCTAATATCAATTCTTAACTAATTGTGTGAATTTGAATTGATTTTTTTATTTACTAAGAAAAAAAAATATAAATATAATTTATTTGAGATATCTCAATTCTTATAAACTATATATATTTATGTACAAGAGACAAAGATATTTCTTTCCTAAACATTTATAGCAATAAAGTTACTAAATTTTATTAATGGATTTCATAATTTACCTAAGATTGCATTCATCAATAAATATAATATGTTCTTAAATATTATAGATGTTGACAGTTAATAAATTCGTTGAAAAAGTATTATGATTGAATCTTTTTCTTTTTTCTTCTTTTTATTTTTATTCCTTTCTCCTTTTTTTTCCTTCCTAAACTCTCCTCTGTCCATTGTTATCACTGTATCCACCACTTTTAGTTCTTATTTCTTTTTTCTCCTCTTTTTCTCGTTTCTTTATATTTTTCTCCTCACCCACCTCATCCTCCAACTCTAATTATTACTATTGTTGTAGCCTCTAGTGCTACCCTCTCCTTATTTTCTGTCACTTTCTTCTTCTTCTTTCTTCTTTTTTTCACCAATTTTCACTTAACTTATAAAAGAATTTGATTAAGGTTAGTGAGAAATTTAGCACTCATTTTATTAATAGATTTATCAATAAAAAAATTCATCAATAATAAAAATTATAAATTATTGACAAAATTTAGTAATGAATGCATTATCGACAACAATATTCATCGATAATGTAATTTCTAATTTACATGTTATAAACACATTTTATTGACAAATTCATTATTTATGAATATTTTTGTCAGTAATTAGAATTCTAAAATTCATTGATAAATTTTGTTTTACCAACAAAATTATTTTCATTCGTAAAATTTCAGTTGTATTTACAAAAACTCTTGTAATGTGTTAGTTGAATTCATGTCTTATTGGTATTGTTTCTTTTTGGTGATCTTTCTTTGAAAGATTCATCAATAATATTAAAACGACAGTTAATCTTGGTGATTGAGTTAAAAGATTCCTTATATTGAAATTTTTTCTTGATAATCCTTTCTCATCAGTATTATTAAAATCAACGGTTAATCTTGGTGATCAGATTAGATGATATATCAAAGTCTTCTTAACCAATAATCAGTTGAAAATAAAATGTAAAAATGTGCATACTCAATTTAAGAAAGAAAATATTTAACAAATAGAAATAATTCTAAACATGTTTCTAAAATTAACAAAACAATGATCTTCTAGATGCTAAAAGATTGTTTTCTCTAAAATTGGTGGTTGAAACGACTTCTACGGTTTGAAATCACAATTTCAAGTATGATTTACTGAAATGCATATAATATTTAAATTTCTTTAGGTAAAAACAACATAAAATTGCACAAGTTTTTTTTCAAGAAAATGAAAATATTGTATATAAAATTAAGAAGAGACACTGGAATAGAAATAATTGAAGAAGTTGAGAGAGAGTTATAAGAAAACAGATAGAAAACGATTTACAGAGGAGGCACAGCCGCGCAGCACATTGAATCTATATGTTTTGTTGATTTGGAAATGATATTTAAAGATCTGGTCCTCAGCCCTTTACCGCTTATTGTGGAGATGAACATTTTGTCTCTCATGCATGGAAGTATTCATGCATGTTTTGTGGTGACAGCTTTTTTGTTTCCACATTGAATCCGTATATATGTAGAGCTCTTTGTATGTATACGTGTACAACATATCAGTATAAATCTGTATATACAAGAAGAAGGACATAGTGGCACCGTCACCTTTTATGTAGACAAAGTTCCTAGTTAATTTGTGGGCCTAGGATTGAGACATGGAATAAGGTTTCACGATTATACCCTCAACTGCTTTGTAAACAAGTATACCAATGCTGGTTTTTCTGTCAGATAAAGATAAGCTTTTCTTTTCACTGTAATAGTCTAAATTCACCGTTGCAGTACGTGTGGCTACCTGAAACTGAGACTGATCTAAGGAATTAGCGTGGTTGAGTTTCTGTTAAGATATTTAAGGTAGGATTACCAAGGAATAATTACTTTTTTTTTTCTGTTGTAGCTTTAGAAATTCATGCTTACAAAAATGTTATTTAGTTAATTCTAAAACTATAATCACAAAAATTAGTATGATAGAATATATAGAAATACTAGACCATAAGAAAAGTCCGAGGAAAAGTAAATTTTTCTGTCAAAAATTAACCACCAACAAATATTTCATATCAGTAAAATAATTATAAACCAATATGGAATAAATGATTTAGAAAATGCTTAAAATCGTAATTGAAATTCTTTTAAGTATAAATAAAAATTTCAGAGAGCTGATTAACAAATAAAAAAAAAGACTTACCAACTTTACATCTTAAAGCTTTATATTTAAAGTAGTTATAGATTTTAGAACTGACAATTATTCTCAATCTTATTTTATTTTATTTTATTTTATTATATTATATTATATGAATATTATTTTATATATAATGTCATGGAGATGATTATACTTTTCGTATTTAACTAGGATAATTTGACAAATGTAAATTAAACTTTTATTACTTTAATATAGAAATTAGAATAATTAATTATGTAAATATTATAACCAATATAAATTATGTGATAGAAAAATAGGGATGGAAAGAATATTGAGTACAAATTGAGATGGAAGAAAAAAAGCCAAATATATTAGCCAAATTTAAAGTATTTCTAAAACTTATCTACTTTTTACGTATTTCCTGACCATTTCTTCATTGACAGGCTTTGACATTCATGTTTATAATTGTTTCGTCGGAGTGAAGCCTAATTCCATCTCATTTTCTAAATTTATTTTATATTAATTTATATATTTTAAATTGTGATCTTATTTTTGTAAAATTTTTAATTTATATGAAATTATATAAAACATTGAAACTTGATATTAATGGATGATCCAATAACATAACACATAATGTGTTTAAAAAATAATAATATTTCAATATCAAATAACATAAGAAGTTGAATAAATAAAATTTTTTGTTAGAATAGATTCTCATGACTTCGTATTATATTTAAATTTAATTCAATCTCATAAAATAATTATAAAATAAGATTTATATTTATTTATATACTCTAAACTGGTTTTATCTCTAATTGAACTAAAACTTCCAACAACTTGAAAATATTAAAAAAAATGTGAAGATAAAAACTACAAAGACATCCACGAGATTTTGTCGTAAAGATTACATTAAAGATCTCTTTATTCAAAACTATTGTATTTTATATAATTACTTAATTGATGAATGATATTTAAATTAAATAGTGTTTTTGCAATTACTAATAAATAACATTAGTTCTATTAAGTGTAGTGGTAGGTTGATACTCCTACACTAATTTAACATGATTTTTATAATAAGGGAGTAAACAATAATGTGTCATATGAGATGTGTGTGAAAGAATTTTTTTTCTCTTCTATTAAATCAAGATTCTTGTGATCAATATATTGATGGTAAATGTATGATCAATGGAAATCAAAGTTTTAATGATTATACACTATAAAATCCATAAGAAATGAAAAAAATTCTAAAACAATTAATTACATATGAATTATTAACTACATAAAAGCATGTAGATAAATTTCTAATAGATTTTTGTTCAATAGAAACTATTTCATGATAATATATGAGATTTATTCGTAGATAAATTTCTCATCGCTACTTATCTCTAGATAATTTTTATTGTTTAATTTCCATAAGTAATTTATTTCATGAAAAAACTTTTACAACCCAACTTTCCATAGAAAAATACATAGAGGTGTGTGACACTATGATTCTTTGGTAATAGATTTATGTCCATTCCAAAACCAAATTTTGTGCATAAATCCATCCATGAATTTAGTGTGCATATTTTTATTCCTTTACACATGTATATAACCCGTATTTATAATAATTTCATCTTCCAAACATTTGTATGCGTTTTTGTTATTGAAAGCACACAAGCACACAGGTGAGAAGAGAATAAGAGAAAACGTTTTAGGATATTCGGATTTTTAATTGATTTTGTTTCAGATATGAAATTTCTGGTTCATTTTAGTTCGTAGGTTAGGCATCAACACGACGCTGTTCCGGGTTAATGGGACCACTCCCATCCCAATACATTTCAATCTTTTCTGTTCCTACGTATTCAAAAGTATAATTTTAGGATGTTGAAAATAGTCAAAACCTCATTTTAGTTCGTTAAATTTTTATTTTTTAGAGATTAAGAATTTATTTTTTTCAAATCTAGAAAATTAAATTTCAATCGAATCTTAAATTGAAAATAAGTTAAAATATACAAATATCAACCGCAGTTGAAATAGAAATATTCTAAAAATCTTAATAAAATAATCTTTTTTAAACCCTTCCTGAAAAATCCTATATCTTAGTTTCTATTTTTTCCAACTTAGAATCTTTCTGTCAGATAATCTTTTATTGTATATAATTTATTGTATATAATATATAGTGAAAAAAAAAAAGAATGAAATGGAATTTTTTGAAACATCGGAAGAAGTAGTCATTTATATGAAAAAAGTAGAATTCTTAAGAACTCAAGGGGATCCACTTGCATTCGTCAAGATGGGTATATGATTTAATTGTAATGATTTAAATTATCTAAGGTTACATGGATGAACAATCTGAAATGGAAATTTAAAATAATTGTCAATTACTAAGAAGAAAAAAATGAAATTGATGAAGAAATTGAAAAGAAAAAACGAATCATACCTGATATGTATAATAATTAACCTAACATATTACTTGACGAACTTAGGATAGTATCATAACATTTTTTTAACTTAATTATGGTTAAATTTAATTATCTTTTAATTATAAAACTATCTATAAAATAAATAGAAAGGATTTAAAGTAAAATTATAAAAATTACTTATATTTAATTTCATAATTAAAATCATAATAATAATAATAATAATAATTTATTGTTATCATAAAAAGATGATAGATATGTTTTCATTAGTATATTAAATCGGAAGACATATTCAAAATTAATTTAAAAAACTATCCAAATCAAACTCAAATTTAGATATAACACAATCCAATAATGCAAATGAAACTAAAACATAATCTGAAAATCAAATTCTAACATAATCCAAGATCCAATACCCAAATATAAGTGATCAAAAAAATGAAAATAAAGTTTATATTCGGAATGAAATTAAACTTTCTTAAGGTCCTAACAATTTGCACAATCAATATCTTTATCTGAGTGTTGTTCATACCTGTTATATTGTTTGTTAGGATAATGATGTTGTTGTTATTCTTTTTCAAATACATTTTCTAATACTAATAAGTGATTTAATTGCTGACTAAGTCTCTCATTTCAAACTTTTTATTTTAGCTTAATAATGTCCACAGTGAATCTGGAAAGGAAGTCAAATGTCTATTAGATGTGATATTATCACATTTTTACTCTCTCTTCAACTTTTGAAAAAAAAAAAGTGAAAAACCAAGAAAAATAATATTTTTTAAAAATTTTCCTTTTCTATAATAAAAATATGAATAACTTCTAATTGTACAATTACTTAATTTTATTTTTTTATATTTTACAAATTAAAAAAAATCATTTTACTCTAATTCACTCTCTTTCATTTTCTTTCCTATATTTTTCTTCTTGACAACGTCACGTAGGGTTTTTTTTTTTTTTTTTTTTTTTTGATAATTGAACGTGTAAATGAATCATTTTCATAGCACAGAGTAAAAAGCTTGTAGGATCTAGAGATGAAGAATCTAGATAAGTGATCATGAAGTAGAGATTCACTTCCATCTCCATAATTAATATGCATCTTTAAGATTTTTAAAGTTACCGTGTTTTTCACTTTTCTAGAATAAATTTTTCAAAATATTCATAATCTGATTTTTGAAATAGAATTTGAGAAATAAATTTTCTAATATTTTCAAAATATATTAAATGTTTTATAGAATCAATTTTTCAAAACAAGATTTCATTTTTAAAATAAATTTTCTAAAAGAATTAAATGGTTTTTTAGAACCATTTTTTTATGAAGAATTTCTTAAAATAAACTTTTTAGATCACATGAAATATATCTAGTTTTTCATTAAACATAATGTTTTACTCTCTTGAAAAACAGTAGTGAAGAAGGAAGGTGCAACGAAGACAATGGCTGTAATGACGGCGATAGCAGAAAAAAGAAAAAAGAGAGAATATTTTAGTCTTTCACTGTAAATTTAAAGCCTAGGGCAAAATGTTTAAGTGAAGAGATAAAATTGTAGGGGGCTTCTTTCTGCACATATTTTTCTTCCTGCACTCCCAAATTTAATTATCATACCCATTTTAACCATACACGTTATATATTCAATATGTTAAATTAATTAGAAAAGCATTATTTACTATGTTATTGTCTCGTTATTTACTCCCAAAGCGCACCCTCAGGTCATCTTTTTCTACTAAGTACAAACGACTCTTCTTCACATACTAACGCAGTTCGTGTTCTTTATAATTGTATTCTATTTTCATGTTGGTTGAAGTCATATATACTCATAGTACTAGAAGAGGGTTGAATCTACAAATAATTTGAAATAGAAGGTATATATTTCATATAAAATTGTATGGAGTTTCCTGACATCAATCGATCGAATTTCGTTATCTTTTTTGTTCTCCATATATCGGATTTTAAAAACTAGTTTTTAGAATTGGTAAGTAGATTTTAAAATAGAGTAAATAACAAATTTGCATAACCAAATTTTGAAATTTGTTTATCAGTTTTAAAGATTAGATTTTGATATTTAGTAAACATAATATATGAATTGGATTTCTAAATCTGACTTTTAGAAATGGTTAACGAATTCCAAAATCTAGTTATATTTTGATATATTAGTTATTAGATTTTAAAATCCGATAAAGTTCATGTATGAGATTTTGGTTACTGAAATTCAAAATCTAGTAAACACTATCTTAATAACTAGATTTTAAAATATGGTAAATACAATTCACAACCAAATTTCGAAATTTAATTTGTTTCGAGATAGATTTGAAATTTGTTTTTTGAATTAGTAGTTGATCTCTATTTTAATTATTATTATTGAATTGTTCATGAGATATTTTATGTTCATGTTGGTTAGAGTGTTTATATTTAAGATGAAATATTATCCTTTAAGTTATGATATCACAAGTAAATGCAAGTTTCACGTAATATTTTTTTTATAAATAAAATGTGCTACACAAATTATATTGATAACTTTACAACTAATAAGATTTTTTCTACACGTGATGAGTTAATTCATTGAGTTTAAGGAATTTTTTTTCATCTTGCTTTTATTGTTATGATTATAAAATTTGATAAAATTAATGGTCAATTAGGAAGAAAAACATATGTATTAGTTAAGATGTTAAAAGGGTGGAAAGTACATGAAATACAAATTTGATTTTGTATATCAGACATAAGAAAATGTGATTGTTTGTTTAAATTGAGAGACAAACCAATTGGGAATGGAGAGGGGTGAATATTGAAGGTAATATGTGGATATCATAATCATGATTTATCAAAAACCTTAGTTGGTCACCCTTTTGGTGGTAGATTAAAACCTAATAAACATTCGTTGTTTGTTGATATGACTAAGAGTCAAGTGAAGCTTGCAAACATTCTCCTTACTTTCAAAGAAAACAATGAGTGTAATGTGACAACAATTAAGCCATTATATAATACAAGATACACTTACAAATAATCATTGAGAGGTTCCAGAACTGAATTATAGTAGCTAATGATGTTGTTAGAACGTGATAAATACATCCATTGAAGTAGATATGTAGACGAATATGAGGTGGTAAGTGACCTATTTTGGACACATCCTGATGCAGTAAAATTGTTGAATGCATTTAACATTATTTTCTTAATGGTTAACTCCTATAAAACCAATTAATATAGTGTGACATCACCATGGTTGACTTTCTCTGCTGTCTTTGTATTTTTACAAGTGAACGACAAAATAACTTCACTTGGACTCTAGAAAGGATATGAGGATTATTTCTGACATCTGAGGGTCATTCTAACACTAGTACAAAAATAGTCTATAACGTCGAATATTTTTAGCCTTTCACGTCGAATTCGAGAACGACGTTATAGCCGAAGACGTTAAATTTACGTCAAATTTTTTAAATTCGACGTTAGTTTAACGTCGAATTTTGTCCATATACGACGTTAATTTAACGTCAAATTTTGTCAATATACGACGTTAATCAATTTTTTATATATTTTTAAATTAATTGTGATTCTTTTTTACAGCTTTACGAGACCTGAAAAGCAGAAAAAACAAACAATTTTCAGTTTTTGGTATTTTATAAAGCATAAACTATGAACAGTAATATAGGATCAATCAAAGAACAATAACAAACAACAAAGAAGGTCAACCAAACAACAAGTTCAATCAAACAATAACAACAAACAAGTTCAACCAAACAACAACAACAACAAACAAGTTATCAACAAATAAGTTCTTCAAAACGAAAACGAAAACGAAAACGAAAACTAACCTGGTTCATTGGAATAAAGTGTTGTCTCCAGTGAGAAAGAAAACAGAATGCGCCTATGAAGGACAAGAACACGAAAATAATCGGTGAAAACTAACGAAAATCATACCCAAAGTAGTTAATTAACATGCATTTCTATCAAAAGAAAGAAAGATTACATCTGATGATAGTCAAACTTCGTTCAAAAAAAATTTGAGCAAAGAAAGAGGTCTTGTGCGCTAAGATAAAGTGAATGAATTTTCAATCTCCCGCTCAATTTTTTTTTTTGAATTCACTAACCTTTTAACGTCTAATGCTGGGACATTCAAAGTTTTATATTTTTTTACGTTGAAGTACAATTCAAAACGACGTTTAATAATTGTATTTATTTACAAAAATGCTACTGGTCATTTTTAACGTTGGCTATTGAGTGATTCGACGTTAAACGTTGGTTTTGCACTAGTGTAAAGTCATTGTCAGTGACAAAGACATAGTTATGATGAATGTTATTAGCATTGTATTTAATTAATGTTCTCATATCCTTTGTCATTTTCACATTCAGAAAAATGTGCAAGTCAAGAGCAAATGTTAGTGAATTATGTTGAGGTATGAGATGGTGTTATCGATACATGACAAAATGTCATGGATTGTGAACATGAGCCAACCTTTAGTCATTATGTTGATCTCCTTCAATATATTTGTAATTCATGGTCTTTATTGTTTGAATATGTCAATGACTCATGGATCATTCCTTATAAGAAATACTTTCTGAAGGCTTGGACAAATAAAGTAATGCATTTAGGAAATACAACATCAAATAGGTATGTTTACATGTGTTTTTATTAGTCTGTTTTTGTTAGATGTTTTACAATATTGTTGATTTCATTTGTATCAAGATTGACTCTGCTTCCTAAAGTCTAAAAAAGGTATTGGAAAATCGTATGGGAGACTTGTACTCATGTTGGGATGCAATACATAAAGTCATGATCCTACAATATAATGAAATAAAGACATCAATTGAAAAAAGCCTACATTTAATGAGTGACACTTTTAAACACAGTAAGTATAAAAAATTGGTGGGATTTTTATTAAAATATGCTTTGGTACTCATTGCTGAGGAGTTGAATCGGATTAATCATATTAGATTTGATAGTGAACATTGTGGTTGTGTTTTTAGGCAAACATATAATTTGCCATGCGCTTGTGAATCACCTAGATATGATCTTAGGGTGATTCCTCTGCCTAAAATTCATATCATGTGGAGTAAATTAAGCTTTTAAGATATTTCATCAACTAAGTCACAAGCAAAGTTATGCATTCAAAAGAAAATTGATCTAGTGGTGAATCATTTTAAAAGAACTGGACATTGCATGAAAGGTGATAATCAAACACAAGTAACTTGACATTTCTTATCCTACTATGACATAAATGGTTGCTCCATTGCATAAATCTAAAATGAAGGGTTTACAAAATACTAGAGTTCATCGATCTAAAAGGTCTACAAAGCGTGAACCTTCATATTTCAAGCATGTAGACTTCTTCCATTCCAGACATGATAGTTGTTCAACAAAGAAAGACATTCAATCTAAGGAAAATTTAAATGGTAGATTTATATGTATGCAACAAAGGCAAATACTTATGTTAGATCAATTTCATCTGACTTGTAATCCTTACATTGTTGATGTCATTAATGATGATCATTGTAGATATAGATACATTGATGCTTTGTTAGGGATAAGTGAAGAGTCATGGTTCCTTAGTCGACATGATTTGTTTAAAGAACTTAGCTAGTGGCATGATGAATATACAATATTAGTAAGAAGTTACTGTAACGCCCCGACAACTTATAGGGAAAATTGACTGCCCCCACCTATCAACACAAGGCTTTCCAATGTGCTTTGTCCTCACTTGCACACTTTCCGGGAAAACTTCCTAGAAGGTAACCCATCCCTAAATTACTCCAGGCTAAGCACGCTTAACCATGGAGTTCTTATGGGTTAGGCTACCGAAAAGCAAATGCATTTGTTGATATGAGTAGTCAAATCAATTCCTTTAAGCTATCCTTTAACTGTATAGTCCCATACCTATACAGTCTCTAGATCCCTCTCATTTCGGTGTATGTTCGATTCTTCTATGTGCCCTTTCCACTGGAAGTCTTCTGGGAGCCGCTCTTTGTTTGTGCCCCTCGCACTTCGTGCCTCTTGCACCGACGATCACTCTCCGCCCTCGTCAGTACCCGGGTGTCATGGTAGGTTTACCATAATGGTATGTGATTTGATGACTGTTTTGTTAATATCTTTGAGTCTTCCCATGATCGGAGACATTTCTAGGGGAAGGGTGTAACCTTGGGGAGACATGTAAGTGCTTCTCGTGTTGAGAATGGTGTATTCTGTGGGGTTGAATATTGATATAGAGTGGCATTTTTGTAGAGAGGTGAATGAGAGATACGAGAGTATAAAGAAGTAGAGAGAGAATTAGAATTAGAAAGAATGTTTATGGGGTTTTGCAATGATAAGAAAAAGGATGTTTTCTGTATGAGGAAGAATGAAATAGTTAGGATGGAAGTGCAGAAAGGTGTTATGAGTGAGAAAACTAGGGAGTTTAAATAAGAAGAAAAATGAATGGAAAAAGGGGGTGTGATTTTCAGTAAAGAAAAAGTGAAGGGAAATAGCTTAGGTAGTCGCAAATGAAAGGGATAAAGTGGGTGAGTATTGAGAATAAAATGTTGGGTGGAATGATTGGGTGTGGAAGAGATTAACAAAGCTTTTGAGAAAAATAGTGAGTGTGGAGTTGGAGTTTGATAGTTTAATGTATAAGTGTGTATGTGTCTGAAAGAGATAGAAGAAACTTAGAATTTGGGTGATGTGATAATTTTTAAATATTACTAAAAGTATTTGCATGCGATGGTTGTATAATGTACAGATAAATCATTATTTTACTGGTGATCAATATTTTGGGTAGCTTGGTAAAAGTATAAAACTTGTTTTATTGGTTTATGAAGTACATTTTTTGGTGCAGGAAACAATTCCAATGACCAGGATTGTCTGGTGATTCTTTCCCATAGTAAAATAAAGAAAAATTTAAGTATTATTGCAGGACCCGCTTTATGAAGGTTGTTTTGATACATGAATAAATTTTGGCATCGAAAAACAATTTTGTCTTAGTTCTTTCTAAAAAAACAATAAATATACAACTTTAATGATGCACGTAAGTTTATATATGACATTAATATAATATATATATATATATATATATATATATATATATATATATGAATATAAGAAAAATACGAATTATGTAAGTATATATTATATTGTTATAATATAGATTTTACATATAGGTATATTAAGTGTGTGAGGTCCCTCTACAAAAAAATGGTGTTTCGGTTGTATAAGTACTAGGTGTAAGGGAAGTTAACCATAATTTTGTGTTTGGTGTTTGTCAAGTATATGCATGTTTTATGTTTCGTGTTTGTCTTTCCGTGAAAGTATATACATGTTTTGTGTTTTGGTGATGTGTGTTGTAACTTATAGTTCCGTAATCTATGATTTACCATTACTGTAAGATTGGGTGATCTTCTTCCTTTATAAACGGTTTGTCGTGGATGCAACGTGCCAGGAATATGTATATGTGTGTGTGTGTGTGTGTGTGTGTGTGTGTGTGTGTGTGTGTGTGTGTGTGTGTGTGTGTGTGTGTGTGTCTGTGTGTGTGTGTGTGTGTCTGTGTGTGTGTGTGTGTGTGTCTGTGTGTCTATGTGTGTGTGTGTCTGTGTGTCTGTATGTGTGTGTGTCTGTGTGTGTGTTTGTGTGTGTGTGTGTCTGTGTGTGTGTCTGTGTGTGTGTTTGTGTGTGTATGTGTGTGTGTCTGTGTGTGTGTGTTTGTGTGTGTCTGTCTGTGTGTGTGTCTGTGTGTGTCTGTGTGTGTGTGTGTGTGTGTGTGTTTGTGTGTGTGTGTGGGTCTGTGTGTCTCTGTGTGTGTGTGTGTGTTTGTGTGTGTGTGTGTCTGTTTCTGTGTGTGTGTCTGTGTGTGTGTGTGTGTCTGTGTCTATGTGTGTGTGTGTGTGTGTGTGTGTGTGTCTGTGTGTGTATGTGTGTGTGTGTGTGTCTGTGTGTGTGTGTGTAGATATTGCACAACAAATGTAGAATTTATTCCCTTTATGATTTCGAATACTTGTAGAGTTTCGCATGATTAAGTGAGGTTTGGGTTCACTGTTATGGTGGAAAATATATGTTTATGTATTGCATGTGGTTTGTTTTGTTTGAGTGGTGAGGGAGGTCCTGTAGTTATGATTCTATTTATCTTTAAAGGCCGAGGGGTTTGCGCGTCTGGTTGGGCCAATGTTGGCTTGGTTTGAATGGTGTTCATGGATTAGGTGTATGATTCGATGTTTTGAAGGTTGTGGTTATGAATGGGATAGATGTTATAGTACTTAGAGTATAGTCATTGTTAGGAGCGAATGGAACGGTTGGGGACTTCTAATATTTCTTAGGCTAAGCATTATGCAGTAAAGATTGGAGAATTCCATTTACCAGGAGCATACTAAAAGACAAGCCAAAGCTGGTGGAGTGTGGAGTAACAGACTGTGTCAAGGGTAGTCTCTGTAGTGAGGTTAAATTAGGATGCTTTGTTAGGGAATTAGTAAACTTCACTACATGAAGGGAGGATGTTTGAGTTAGTGGAGATTTTGAGTATCATAGAGTTTATGATATTTGTGGTTTTCCTTACAGTAATTTTTATACCAGGAAGTACTACATAATTTTATTTCTCTTTCCTTTTGATTCTACTGAGGCAGTGTTTTGTTTTAAACAAGATAAAGAATTGTGTTACTGGTGTGAGTTGGGACCTTAGCCTTGATATTTCTGATAGTATGTTTGTTCTGGTTCGTATATTTCTAAGTCTATAGCTTGGTGGCTAATCTTCCCATGGGGTAGAGTTAATTGAATAACTTAATGAAGTTTCAATTGTAGTAGTCAGTGGTTATGAGGTTGCATTGCTTAAAGTAACCAGTGATTGCATGTGAGATGGTTCGTATACCAGGTTACATAGAAACATAGATTTTAAGCCTCGTTTTGCGTGTTATATACTTTTGCTTTTTATGAGTTCACGTGATCCTTCATGCAAAGTAAAAAGTCCAGTGGTATCAGAGCCTAGCCTCTCCCAGTACGGTGTGGTTCGAGGACGAACCAAGCGAAAACTGGTGGGCATGTGACGTCCGGGCACTGACGAGGGCGGGGAGTGATCGCGTGCGAGAGGCACAAAGTGTAGCTCCTGGAAGCTTCTAGTGGAAGGGACACATGAACGAATCGAACATACACCAGAATGAGAGGGATCTAGAGACTGTATAGGTATGGGACTATACAATTGAAGGATACCTTAAAGGAATTGATTTGACTACTCATATCAACAAAATGCATTTGCTTTTTCGGTAGCCTAACCCATAAGAACTCCATGGTTAAGCGTGCTTAGCCTGGAGTAATTTAGGAACGGGTGACCTTCCGGAAAGTTTTTCCGGAAAGTGTGCGAGTGAGGACAAAGCACATTGAAAAGCCTCGTGTTTGTCTCATTAATTACAAGCTAATATTGAGAAGTGAATGCCTACCAGACATAGGCTATGTTATTGCTATAAATATAATGTCATCTTAGTCTATTTGTCATTGGTTCAAAATATAACGATATTCCCGCTACGTTCTACACCACCTTCTTATATAAGACGACATTTACTAATCAGTGTAGGACATGTTTATGGTTGTCATTTTGTATAGGTAAAATGATTAGTTTTTTTTATCAATTTAAACCATTTTCATTTACTAATTTTATCTTTACAAGTTCACCTACAAAAAGGTTGTCCTGTACTGATGGTGGATATCATATCGTCTAGCCATTGATATCTCGAGGTTCGAGTATGGTCTTCCTTTTATGTTAGCGGAATGTAAACATTTATAGAGTGAAGGATGTCAATACCAGTTATGTAGAACTGTAGTAAGATTGATGTTTGGATTATGTAACTACATGTTATAAATGCAAATAATAAATATGAAGTTCTTTAGTTACAAACATTAATATAAAGTTAAAAACAACATAAAACATAATAAACACATTGCTACTACATGTAAATAAACAAAGTTTAAAACAACATTAAATAAACATGTTGCTAATAAAAACATTGTTATCAAGATGTAGATGAACGCCAACCTCTTACATTATGATCTTCTCTACTGTTGAGGGCACGTTCTTCAAATGCCTCACGAGTTATCTATAAAATCTTGTGAGTTCGATCTCATGCTCTGGTGTCCTCACTGACATCACGACAATCAATCATCCTCTGAAAGATGCTCACAATGCGTCTAATAACATCTTGCAATGATTTCGAAATCCAGTTAAGGATTTCTACGAATTTCAAAATTTGATTAAAGTATTAACCAAATTTCAAAACATGATTAAAGTGTTAACTAGTATTTGACTATAAAAGTTGATTGTTGAGGAAGGAGGAAGATAATAATTATTATAGTGTAAGGATGGGATGGAGACGAATGGAAGAAGAAAGAAAGAAGGAAGGAAGAAGGAAGTCCGACTAGGTTTAGGTTGAAAAAGAAAAGAAAAGAAAAATTTACCCTTAAGTATTTTCAAAAGTTTGGAGGTACAAGAACAAAACTTGGAGGTGTATGAAGAAGGTCCGTAATTTTCAGAAGATTAGAATGGAAGCCTTTCGGTTAAATACTTCGACTCGATGCGGTTAATGGGCTATAGGCCCAACCCCTCCAGTTTGAACATGACTTCAACTTTAACAAAAACAAATATAAAATCATGTTTAGAAAAACGAAGAAGAAATAAGAAAATAATACAGAAAGGTCAACTTTGATTTGAGACAAGGAAGTAAGAAGACGGCCAACAACCAGAACCACGCAAGGAAACTTCCACAGACTGAAATACCAAAACTATCCCAATAACCCTAAGACCACGCATAAATTGGTGAGGGTATTTTTGTCAACAACTGAATGTTCCAAGACGCTACTCCTTTATATTATCGTACACAGAAATGGTCGTACGCGGTGTCTGTCTTTAAATTTAATTTTGAAACTTCAACGCAACACCACACGCTTATTCGGTTACATAGCCAAATTATCACTTCTCCTCATTATTTTCTTCACATTCACATAAGCAAGTCAATTTCAGAAGAAAATACAGCGTTTAGAGACGTCATGGGAGAAGAAGGTTGCGAGTGCAGACCACTTGGTTTTTTGATCGGATTGCCCTTTGCTCTCTTGGCCTTGATTTTATCTCTGGTTGGTGCAGTTATCTGGGTTTTTGGGTATGTGTTTTTCTCTCAAATTTTAAATCTTTTTCTATGTTCAAATATGTTGCTTGGTTTTGCAAAAGTAAACAATATCTGTGCCATTGGGATTCTTTTGTTGTGTTTTATGAATTTTCCTGCTTTTGGCCCAATTTGTGATTTTTTTATTTATTGTGGTGATGGGAACTGTGCAGATCTATATTAAGTTGCTTGTGTCCATGTTGCATTTGCTGCGCGGGATTGGCCAATTTGGCTGTGAGTCTGGTAAAGCTTCCGGTGAAAGTTCTGAGATGGTTCACTCGACAAATTCCTTGCTAGACAGCTTTTTCTTCAACTCTTTTTCGATTCGTTTGTAGCATTTGTTGGGTCTTGTCATGACCCTTTTCTATTTCTTGGAATTTGCCTATTTTTGTGATTATTTACAGCTAATATTTGATTCTTTTTCTGTCTAAATTATCTTCTCTTTATATGTGTCTAATCAAAAGAATTGGATGTTGACATTTCATTGAGCATCGATAAGATGAATTGGAACAAAAGAAACATGATTTTGGTATCTTTTCATTATTGTTAGAAGTAGTGTTGTATCTTCTTTTAAAGAAACCTATAAATAAAACTTTATCTTACCGGTTCAATTTATAAAATAAATATTGTTTCCGAGTTCTTCAAAATTTAGAAGAGTAATGCTTATATAATTATGGTTTCTTTTTAGGAAGATATAAGGCGGAGTAGTCTAGATGGACATTAGTGGCTCCTTGATACCATATTATTTGCCGTCCTTGGATAATATAAAGAATATGTAATATGAAGAATATGTAATATTACTACACATCACCAGTGTCTTCATATTTTTAGTGTCAGCTCCATTGCTTTTTGCACTTAATTTTCTCATTATTGTTGTGGGTGGAATTGTAAAAGACTTTTCTCTCTCTCTCTCTCTACATGAAATTAGAGAAGAAAGCATGTGGTGTGCAATGGTGAGAGAGAAAGAAGAAGAAAACAGAAGTGAACAAAATGTAATTGGCGGTTTGGATTGCATCTAGATCAATTTTAACTACATAATTTTTTTTTCATTAATTTAAATTATATTGCATCTAGGCTTCATCATGTGATCATCAATAAATCTTTCTGGGGCATCTTGTCTTTGCTTGATACCCATAAACAATCATGATGCATATATATATATATATATCCTAAATATGTAACCTTCCAAATTACATACATAGGTATGTCATTTCATGAATATATATTATAGGTTACACAACACTTAAATTAAAACAATATCAAATTTATTATTTATGTATATATATAATATTCATATACACAACATATACATTCACAAAAACCATAATATATAAGAAGATATTTCCACTAGAGTGAAAACAATCCTACTAACACATAGATACTTACATGTAACTATCCCTTTACATTTTTAAATTATACATATATTTTAAATCGCAAGACTAAACTGGAAATTGATCATACATATATATCTCAAGACTCTATCGAAGTTTGGATTTAGATAGGAAGGGAAATAATCCTAGATCTACAAATAAAAATGAAGATTTTGGATTCAGGGAAACATCAAACTTGCACACAACTAAAATTACTCAAATTATATATGTTATCTAGGAATATTAGTTGTAGGAATGGCAAAAAAAACCCGTACTCCCGGATATCTGCGTTTTAAATCCGTTATGGGTGTTTAGTATCTGTGGGTAAGAGGTACTTGGGGTAGTGGGTAGCAGATAATTTAATACTTGTTCGTTAACAGATATCACACTATTCGTACCCGCCGGTATCCACTACCCGTTTGAAAAATGAAATTACAATTTTATCCATTAAGTTTTTCTTTTCTAACTGTTCAATTAGGTCTTCTTTTCTGTTCAATCTGCTGTAAAATTGGACCAAAGTCCAAATCTTTTTTAGGGTTTTCTTCTTCAAATTAGAATAAGGAAAATGAAGTTGCTCCATTCCTTCCTGTTAGCAGCGGTGTCGTCACAAAAGGAGAGAAGAAGTTGAAGGAGCTGCCCCAACCCTAGGTGAACGACTCCACCATCGAAGTTGCGAATGGCCAAGGACCGTAAATCCTTGCTTGATCGCAAAGCTAAGGGTCTCGCCGCTGTCTACAAGGAAAAGGGTACAAAGTTTGCTCCTGAGGATATCATGCACGGTGAGAGGTGGTGGTGTGATTTGTCAAATGTACAACGTGAGTGGTTGGCGAAGGGAGAACTTCTTAGATTGTGTTGGTGGAAGGACGTCCCATGGAGATCCGAAGCTTCTCTCTCGCGCGCGAACGAGAGAATGAAGGAGCGAGCTGCTGCAATTGGCGCATGCGACGTTATCGGCGACGGTCTTGGCCGGCCAGAGGAGGACGCGATGTTGCTAGGTGGACGGAGGACAGTCCGCTACCACAAGTGGAGGAGGAGACGATTGCTCTCTTTAAAGTGAAGAACTAGGGTTTATGAGTTTTGATTCTGAATAAGAAATGAGAATAGAGTCATGGACCAGAATTTGGACTTTGTAATGCACATATGGTTGGAAAACGGGTACCTAATGTGTATTCGCGGGTTGGAAAACATCCATGATTTTCTTATGTGGGTATCCAGTGGATAACGAGACGGGTAACATATATGGTTTTTTACATGTAGGTCGGGTTGCAGGTAGACACTATCTGTTGCCATCCCTAATCAAATGCACATACAAAAGATATTCTTTAGTTTTCATGCAACTAACATCAAATGCAAATCCAATTCTCATACTCAACATGCAACTAAAGAACATTAGATGCTACCACAATCAATATTCTTTAGATTTAATTAGTGATGGAGTTTTGTTGCATGAGACGGGGCTTTGCCCGTAATATATATTTTTTTCACATATATATGTCAATATAAATAATAATAATAGTAACTTTTTTTTTATTTTAGTATATTTTATTTATATGACACCTTAAAATTTTATACATGTACAAAAATATTTCCTTAAGATCTGACACTATTTAGATTCCTTAGGTTGTTGAAGAACATAACATGCAAATGCAACTGGTGTTTTTCAATTTCCAGTTAAATAGCTTTACTATTACATACGACTCTAAAACTTCAGACCCAATGTAGCATGCAAGAAAGCTCATTCCAGTCATCTTTGCAAACGAAAGACTTTATCTTTAAACTCGTTTACTCAAGAATATCTAACATAGATTTCCTTACCTCATAATTTTTCATCTTTTTTGAAAACCTTTCAGTCCACTAAAAAACGTTGCTCAACGCTTTGGTGTTCCACTACGAACAATGCTTGACTATCTACTTATGGTGAGGAGCGATCAAATTTAAAAGGGAGAATGAATGAGGTTAAGGAGAGTAGAGAGAAAATTTTATAGAAAAGAGGGGAAGAGAGGGATTTTGCATAAATTGGATTATGTTTTCTGTACCCACATTTTAAATGAAATCATTTCATAACTTTGGGAGATGATATTGAATTTAAATTAAAGTTTACAACCATGTTGTAATGTAATGATTTTCATGAAAAATAAGTTTTTTCTTTATGATTGAGTACTATAATATAACTTCAACACTTTTAGTTGTTAATTATTAACCAGCTTCATTATTGGAGCTATACATAGTCACTAAATTCATTCAAAGATAATAATTAAGAAAAAAGTGAATAATTTTTTTTATGTTAAAGCATTTTCTACAAGTGTTATTTAGTTTCTTAGACATTTTTCTTTTGTGATTATTTGCATATAACTACAAAAACAACTCATATTATTGTCGATCACAATCTTTCGATAAACACGATTTATCGTTCATATAAAGGTCATCGGTAAAGTTTATTTACGTATACAAACATCTGTCAATTATTACAAACAACCCCAAATCCATTGATAAAATGTCTGATTAAGTTTTTACCTCATTTTCTTTCTCTTATATTTCGTTTTTTTTTTCCGGTAAGTATAATCAATCGGCAATCGCGCTTCCACCACCAATCCAAGATATTTTCATAAGCCACCACTGTTACCAGCGAGCCTCTGCGTCACCCACCCGCTTTTGCAACCACCTTCCCATCTTCTTTTCCATCTTCTCACCCACCTCTCCTTAATATAATAGAAAACTCAAGTAGATTGAGCACAAAATTTGTTGCTCAAAGTGTCAAGGAAGTATCTATCGATAATCGTTATGATATGTTATCGACAGACTAAACTCATTAGTAACTTTCATGGTAAAGTACCAATGAAACGTTATGATAGATTTTACAGACTCATTTATGATAAGAGTTATCTTTTGAAACATATATGAGAAGAACTAGAGGAAGGAAATTTTCTATTCAGAGGATCTATGACAAGGTCCAAGATCAAAACATAGCTCCTTTAATCTTATGATTTTCCATCAAAGAGGAAATTTAAATAACTTAAAGATCATAAACACAATTGAAGAATAATTTAGGAATTAAATAATTTGTAATTTTATTTTAATTTTACATAATGTCAAATTCGCTCGGTGAGCCAAATTGTGTTTGTTGGGTGAGCGGGCCTCATTAACCAAAAAGTCTCCATATGTAATTTTCATTTTCTGTTATTTGTATGTGTTTGAGTCTTTGGGTTTAATTTTAGGGTTTCTAGGTTTATTTAAACTTATGTCCTTACATATAGAGGTACCAAAAGCTAATGTAAACACTTTGAGTCATATTATATGCGTTTTCATTTTTTCAAACAGGATTATCTTGGTTCTTGGATTAGAACTCTAATTCTTATCAAAGATTAACATCTTTGTGGCGAATCTTCACTTGACCCATCAATCTGCTAGATTGTGGCCTCCATATCTTTGTCTTATTTCGTATTCTTCTCTGATTTATTTTTGTTGTGCCTCTTAAGTTTTCAAATTTAGAAAATATCGTATTCTTTCCTAGATAAGATTGTATCATTTGATATTTAGAGCAAGGTTCTAGTTTGATTTTTTTTTCTTAGTTTGATATTTAGAGCAATGTTATATATATCCTATTTTTTGTCATAAAAAAACAATATTTTATCCAATTCCTTTGAGTTTTTTTTAGATTTTTGTGTTTTTCGTGTTCTTTCTTTAAATTGTGTATTTCTACATTTAATTTTTGGAAATTATTTATTTTCTTTATTGTATATTAATTGTAGTCCCAATTAACGATTTTCCTTGATCTTGAGTTTTGGTATTTTAAGAGCAATCTGTTTAGTTTTCTTTATTTGTTTGTTGAATTGCAAAAGGAATCACAAGCATGAAAATAATGCTTCCCCAAGAGTTAAATCAAGTTCTATAAGATGTTCCAAATGTGAAGATTATAGACATGAAACTCATTAGTGTCCTAATTGGAATGTAAGTCACATGACTACTAATGAAGATATCAAGAACTACATTCTATATTTGAAAGAGGACGAAAAAAAGACTTTGCAAAATATTAGATGTGCTAAAAAAAGATAAGAATGAAAGCTTAAAAGAACACGTAAAGAAGCACTTATAGAAATGGAAGAAAGAGGAACTAGAGGAAAAGAAGAGAAAGAAAAGAAAAAGAAAAAGGGAAAAGAAGGAGAGAAAAGAGAACAAGAAAAGAAAGAAAAGAGACGAGAAAGAAAATAGAGAAAAAGAAGAGAAAGAAAAGAGAGTGAGATAGGAGAAAAAAATAGAGAAAAAAAAAGAAAAAGAAAAAAAAGAAAAAGAAAAGAAAGAAAAAGAAAAGAAAGAAAAGAGAGCGAGAGAGGAGAAAGAAAACAAAGAAAAAGAAAAGAAAGAAAAAAGAGAAAAAGAAGAGAAAGAAAAGAGAGAAAGAGAGGAGAAAGAAAAGAAGAGAGGAAAGATAAAGAAGAAAAAGAGAAAAGAGAGAAAGAAAAAAACATCCAGATTTGTAATTAAGAGAAAATACTAACTAGCCTATTTTTGTTTTGTTACTTAAGAAAGATTTTTTTATCAAGGAACAATGACATCAACAATGGAAGAAAGACATGATGATAGAAAAAGAAACACAAGCTTAGAACTGAAAGAACTTATGTTTGATAATTTGTTAGCTTTATTGTCAATTCATTTTGATATTCAACGTCATTTTTTTAGTATGCAAACAAGCTTAGAAATATATGCACATAAATTAACTTATTTGACCATCTCTAAAAACTTACGAATAATCAAAGTCATACTTATAGTTTGATTTTTTACTTGGAAAATATTTTTTTGATCTCCTTTGAGCATTGCATCTTTAATTTAAAATTATTTGATGATATTTATAACTGGGTATTTTATCTTAGAGGCAGACCTTTAAATCTTTGATAATAAGGAGATTAGGATCTTTAAGGATCCAAATATCATTTTAGTATAATTTTTATTTTTGATTATTTTATATTAGTGTCTTTGATTTATGTTAGTGTTTTTGCATAAGATTTTCTAGAATTTGGGTCGAATTCACTCCAAACAAGGGAGAATGATAAAAAATCTTCTAGTACCAATTTCAGAACTGTTCTCTTCAAGAAGGATGATATGATAAAGGACTATTTCCTGAAATATATATGAGAAGAACTTTAGGAAAAACATTTCCAATTCAAATGATCTATGACAAGGTCCAAGACCAAAACACGTCTCCTTGAATTTTATAATGTTCCATGAAGAAAGAAATTTAAAGAATATAAAGATTATGAACACAATTGAAAAATAATTTAGAAAATTAAATAATTTGTAATTTTATTTTAATTTTACGGTTAAATTCTTTGGGTGAGTCAATTTGTATTCATTGAGTGAGCGAGTCTCGCTAGGCAAAAGGTTAGCATCGGTAATTTTCATTTTCTACTATTTTTATGTGTTTTGGGATTTGGGCTTTATTTTAGGATTTTTAGGTTTTTTTAAACTTAAGTGTGAGGTATCGAAAGCTAATGTAAACACTTTTGAGTCATATTTATGCATTTACATTATTTGAGGGTGGATTCTATTGGTTTTTGGATTAGAACACTAATTCTTATTAAACATTAACATTTTTTATGACAAATCTTCACTTGACTTATCAATTTGTTAAGTTGTGACGTCATCATCTCTGTCTTATTTCTATTTTTTTTTATTTATTTTTGTTATGTCCATTGATTATTAAAATTCATAAAAAATTATACCAATTTTTTCTTGACAAAAATATCCAACTATAAATCTAAATGTGAAATTCGTCAATAAACAAAATTCTTATTATAATTAATGTAATAAAAAAAACTTTAAAAGTAACATTATCACATCATTACTACTATTAAGAATATGTGAGATCCAATCCTAAATGTATAACAAAGTCAAACAAAATTTTAAGAGATAAAAATTAAACATTATCCATTGTATAAAATATGTTGACTGATAGTCAATTATACTTTCATAATACACAACTCTTTCAAATTCATTAGTGTACAAAATTTATTTATTATCTAATTTCAAATTTATTATTTATGTAAAAAAATTAGAAATAATTTAAACTAAACATTAAATTATTAGAAAAAAACACACAAAATAGAAACAACATCACTTCAAAGACTATTTTATCATTTACTAAGCATAAAAAGTTACCAATTTAAGATCAAGGATAGATATGCTATTGCAAGCACAATGATTTCATTTTTTTTCTCCTCCCAAGACATCTCAAATAGACAAATCCAAACAAAAATAATTTGTCTCTACCTCTTCTTAATAATTACCTTGAAACAAACGTAGGCTAAAAGATTAAAAAAGTACATTTGAATTTAGTTTTTTTATTTGTTAAGTTATCTTGAAACAGACACAAGCTTAAGTAAAAGACACATGAATTTAGTTTTTTTTTTATATTTATTGAGTTACTCTCTCTTATTTTTTTATCTATCTCTACATTAGAAAAAAATAATTAAATCTCTTTATTTAATTATTTAGAATTTTTATAATAGGTTTTTATTTATTTATTTATTTTATTACAACTAATGAAATTTAAGGTCGAGGATAACTGTGTAATTACAAACACAATCATCTCATTTTCTTCTCATGGACAGGGCAACAAATCTACCCTCTGCTTCCTTTTTATCCACCCAAGACATCTCAAACAGACCAATCTAAACACATAATTTCTCTCTCTTATTAAATTACTTTGAAACAGACATAAACTAAGAAAGCAAAAGAGTTTACTTGAATTTAGTTTTTTTATTTATTGGGTTATTCTCTCCTTTTTCTCATTTATCTCTATTTTAGAAAAGAATAATTGAACCTTTATATTTAATTCTTTAAAAATTTTCTAACAAGTTCCTTTAATAATTTTATTATGATTAATGAAAACTAATTTAAAAATAAAAGTGCAATTACACGTACAATTAGATGACAAAAGAATACGTGTCTTTGAATAAAATTCACGCTAAATAATTAGTATCATGAATATTTATTATTTATAAATTATAAGTTAGTGAGTATTTTAATATTCGTTTTTAAACGAGTTAAGTATAATATTAGACTATTCAATCCACATATATCTATTATCTGTAAAATGAAATTATATTTTTATCTTTAAATTTAAATTAAGTTTTATTCTTTTATTTGATGGCCTCTTTGTCTTAAGGTTTCTGTCATTTCTTCCATTTTTACTGTGTTAAATTTATGATTGTACCAGTCACCATTACAGTCATTTTATTTTTTTCTCATGGACCAAATTCAGCCCACTCTTCCTTTTTATCCTTCTAAGACATATCAAAGAGACCAATCTAAACACAAATAATTTGTCTCTCTCTCTTATCAGTAAATTATCTTGAAATAAAGAGTCTAATAAGAGAGTAAAAATATACACATGAATTTATTTATTTTATTCATTGAGTTTGTCTCTCTTTTTTTATCTATCTTTTTTTAATCTTTCTCTATATAAGAAAAACATGATTGAACTTTTTTATTTAATTCTTTATATTTTTTATAATAATTATTTTTCATTGATTTTGTTATAATTAATAAAATCTAAGATCGAGGACAAATGTGTAATTACAAACACAATAATTTCATTTCTTCACATGAGGGGTAATTAATACATCTTCCTTTTCCCTTTTACCCTCCCAAGACATTTCAAACATACCAACTTAAAAACAAATAATCCCCCCTTTCAAAAAGAATACACGTGATTTTTTTTTTAAAATTTATTGAGTCACTGTCTCCTATTTTTTACTTATCTATATTAGAAAAGAATAATTGAATTTTTTATTTAATTCTTTAGAATTTTTATATCAAAGACAAATGTTTAATTACAAACACAACCATCTCATTTCCTTTTCCTTTTCATCCTTCAAGACATCTCAAATAGGCCAATGTAAAAACATGAATTTATTTATTTTATTTATTGAGTTGGTCTATCATTTTTTATCTAACTCTATTTTAAAAAATAATAATTGATCTTTTCTATTTAATTCATTATAATTTTTATAACAATTTTATTTTTTTATTATTTAATTATAATTAATGAAGTTTAAGTTTAAGGACAAACTTGTAATTGCAAGCACTATCATCTAATTTCTTCTGGTGGACGAGGGCAATAAATTCATGCCTATCCTCCCAAGACATCTCAAAGAGATCAATCTAAAACACAAACCATTGGTCTTTCATCTTCTTAGTAATTACCTTGAAACAGACACAAGCTAAGAGAGTAAAAGAGTACACGTGAATTTAGTTTTTTTTTTTTTTTTAATTTAGTTACTCCTTTTTTATTTCTATTTTAGAAAAGTATAATTGAACCTTGTTATTTAATTCTATAGAATTTTTATTATTATTTTATTATAATTAATTAAATGTAAGATCAAGGTCAAATGTGTAAGTACAAGCACAATCATCTTATTTCTTCTCATGGATGAGCGCAACAATCCAACCTCCGATTCCTTTTTATTATCTCAAGGCATCTCAAATAGACCAATCTAAACATAAATAAGAAAGTAAAAGAGTACATATATTATTAACTTACATTATATTATAAGTTAATCATATATGTAAATGAATTAAGTTAATATATAAGAAAAAACAGTTAGAGTAGTAACAAGTACTTAATCTTAGTGGTAAAAACTACAAATATGATGAAGAAATAAAAAATAAAATAAAAGAAGTATGTGACAATTTTATACAAAATATTTCAACATAGTTGTAACTTTTAAAAAAAAATCAATTAATAATTATATTTCTTAAAACATCAATTAGTAATTATAATATAAACGATAAAACAGAAAAAAAAAATTGTGTATACAACAAATATATCCTCTTCATAAATAAGTATAGATTTACATAGTTAACTTTTAATTATTAGATTTTTGTGATAAAAACACATTTTTATGAGTAATTTTTAAATTTCAAGTATACATGAACTCTTTATGTAATTAATATAAAAGAATTACCTATATAAAAAATGGATTCGTTTTGTTTTCAATTTTACCCTATAAGCAATTTTTATTTTAAATTCATATGTTTATATTTTTACTCTTTAAATAACCATTATCTAAATTTAATTATTTTATAAATTAAAATAATTATTTTATCATTTTATCTTTTTAAGAACCATCATTTAAATTTAAATAATTATTTATTATAAAAAACTATTTAATAGTAAACATTAATAAAATTATTTGTTTTTATAATAATTTTTGATAAAAATTACTTTAGAATTTAATAAATATTTTTCATAATAAAAATAATAGTGGAAACATGAGGGATTAACATATATCTCTTCCAACTAGGAAACATATTTAGACCATTAGTGCAAAAAAAGGCTTCAACTTCTCTCATTCAACGTTAGAACATGAAAAAGTCAACATTAAAAATAACTGGTAACATTTTTGTAAATAGGTGTTCATTTAGATGTTAGAATTTATACTTTTTCGACGTCATATGCTCGTTAGATGTCGGAATTCCCATTTTTCGACGTCATATTAGGTAATTTTCACGAAAATCTTTGACGCGAAGGTGAAAATGTAATCATGTATGAAGTTGAATGCTCTAGTTTTAGATGTCAAAAAGGTATAAGACGTCTGAATATCACTTTTCAAACGTTATATGTTAGTGAATTCATTAAAAATTTAGGCGTGAGGTTGAAAATTCATTCACTTTATCTTTGCACGAAACTCTCTTCTTTACTCAAACCCTTCTCGGACGAAGCTTTCGGCAACCAACACATGTAATCTTTATTTCATTTTATACAAATGCACATTAATTAACTACTTTATGTATGATTTTCTTTCGTTTTGACCGATTGATTTTGTGCACAGGTACTCTTTGGAGCATAGACGCGTTCTCCTTTCTCCCTCACTAAAGGCAACACTTTATTCTGATGAACCCACCTTCAAGAAGGTTAGTTTTGTTTTCATTTACATTTTTTATGGGCTATAAATTGGTTGAACTTTTTGGTATTATTGATATTGACATTGTTGAACTTGTTTGTTGTTCATACACGATATACATCTAAACTTAAGGTAAAACTGAGAGTATATTCTAAACAACTCCAAATGACCTGAAAATGTGTTCAAAGTACTAAAATATCATGAAAAGCCCCCACAAAAAACTTTAGATCAAAATTCAAAGTCTAAGTATGTGAAATATTTTTACAAAGTTTGGAAAAAAAAATTAAATTGATGAAAAATAGAAAATGACATTCTTTTGAACATCTAAAAGGAACAATCAACTTTGCGTATTGTCATGGGCTTGGAAATTTTTTTCTACCCCGACTAGATATATAATATTGTCAAATCTGCCAAAGTGGAACAAAAGTTATGATCGATTAAAGATCTGCCGCAATTGATTTTCCAAATAATTTTTAAACTTCCCATAAACCCAAAATAAGGACTCTTACGGTTTTCCTCTTAAATAGGGGTTCTAAGGAGTGGTAAAAAAAATTCCAACCAAAAGCAATAGCCATAACTATCAAAACCAAAAATCACAAGTTAATACTACTATTCACTATAACACCATTCACTTGTGATAACTTTTGTTTATAACTCGTACAAATTTTGAAAGTTCTAGATATATGAAATATCCTAACTTGGCTACATTTGTTGGTTTTCTGCTTTTCAGGTTGCTAAAGTTCTAAAGATAGATTACTATTTATAAAGAAAACAAGTGAGTTGATTAACTTAGGAAAATGGCAAAAAAAGACGTTGAATGACATTGGAAAATAAGCATTTCCGACGTCAATTAACATTTGAAAATAGAAATTTTTGACATTAATTAATGTTAGAAAATGGTCATTTCTAACATTAGTCAACTTTTTTTTTGCTTCTTACGTTAATCAATGTCTCCCATTATTATGTTGATGTATTTCCAGATGTTAAAGATAAAAAATAACAGACGCCAAAGATTATTTTGTACTAATGGATAATCACATATTGTACTTTTCTATATTAGCGTATTTCTAGGATGTTGTGTTGAAAATAATATAACCAGGTAAGATTATGTAACTTTACAAAAACAATAATAATTTTTTATGTAACATTATTATTTATGTTATGAAATTACTTCTTAAAAATTAATTTCAATTATATTTACTAACCATAATTTTTAAATTTATAAATAAGAATATTTTTTAAATAATAATATTTAATGAATTAATGTGGTGAAATTTGTAACATCCTAATTTTTATAACATTCAACTATCATAAGATTTGTCGTACCTCCAAAATTACAAAACAGTCAACTTAATAAAAACGTATAAGTATTATTACAAATATCCATAAATAATTTATAATAACAAGAGATATACAAAATCCTACAAAACTATGAGATACTACACTAGACCAAAAGTGTAATAAGTCTTTCAAACAGATGAAACTAAAACACAACATCCTACTTTATGCCTCAACTCCATCTCCTCCCAACACCTTCTCACCAAAGACATTCCCCAAGCTCACATCATTAAGGTGATCATTCCAAAAGAAAAGAAACAAAACAGACAAACAAACATAGAAAAGAAAGGATAAACTAACATACCAAAAGATTTTTCATACAATAGAAATACATCATTTAACATACATATAAGTTATATAAATTCATCCTAAGACATACAACCGTGCATTCTAGACTTGATTATTTAGACAAGCATTGATGTTGAGCTATGACAGGTTGTGTACATGTGGTGGCTTATACTGCTCTACAAAGTCATTACCAATGGGTTTCACCCTACCACACACAAGGTTAGTCCGTTGACGCCTTAGGCCAAGGTAAAGCCCCTAGACTACACTAAGGCAACATAAGGCTTCAACGTCTCGCGTTCAACGTCGTAATACAAAAAAGCCTACATTAAAAATGACCGGTGGCATTTTTGTAAATAAATGTTTAATTTTAACGTCAAAATTTATACTTTTTCTATGTCATATGGTCATTGTCAGAACTCTCAATTTTCGACGTCATATTGGATAAAATGCTTGACGCGAAGGTGAAAATATACCCACATATGACATCGAATACCCTAATTTGAGAAGTCAAAGAGCTATATGATGTCGAAATAACACTTTATAGACATTATATGTTAGTGAATTCATTAAAAATTTGGACAGGAGAGTGAAAATTTATTCACTTTATCTTTGCACAAAATTTTTTCTCTGTTCAAACCCTTCTCAGACGAAGCTTCTAGCGACTAACACTTTTAATCTTTCTTTCATTTTACGCAAATACACATTGATTAAGTACTTTATGTTTGATTTCCTTTCGTTTTGACCAATTGGTTTCGTGCGCAAGTACTCTTTGGAACATAAGCGCATTCTCCTATCTCCCTCATTGGCGACAAAAATGTTAGTTTCATTTTGGATTTTTGATGAACTTACGTTTTCATTTTTTATGGGCTATAAATTGGTTGAACTTGTTGGAATTGTTGATATTGGTATTGTTGAACTTGTTTTTTTTTCATACACCGTATACATCCAAACTTAGGGTAAACTGAGAGTATATTCAAAAGAACTCCAAATGACCTGACCATTTATTTAAAGCACCAAAAAATCATGAGATGTCCCCACACAAAATATTATTATCCAAATTCAAAGTCTAAGTATGTGAATCTTTTTTAAAAACTTGAAAAAAAAACAAAAAAAAAACAAAATAAGTTGACAAAATATAGAAAACTGTCGTTCTTTTATCTAAAATCGATATATAATAATTTCAAAATTGCAACCGACGCAAAAGATATGGTCGTTTAAAGATATGCAACAACTGACTTTTCAAATAATTTTTAAACTTCAAACAAATCCAAAAACAAGGACTCCTGGTGTTTTTTCCCTAAAATAGGGGTTTCAAGGAGTGCGCAAAAAAATTTCATCCAAAAATAATAATTATAGCAATCAAAACAAAAAATATCATGTAATTAGTCAGTATAAACTACTCACTATAACATCATTTATTTGTGATAGCTTTAGTTTATTGTTTATAGTTCATACAAATTTGAAAATGAGTTTTGGATATATGAAATGTTAAAACTAGGCTAATTTGTTGGTTTTGTACTTTTCAAGTTTGATAAAATTGTAAAAAATGGATCATTATTTATTAAAAAAATGGGGGAAAAGACGTCGAAAATAACCATTTTCGACATCAAGTAAAGTCGAAAAATGGCCATTTACAATGTCAATCAATGTCTTTTTTTTATTCCATTGTCAATGAACGTCTTCCGCTATGAGGTTGGTGTTTTTGTAGACATTAAAGGTAAAAAATAATAGACGTCAAATGTAAGACGTTGAAGAATAGTTATATTTAAGAAGATATATATTTTTAGAAAATTTTGTATTATACTACAGTAAAATGCTACAATGAAATGAGTATACATCTACAGTAAAATACGTACGATGTTACAATAAAATTCATACTATGCTATAGTGAAAATACCTCATGAACCATTTGTTGCTACAGTAAAAATATAATGCAACTACAATACTGCTACAGTAAAAATGTACTACAACTACATCTGCTACAGTAAAAATGTAGTACAACTATAATAACCCTAACTTCAACTACAAATAAGGGTGAGAAAATGTAGTTTTTCATCGAGAGTGAAAGTGAGCAAGAGTTTAGTAGCAAATAAGGAGATTTTAGGGCTAGAATATAAGTTGTAGAGAATGTAGAAAGAGCTTTTGAACAGGTGTTCTTCATCTAGGAAGAAGAGATAATCAAGTAAGAGGAGCTAACATTTCTTTGTTATTATTTTGTTATAAGCATTGATGATCTAATACTATTATGGTGTAAGAAGAATTATTTTTACTATTGTTTTTCTGTGTGAGCATGGGTGATGAAAACTGTATGTGATCTTGTATTGAATCTGTGAATGTGCGAATATTAATATTGTAAGTGTTAACTTTCTTTTGATTATTCTATGTTCTTTGTTGGATTGATGCCTTGGGATGATGATAATATGAAATTTGTAAAAACTAGTTGGGAAACACTTTAGCTAAGGAAAGACAAGGTACTTAAGTTGTCCATTGAGACATACCTCTCTTTCCTAGAAGTCTACTCAACAAGTTTTCAACTTATTTCAAAAATAGAAACTAAATTTTCATAAAAAGATAATCAACAATGTGAATTTCAAATAAATTGTGATTATTATTCTAAATATGTGAGGTATAAAGATGTTGAGATAGATACTCAATCCAATTGTGTGGTTTAGGTGTCTTTGATTAAGTTTTCCTTATTTTTTTTATTTTCTGAGTTACCTTAGTAAAACCTTAATTACTACTTAGTCCACCGTTAGATTAAGCTTAAATTTTAATATATGATTCCTAAGATATATTAATCCACTTTCACCTCTCGGATTTGTGTTTTGGGGCATGTAATTAGAGGAATTAATTTCGTAATTTGGAGTAAACTGATCACCACTTTAATTCTATTTCTAAGTTACTTTAGTAAAATTTCAATTCCCACTTCTTTTACCGTTAGATTAAGCTAAAATCTTGATATATGAATTCTGAGATACATTGCTTCACTATGACAGCTCGAATTTGTAAATTGAGGTCTGTACTTAGAGGATCATTTTCTCAATTTTGAGTAACCGGATCAACACTGTATTTTTGTCCTTAAGTTATCTTAGTAAAAACTTTAATTCCTACTTTGTTAACCATTATATTAACCTGGAACTTGGATATGTAGTTCTTAAGACTTATTGAATAACTTTGACCATTCAAATTTTTAATTACATGTCTACATTTAGAGAAAGCAATTTCGTATTTCTTAAGGATCTCAAAACCACATAAACTCTGCTTTAGACCTCTTATGCAAAAATTAAGATTTCCACTTTATTAACAGTTAGATCGAATTAAAAATTTTACAATAGATTCAAGATATACTATTACTTAATATACCCGTTCAGATGTCCAATATGAGTTGTTTACTAAGAGTAGTTTTTTTATTAACGTCATAGTAATTTAGGTTGTTGATCCATAACCTTCGATTTGTAAAATTATGTTGAGGTTATACTTATGATTAAGTTAAAATTTTAAGAAGAGTATGATATTTATCTTATTAATAGGTAAACGAATATGACTAATCTATTTATTATAAATTTTTTGTATTGACATACTTGCATGATGAAAATGGATTAGTAACAATTTATGATTATTGAATGGATATGATTGAGTTAGATGGATGAGATTATATGATTCGTTGATTATGTGATTATGAATGAATATGAGTAATTGTTAGCTATGAAATGATGTATAAGTCTTTATTGTCGTAACGGTAAATCCTGGAGTAGTGTATTTAGTTTCCATCATAAGACTTTGAGTTTAAGCAAAGCGACTTAGGAGGCTTATGGAAGCACAGAGTGGTCTAACCATAAGGCTTTAACATAAGCAGAGTACTCATAAGACTTATAGAAGTAGACAGAGAGCGATCTGACCATAAGGTTTCAGAGAGTAAGCATAGTATACTTGTAAGGCATATGGAAGAAGGCAGAGAGCGGTCTGACCATAAAGCTTCTGGAGTAACCACAATATACTTGTAAGGTTTATGGAAAAAAGAAGGATGACTTTGAGAGAAATCAAAGTGCGGTATATTACGAAAAATAAAAGATATAATAAAGTGAATTAATGGCATCGGGATAATTGTATGTATAAATTGTAGTGATATATGATTGAATTATATATGATGAGTGTGTTTAATAATTGTATGTTATGGTTAGCTTACTCTTATTTGTTTGTGCTATAATCGTATAACTCATGTTGCTATACTTGAGCATATGATGTTGCATATGCAGTTAAAAATGCATAGAGATGAAAGACATGTTGGGAAAAACTTTTAGGGGCTTTTTGATAAAAATAAATTTGTATCAGAAAACTATGTTATTAAAGAATTGTTAGTTTAAATTCGAACTTATGTTAAGTCGTGAAGACTGTGTTGTTTAAGATTTGTAAGTTTTTGAAACTGTACTCATGTTGAATCGAAATAAAGTTTTGATTATTGATATCAGATGTCAAATTAAAATTTTGTTTTACCACTCGTAATATCCTAAAGAAATTGTGCTACTCTCACTACATGTCTCACCTCTTACTACTTTCACCTCATACATTACTGAGCAACACCATGGAATATCTTCATGAGAGCCATGAAATTACGTCAAACCCCATCATCTACTATGCACACATGATCAAGACACACTCATCATCGTCATAACATTATACATGTGTGAACAACTACCATACATATTAATATTTAAATTGCATTTCCCGCAACATCATGCATACCATCATATTCATCCACCATAAACATATACGTAATCATTTTCTCAAACTATAAATATCAATTTTCTTATAATATAATCAAATATGAGATCAGATAATTGATTATTTCAGACAGTTTTAAGCAAATACAACTAATCAATTATTAGACTTAATAATCGATTATCTTAAAATTGATTACAATTCTTGACCTAAAACTCATCCAAATAACCAGTTTAGTATTCTTGACACTAAAGTAGACCAAGAAAATAAATAAGTAAAAACTAATAATATAAATAAACAATAGAAAATAATTTAAGATAATTGAGAGACCAACTTTTGATGAGGAAAAATGCAACCTTATACTTAAAATATATACGAAAATAATATGTATTTAAATTAATTTAATAGTATATGTATTTAAATTAATTTAATAAACACATATTAACAGTGAAGATTTTTCTTACATTAACATGTATACCTTTTAATATATACGACCTAATATTTGTCTTTATTTGTTTTTATTATCATTTTTAATAAAAATTACTTTAGAGTTAAATAAATATTTTCTATAATAAAAAAATAGTGGAAGCATGAGAGCTTAGCACATATTTCTCAAGTAGCTAACAGACATATTTAGACTGTCAAATACTGTTTCTGACTATACTTTTTAGAATTGTGTGCCTCTAGATGTTGTGCAATGACTCATATGACCAGATGGAATTTTGTAACTTTTTATATAACATTATTATTTATGTTATGAAAGTACTTTTTTAAATTAATTTTAATTATGTATATTAACCATAATTTCTAAATTTATAAATATGAATTTTCTTAAATAATAATATTTAATGAATTAATGTGGTAAAATTTATTATTTATATTTAAATCTATCATAATATTGTTTTACTTATATATAAAAATTTGAGGGAGTAATGCATTCATTTCTGGACGAAAATTAAAAAAATAAATAATATGGATCCAATATTACATAAACATTTCTTACACATCTCCCAATTATAAAAATACAACTAAAGTGACTATTTATGGTAGTTAAGTTTTCACATGGATAAATATATTTTAATCAAATATATTAAAATTAAATTCGCAATAGATATTTTTCAAAAAAATATAAATTTAATTTTAGTTTGATAATAGATACTGGGATGTATGATTTTTCAAATTATTGATAGTTGTTAAAAATATCAAAAATGAATTTGAGAAAGAAAAAAAAACAAAAATAGACCAAGAAAATAAATAATTAAAAAAATTAATTATATAATTAAACAAAAGAAAATAAATTAAGGCAATTGAAAGAAAAACTTTTGAGAAAAAAAAGTGCAACAGCATACGTAAAATATATACGAAAAAAATAATGCAAAAGAAAATACAATATTTGAATAGTATATATATATATATATATATATATATATATATATATATATATATATATATATATAAAGCGTTTTATAGGTATTTAAATATCTCGTTTTTTTAATTATTTTTTAATAAAAATCCATTTTTTATATTTTTTTAAATTTCATGTTAACATATATTTTTTATTTAATTAATATATAAATATTATCTATGCCTATATACAAATTGGATTCGTTTTCTTACAATTTTTTTCTAATTTTACCCTTCAAGTAACCGTTACTTTAAATTCACATATTTACATTTTCATTTTTATCCTTGACCGCATCTAATTTTAATTATTTTATATATTAAAATAATAATTTTATTATTTTATCTTTTTAATTATTACTTTTTAAAATTTAAAAGCTATTTAATAGTAAAAGATATATACAAGTTATTTGTTCTTATAATATTTTGATAAAAATTGTTTCATAATTTCATAAATATTTCCTATAATAAAAAAATAAAAGTGGATGCATGAGGATTTATTATGTATATTTCTAGCCGATGTGACATTCGTTCTCCATAACAAATAAATTCGTGATAAATAATGAGTACTTACAAGTATTTATTATTTTATAGGTAATAGATATTAAATATTTTAATACATGCTTATAAATAAATCCGATTGAGTATTATATTATTTGTATTTATTTAGTCATATTTATGAATATTTAATAATTAAAAAATTAAAATTAAAATTTAATTTATATTATATTATATACTTTTAATAATTTTATTTTGAAAATTTACAAAATATATTAATCTGCAGGCATCTACAAGTATTCAAGAATTTTAAAATGTTCGTCAATATTTTTTAAATGAGTATAATAAGAAGTTGGATAACAAATGAAATTTTTTATTACAGATTAATTAATAGGTAAATATTATTCCTATTCAACCTAATAATCCGTTGTTATCATTAATTGAAACTGTAATACACAGTCTGTGTCTGGACATGTTTAGATTAGTATGTTTCTAGACTGTTGTATTAAGACGGATATGATCAAATGAAATTATGCAACTTTATAAAATCAATAATAATTTTTTTTAACATTATTATTTATGTTTTAAAAGCACTTTTTTAAAATTAATTTCAATTATATTTATTAACCATAATTTTTAAATTTATAAATAAGAGTATTTTTGAAAAATAATATTTAATGAATTAAGATGGTGAAATTTATTATTTACATTTAATTCTATCAAACATGATATTTATCTACTTATATTTATGAAGTGAGGAAGTAATACATTCATTTCAAGGTTAAAATTTGAGAAACATGGGTATTTACATCCCTCGTTCTTATTGGTTTTTTTAATAAAACCCATTTTTTATGAATATTTTTTAAAATTAAAGTTAATATCAATTTTTTATTTAATTAATATACTAAAATTATAATAATAGAGAAGATAATAACACATGAATGTTCATTAAAATAAATAAAAAATTAAAAGGAATAGGCAGGAAATTATTATTATTAGAAACATAAAAAATAAGGGTTTTACTTTGTTTTTGTTAACTGATTTATGTTTAAATGATTTGTAATTAGTATTTAAAAAGGAAAAATAAAATGTTTAAAATAGTATCCAGGCTGGATGTTGGTGGTAATAGAAGAGTGAGTGTATTTGATTGGAGTTGTAGCGTTAATGCAACTGAAGATTTATTTTAAATATTTATTTGTTAGCAGTTATGAGTAATAAAAGATTGACAATAAATGGTCTCATAATTACCTATTTCAAATATTTTTCACAGTCAATGCTAAAAAACAAAGGATAATAAATATTTAAGGAAAATAACATCTGCATGAACGAAAATTGCAGTATAAAGCGGTGATCTGAAGAACGGAGTAGACACTCACTGTCAACCCGTTGTGAATTGTGGAACTTTTCACGACATTCTGAATCCAAAAAACTGAAAAGAACAGTGTATTCAAAACGCCAAGCTGACGAAGCGAAAGCGAGAAGCGGAAACACCAAATATGGGTGTTGATTACTACAACATCCTTCAGGTCGATAGGGATGCTAAGGAAGAGGACCTGAAGAGAGCGTACAAGAGACTCGCCATGAAATGGCACCCCGACAAAAATCTCACGAATAAGGAAGACGCTGAATCCATGTTTAAACAAGTATCTGAAGCGTATGAGGTTAGTTTCTCTTCAAGGTTCTCACAAAGATTCAATCTTTGAATGGTGGGTTTCGTTTAAACAAAATCAACGATTTCCCATTTTTGTTTAACTTACGTTGTTTTCTCGTGGAAGGTTCTAAGTGATCCCCACAAAAGGGCACTTTTTGATTCTACTCTAAAAGCTCGGGTGGAACCTGCTGCTGATGCTAGTGCATCTGGTGATGGTGGACCCGCCCGAAACCAGAACCCGCTCCCCAAAGCACCTCCAATGGAGCGCAAGTTGCCTTGTACACTCGAAGAGTTGTACAAGGGAATCACCAAGGAGGTGAAAATAAGTCGATCCATCATACAGGCCCCAGGGTGAGTAGTTTGTCTTTTTGTTTCGACTTCCTGCATTCCCGTTTGTTTCTAATGCCAATGTGCAGTACTCAGTGCTGGTGTTATGGAAATGGTTTTGGTTTGGTGTAAGTACAGTTCCGTGAAGGTAAATTTTACTTTCATTGAGATCCTTAATTTGATGGAAATTGTAGACAAATGAAACTGGATTGTGGTTCTGGCGAATCCAAAAACCTTGATCTTGTTGCTGAAATTGCAGTTATGAACAGGTTTATAAATCCTGGGTACTAATTCTTGGATTTTGAACAGGAGTAAGGTTTCAAAGGGTATGGTTATGTAAAGAAGAAACTAGCTTGGCTTGTAACCGTTTGATAGTTTTTGCTCAATGTATCACCAAAGAGTGTTTTGCTGACTTTTGTTTGTGTTTCATTTTGTGGTGAGTGCTTTGCATGAAAAATAACAGTTGAGAACTTGCTTGCTTGAATCTATTGTGTGGACACTTTTTTCAGTTGTGTATTTTTACTGATGCATGTAGCTTGCATAGAATATGCTGCAAAAGTTTTTGTAGTTCTGGTTGATGTAGCAAATGGTAATTGTTTGTCTTACTGAGAAGCATTTGCTTTCTTAACTTTTGAAATGAAAATAAAAAGGACCAGAAGCTTCTGGTAATTATTTAACACTGCAAAAACTTGTTATCCTTAGCGTGATGAATTTTCTTTCTGCATAATTTCCTAGTTTGTTGTTTGATTAATTTCCTTGTGGATGCAGGCAACGTAAGCTGGTGGAAGAGGTATTCTTAGTGCAACTGCAGCCTGGTTGGAAGAAGGGCACCAAACTAACGTATTTGGAGAAGGGATATGAACTGGAAAATCACAGACCAGCTGATCTTGTTGTCTTTATATATGAAAAACTTCACAGAGTTTATACTAGAGATGGAGACGACCTTGTGGTGACCCAGAAGATATCTCTTGTGGAAGCCTTGACAGGGTACACTGTGAACCTGGTCACCCTTGATGGAAGAAACTTAACTGTGCCTATCAACCAAATTATTCATCCTGAATATGAAAAGGTTGTTGAAAGAGAAGGAATGCCTCTCCCAAAGCATCCAAAAATGAAGGGAAACTTGAGGATAAAGTTCAAAATCACATTCCCAGACGACCTCACTCCTGACCAGAAGCTCGAAATGAAGAAGCTTTTGAGTGATTGAAACGTTCATGTTGATTCACAGAGCAACTCTTGCGGCTCCTTTATATGAAAATGCATATTGGATTAGCATAATCTTGATAGGGTTAAGTCATGAATTTGGTTTTTACTTCAAATTTGAGATTTTTTTAGGGATTACAATTTTGTTTCTGTATTGCGGGTGTTGTGTGGTTCTTAGTCTGAGGTTGAGTCTTTGTTATTCAAAAGAGTTTTGAGCATAGAAATTTTTTGAGAAATAAAACTTTTCTTTCTTTGTTAAAGATGAAGCTGTTGACGAAGAAGTTATTATCCTCGTGATTGTGGTGCAGTAAATGTGTGGACATATTCTTAGCTTAGCAGCCTTTAATGTCTGGAATGTCAGGTAGTTTATATGATCAAGGTAAAAAGCTTTCCTAATTTCTTGAAAAAAGTAACAAGCTTTTCGCTTCCCTTTTTCCGAGACACGACTTCAATGACTTGGAACATGTTTATGCTGCTATTTTAGACAAATAGCTTCCTAATAAATACAGAGACTTTTCAAAAAAGGTGAGGATACAACATTAAACCCTTGATGTTTTCGAAAAGCGCTTTTGTTTGTTTCCAACACTCTAGAGATTATTGTTCTATTAATTTGTTCTCATATTTTCTTATCGCACTATTAAAATTAACTAAGGATCAATATCCGCAGACACTAATTTTGAAAGCAATAGACAATTTAAATAGATAGAGAACTCGCACAAAATATATGGAAATAAGAATTTGATGACTAAAACCATCATTTAACTTCATTTATCACTATTTAAATATAAGTAAAGCCTGAATGAATATTCATGTTGAGCCATCTTAATTTAGGATGACATAAATATATGCTCAACTTGATAAAAATTTGAAGTTTTACCCATTAGGTACTTTACTTATATGCTATCTAAGGATATATATATATATATATATATATATATATATATATATATATATATATATATATATATATATATATAGAGAGAGAGAGAGAGAGAGAGAGAGAGATAGATAGAAATGTCCATATATACTTAGTACAATAAAAGTTATGTTCTTTTTCTTACCTACTTTACCATTTTTGATAAAAAAATATTTTAAAGAACCTAATTTATATACGTATGTTATGAATAAAAGTGAGTTATAATTTAGTTGATATTGGAAACATAAGGAATGTCTTTATATCAGTAAAATTTACCACTATATAGTTTTTTTCTTTCATAAACTTAGTTCGTAAAATTTTGTTGGCTACATAAATTTTTGGGTTGTTTTAAGTACAAGTGTTTTTTTTAGAGAGAGTTAGTACTAAAACGAATAAGAGTTAAAAGTGAAAAAATAATATAAAAGTCAGAATTTGTATTCTTTAAATTACTTTCTCACATAATAAATATATTAAAAATTGACATTAACAAATATTTTTTAATAATGGTTAAATTTTATTAGAGACATGGGCTCAGTTGGAGAACTTAATCAATAAGATAGACAATTATAAGCTAGTTTGACATAAAATGATATAACTTTGTAATATGATTTGAGTAAGAAAATATTGTGTTGAAATTGTTATACTTTTTCTACTCTTTTTATATTAAATCCAATTCAATCTATTTTCAAGTGGTTTGAATTGGATTGAGTTTAATTGTATCAAGACTTTAAAGGATTTTATAAATGTTTAAGTATTAAACTAATTAAAAATTAAACAATGTTTATAAGAATTAATTAAAGATTTTAAGTAAATTAATAAATCAAGTTATAATAAGTTTATCCTAACTAATTCTAAAACATGAAAATATAATTATTTCATCTAGGATATAAGTGTAAAATTTGGGTTGGATATCAAGTCACTCTTACTAAACCCATTATTTGAATAAAAGTAAGTTAACAAGGTAATTTGGTTTCAGTCAGGCTTGACTCAATTATAAATGAAACTCAACTTAATCTAAATGGGTTCAACTGAATCAAGTTAGACCATTAGGTAACTCAACCCATTATAAAATTATGTTAGTAAGGAAATTTGGGTTGAGTCAGGTTCTCAATTATAAATGAAACCCAACTCAAATTGGATTGGATCAAGTTAAATATCATCAGGTAACTCAACCCAATATAAAAATATGTTAATAAGAAAATTTGGGTTGAGTCAGGTTTGACTCAATTATAAATGATACCCAACTCAATCTAAATGGGTTGGATTGGATCAAGTTAGATCATTAGGTAACTCAACCCAATATAAAAGTATGTTAATAAGAAAATTTGGATTGAGTCAGGTTTGACTCAATTATAAATGAAACACAACTCAATCTAAATGGGTTGGATTGGATCAAGTTAGATCATCAGGTAACTCAACCCAATATAAAAGTATGTTAATAAGAAAATTTGGACTGAGTCAGATTTGACTCAATTATAAATGAAATTTAACTCAATATAAATGGGTTAGAATGGATGAAGTTAGATTATTAGGTAACTCAACCCAATATAAAAGTATATTAATAAGAAGATTTGGATTGAGTCAGGTTTGACTCAATTATAATGAAACCCAACTCAATCTAAATATGTTGGATTGGATGAAGTTAGATAATTAGATAACTCAACTTAATTAATATATCTAATTATACCTATATATACTTTATTGTTTAAAAAACTTGTGATTTTAGTAAAAATCTATTATTTTGTAAGTGTAATTTTAAATTTTTAAAATAATTAATTCTTATTTAATTTTCTGGTACTTTTATTTTTTAGAAATAATATATATTTTTAATTTGAACAAATTTATTTATTTAAAAAATTGATGTAATGCAATATTGAATATTCTTTTTTTTGTACATAACATGTAGTGAATAGTAATTATTTCAATTTATAAAATTAATTTTTTTTAACTACATAAAATTAAATCAAACATAAAAAATATTAAAATAAAAAAATAATAATAAAAGAATTAAATAAACTATAAATAACTTGTAACTTTCAGTATATTCAAAATCTAATTCCTTGTTACTATTCCAAAATAACTTCAGAAGCAAAAAGTGTGTTCACAATATACTTATTCATGACAAGTATTTTTTTTATTCTTTGTAATAACTTAAAAAAAATAAAAATAGTAAAAACGTGTTTAATGGTGTTAGAAAACATTTATTTTCTGTTTACTTTTTTTTCAAAAATTTTGTTTTGGTCTTGAAAACGGAAAGAGTGCACTGCATGCATTTTCTCGAAAAAGGACAAAATAAGAAACCAGGACGGATGTGTGGATTATTACAAGATTCTGCAGGTTGAGACCAATGCCGACACTAAGAACCTAGAATTCGGAATGTGCTGCAAGAGTTGTTGTAGTTCTGATTATGAGGTGATTGATCATGTTTTGTTGCGCTGACATTTCCTTCTTTTCTTTTTCAGAAAAAAAACAGTCTAGGTGTTTGTAGTAATCATTTAGATAATTTATGACATAATTCTATGGTAGTCTGTGATAACCTAAAATTTGATTTTTAAGATTAAGATAAATTACTAAAATTTATGCAACATGTCGAATTATGGAATTACATCGGTCGAATAGAATGATGCATTAGGTTGTAGATTGTCGGCTTAACCCTGGTGGAATGTTCCCAGCGAACAATCCATTGAATGCGCATCCGGACAAAGCGGTGCATCTATGTCAGGGCAGAAACCCTTACTTATTTGTTTATGTCTAGTATATGGTGTCTGAATATTTCTGACATTTGTTAGTAAATATGTTAGATGATTAAATGTAGTATTTTTATTATGTTTATCCTTTTTTTATATTTTTTATTATATATATATATATATATATATATATATATATATATATATATATATTCACATAAAGTTAGTACAATTATGTTCAAAGATGAACAAATTAAAAATAAAAGTAAGTCTTAACAAAAGATATTTCTCTTAATTTCCTCAACAACAGCTGATGAGATTTATTTTATAAATTTATTGTGCATACAAAAAAATAGTCTAATGATAACCTATAAATCTTTATCTATTCTTTCATTGCCGGAATGGTTAATGTTTTTATTTTAATACTATGATAAATGAATAGAAGCTATTGAAAAGGTATTACAACTTGCATAATACTTTATTCATATATTTGCATACCATAATAAACTTTGAAATACATCTTATGACATTTTGAAATAATTATCCAGTATAAGAATAATTTTAAAAAAAAAAGCTAGATAGGGGATGAGACTATATAAAAAGAACATAACTAAACATGAAACAATATAATAATAGAGGAATTTAAGAGAAATTCTTATTAGAGATAAGTTGTGTGTTATGTGTGACCAGTAATCATTTCTTTTTTTACATGTAACAATCTCACATAAATTAAACTTATGTGAGAAATGGATAGGAGTAAGTTCTGTATCGCATAATCAAGCTATCTATACTTACATCTCACTTGGTTTAAAAGAATTTATAAATCAAATGTGGAAAGTAACGAGGATAGTCATAGTGAAAGATATATGGCAACAAAGAAATAATATTATTTTTAGTAATAATAAGATAAATGTATTAAAAAATATTGAACTGCATAAATTAAGACATGTGAAGTTGAATTATAAGTAAAATCCAACAGCTAACTTCTCTGTCCTAAATCTTCAGTAGTATAAGGTATGGGATGAATACATGGTATAAGCGTGGAATACAAATATAAAAAATCTTGTTATATATGAGCCACCAAGAGGTTTTATATTTGATCCAAATTCAACCTTTGCATTCTATGTGTTTGTCAGGACATACAAAACATCTTATTCGTATTAATATTAGATTATATCTTTTAACTATTATTAATACAAAAAGAAATTTTTATATAATGTTTTTATACTAGTTATAATTTATCAGATATAAAAAGTGGCACGGTAACAATTTTATAAATATAACAAATTTTTCTATACCTATAGGATCAAGAATAGAAAGTGACATAATGACAAATATGCAATAAATGACAACTTTTCTCTACTGATTGGACTCAAAACTAGTATAGAAAGTGACATGATGGCAAAAAAGTAATAAGTTATACAATTTTTTATATCGTATTAGTGCAAAAACGTTGTTTAACGTCATCCACAAGACGTAGGTTAAAAGATGGCTCGACGTATATTAATGGACGGTGGCATTACCGTAAATAAGTTGGTAACCAAGACGTCGGTTTCTAAGGCAAACGACGTCTATAATATAGTAGACGTCTGTTCCTCCCTAACCAAACGTCCAAGGGCCTGACAGGTAGGCAAGAAGACAGTCTTTTCTGCCCCATTGACGTCAGTTGTGAGGGGGGCAGACGTCTATCTGGCTGCAATTAATGCTCTTCACCTGATTCCCAGGCGCTTAGACGTCACGTAATAAATAACCGACGTCTATAATGTTATAAACGTCTATGCCCATTGACTTGAAGTCAATGGGCCTGACAGGAAGGCGAGAAGACATTCAATTTCTACCACATAGACGTCTGGTTTCTAGGGGGACCAGCGTTTATGTGGATGTAATTAATGCTACTCACCAAACTTGCAGGCACTTCGACGTCCAGTAGTAGGGGGCCGACGTCTAAAATGTTATAGACGTCGGCGCCCCAGGTCAACCGTCGTCTACTTCCCTGACCGGAATTGAAAAGTCATTCCGATCAGTACCGTAGACGTCGACGCCCCCTATGTCCGATGTCTAAGTTGCCTGCAAAAGGCAGATTAAAAGTTATCTTGGACGTCACATTAGTGAGCTAACCAACGTCTAAATTCATGTCAAATAAAGCACAGACTCGCAGTTACGCAAACATCATCGTCTTCCTCCTCTCCTTTTTCTCTCTTGCGGTATTGCATTCCAGGTGCGTCTTTTTTTATTTAAACTGTTTAAACTTTGTTTCAGTCCGATTATATTAGTCTTTCATCGATTATCTTCTAATTCAACTGATTAAAATGTGTTTTCGTTGTGTTGTATTTTAGTGCAGTTTTGTTCCTCTCTTGGGGTAACGTAGTACCATATTCTGCCTTTGCTAGCTGCCTCCCAGAAAAAGCGGCGTCTTTTGGATTTCTTATGGCGTTTTGACCCAAAACGACCCTAGGTCGTTGCCTGGTTATCGTTTCACCGTAATTTTTTCCTCTTGCGGTTGAAAATGGAATTAGGTAAGAACCCAGGTTCAGTTTTGGGTTGAAATGTCATGAGAATTTCAAAAGACACAACCTTTTTTTGGGGGAAACTAGCAAAGACAGAGTGTGCTATTAGGCTATCCAAAGACAGGAACAAAACTGCACTAAAACACAACGACTATATTAGACGTCGGTTAATGCATACACCGACGTCTATAGTAACCTTAGACGTCGGTTAGTGCCATGATCGAAGTCTATACAATGCTCTTAGACGTCGGTGTAGGCACTAACTGACGTTTATATAGACGTCAGACATGGAACTAACAGACGTCTATATAGACGTCTGTTATATGTAAATTTGACGTCCCATTAACGTCACCTGTAATGACGTCGGTTGTGAAAAAGACGTTAAAAACCCAAAATAACAGACGCTTAAAGCCCTTTCTGCACTAGTGTCGATTGGACTCAAAATTGGTATAAAAAGTGATGCGGTGAAAAAACTGTAATAAATTATATATCTTTTCTATACTAGTTCCAAAATCGATATAAAAATTGACTTTCTATACTAATTTTGGAATTTGTATAAAATGTTAAATACTTCTTATAGTCCTTGCTTCCATATATCGGTTTGAAAACAAGTATAAAAATACGTTTTTTTAACCAATATAAAAAGGTTTTTATGCATTAGTAATAAAGAAGATTCATCATTTTTAATTTTTATATAGTCTAGCTGTTAATACTTTTTATAATCCTTGCTTATATATCAATTTGAAAACCAGTATAAAAAGTGTTTTTAAACTGATATAAATTTTTTTTATGTATTAGTAAAAGGAGAACATTCATATTTCTTTTTTTATATAATATTGAAAGATTAGCATGTTACTACATAACAAACCCTTCATAACTGGAGGGCATTACCGGCGGCTGGAATCCCTCGGAAAACGACATAATCCCTCGGAAATCATGCTTTACCGACGGCCTGGCGACGGTCAAAATGCCGTCGAAAAATCCTTTGTCCCTAACCATTACCGAGGGCTTTTGCCCTTCGGTAATTACGGACGGGCAAAGCCCTCGGTAATTACCGAAGGGCCGAAGCCCTCGGAAATTACCGAAGGGCAGAAGCCCCCGGTAAATACCGAAGGGCAAAAGCCTTCGGAAATTACTGAAGGGCTGTAGCCCTCGGTAAAGCCTTCGGTTTCATCCACTAAAGTATAGGTTATATTTGTCTTTCTTATCGAACCACACATACCTGCATAAAATGTTCACAACACAGACAAACCTGCCTAAAAGTTTCAAACCATAAACAGACCTGCATATTATGCATCCCAAAATCATCCATTCATTGATGACAAAGCCTAATGTACATTATGTTCTAAGAATATCATAATGTAGCAAAATAGTTCATTTCTAAGCAAAGATAGTCACCAAATCATAATGTACTAATAACATCCAAATGTACCAGTGATCCTAATGTAGTAAAATCAGCACTATGTTCTAACAACTATGATGAATAACAAAATCTAGCTAAAATTCTACAAAGTCTTCAGATTGATCTTCATCATCTTGCTCCTCCACAGATGGCTGGACTGGTGTGGGTTGAACTGGTGTGGGCTGGACTGATGAGGGCTGGACTGATGAGGGCTGGACTAATGAGGGCTGGACTGATGAGGGCTGGAGTTGATCCTGTGCACTTTGAGGCAAGACACTCATGACCATGGCCTTAAAATTTGTAAACTCTGCTTTCAAATCAATCATCTCCTGGTCACGTCGCTGCAGTGCCTGCGTGAGGCGGACAACTGCCTCATCAGCAGTACTGGTGGAAGAAGAAGGTTGGTGCTTGAGAGTACCTCCTCTCGATGCTGTATAGTTTGCAGCAAGTTGTCCTGCACCACACACTCGTCCCTTCTTCTTCCCACCAACGATGTCGACCCAGCACTGTGTCCTACGGATGTCGTCTTGTGCATTACTCGTATCATCCGGTGTAGGAGCTGACCCTTGTTCAGATCTAACCTGTGAAAGTCTGGTAGAAAATTCTTCCTGTTCAAACATTAAAAGCAATGTTAGGGAATGATACAATAACATAATGAAAGATTACTAATAGTAGCAATCTTATATATTTGCTTACATGAGTCTTCCGAGATCTTTCATCAACAAATTGAGTAGTGCCCTTCCGAACATGGGTCTGTGCAAAGACCTCATCAACATGGACCGCCCGTCCCAGAGCTTGTGCCTGTAACATAATTTAGTTTTAGAAGTGTATATGAAATATAAAATAAATAAGTTATATATGAAAGAAACAGAAAAGTAAAGAAAGTTTACCATACGAATGGCATGCTCATGGACCGTGATCGACCCACCAGTATGCAGGGTGCCACCCTTTTCAGACGCTCTGTTCCTCTGGGCTGTAGCACACTTCTTGCGAAACTCTGTTGAATTCCAATGGGCAAGCAAGGAGTTCCAAATGTTCTCGCCCAACCAGTAAGGGCGCTCCCTTGCAAGTCGGGCATCCCTAAAAATGTCTGAGAGCCGATGAGATGCTTTCATGTGGAAATTTCTATGTATTTGTGTTTCATGTTCAGGTTTCCACTGCACCTTCATCTGTACATTCATTGATAAACAAAACAAACATTGATTAATGACTCAATTATATAATAGGAATGACAATTACTTTAAAGTTGTTTACCTTAAAACGCTCCCAGAATGGCTTTCTGTCGTCTTTAGGTATTGCTCCCCAAGTAGGCCATGGAATCATATATTGTTGCTTAATCGATCGTGTGATGGCCTGGGAAGCAACCCTGGATGGAACAAACCTGCATACAAAAAAATAAAAGTCATTTCAATTTAGACAATCTTTAAAGAACAAAATAAGTTAAAAAAGGATTAAAGTCTTACCCTTTGCCATATGGCTCAATCCATGGTCGATCATGGAGGGGCGGATCAACACCATCATCATCACCAACTGAATCTACATCAGCAGATGGTGTGGCAGTCTCAGAAGGTGGTCTAGTAGATGAGGAAGGTATAAAAGTAGGGTCGGGGGGAGGAGTGGGGGTAATAATTACAGGGGGTGGAAGAGGGTCTGTTGTAGGGGAAGGAGGCGGGTGTACTGTAGAGGAAGGAGGCGGTGTACTGTAGGGGTAGGAGGAAGTTGAACTGCAGAGGTAGGAGGAAGGTGAACTCCAGAGGTAGGAGGATGGTGTGCTGTAGGGGTAGGAGGCGGGTGTACTGCAAGGGTATGTAGTGTAGTAGGCACCCTAAGTACATACTTTGGGGCCTGTCGTTGCCTCTTTTTAGGCCTTGCTACCCCCTTTCCTTTATCAGGACGGTCTGAACCTTCTCCCGTCATTGCTGCATTGAAATGGTTACAAATAAAGTGAAACAATACAAAAGAATAAGGAAGGATCACTAGAGATTAAAGTGAATCTATTGAATTGATAGTTCAATTTGCTACAATAGATGTCCAACATTCAATCATCTTCATCTTCATCATCATCTTCTTCTTCTTCATCTTCATCATCTTCTTCTTCTTCTTCTTCTTCATCATCATCATCTTCTTCTTCTTCTTCTTCTTCTTCTTCGTCATCATCTTCTTCATCATCATCACGTTCTATGGGTGCTTCTAATTCATCTCCATCACCATCAGGATCGCGCAATCCGGTTATAAGTTCAACGTCAATAATTTCTTGTGCTTGTGACATTTGATCAAGTTGGTAGGCAACATTTTCCTCAACCTCATTTGAGTCAATGCGACCTCTAGGCTTAGTTTGTATTGCTACAGCCCAACCACGCTTGTCAATATTGCGGAATGGTGGATATGGCACATAATAAACCTGTCTGACATTAGTCGGTAGAATGAAAGGATCAAACGGTCCATATCTGTTTCTCAAGTTGAGTTCGACAATGTTAAACCTAGGATCCACTCTAGTACCAGCTCTAGAAGGATCAAACCATTCACAATAAAAAAGTACTACTCTGTTTGGAGAAGCATTGCTGTTGTACTCTAACTCATATATTTTATGAATGATGCCGTAGAAATCATCATAAGAACCCTCTATAAGGCCCTTGACGTATACACCACAATTTGTTGTTTTCTTTCCTTTAGACCATTCATGTGTATGGAATTTGTAACCATTGATGAAGTAAGTGTGCCATACTTTCACACATCTCATTGGCCAATTGGATAGATGTCTTAACTCTTGAACCGTGGGAGTTAACGCCTGATTAAAACCCTACAAATATACCAAAAAAATTTTCAAGCAAGAGTCAAATTAACCTTGCTCAAAACATAGGAAAAAGTACGGACCTGATTTCTAAACCATTTGGGAAACTCTGAGTGTATTCTAGCAGAAGCATTTCCTTCTGCGACTTGCTCAACCACAAGAAATGAGCTGGTACAAATGAAATGAATTAGTGTATAAGAATTTAACCATTGCAAAGGTAAGAGTTGGATGATGACATACTCAAGGTACGACTTAACTTCACTGCAATTGATTAAGACATGGACATGAGCAGAGTTGAATTCAGCATCAGTTAACCAATGAGTGAATTCTTTTCCCGCATGACGGCCTGATTGTCGAAAAACTGATATTGCACCTTGACGTGGTTTACCTTGCCATTGCATTTCGTTTCTGACATTAGTGGGGGACAACATGAAGTTTTTGAAATAATGTGAACAAAAATACGTTGTCTCTCTATGCAAGTAAGCTGCACAAATTGAGCCTTCTACTCTAGCTTTATTTTTAACTGAACGTTTAGATTCTCCCATAAACCTTTCAAAGGGATACATCCACCTGTATTGCACAGGTCCCCCAAGCCAAGCTTCATATGCAAGATGGATTGGAAGATGCTCCATTGAATCAAAGAATGCAGGAGGGAATATTCTTTCTAATTTGCAGAGAATAATTGGGATATTTTCATCCATCTTTCTTAGGCAATTTTCCTCTAGTGTCGTGCAACACAAATTTTTAAACAAGTTACTAATTTCTATCAGTGGATGTAACATGTGTTGTGGCACACAACTAAACGCAAGAGGGATGAAAGTCTCCATGAATACATGACAGTCATGACTCTTCAACCCTTGAATAGTACCGTTTTGAAAATTGACACATCTGGACAAGTTAGAAGAATATCCATCTGGCATTCTGAGCTCTTTGATCCATCCACACACTATTCTTGCCTCATCTTTTGAGATGGTATAATTTGCTTTTGGTTTGAAGAATCGACCGTTAGCTTGCTCCTTCAACTCTAAGTCTTTTCGTGCACATATCAGAGGTAAATCTTTTCTTGCTTTGTCATTATATTTTGTCTTACCAATAACATTCATAACTGTGTTCAAGACGTTGTCAAAGAAATTTTTTTCAATGTGCATGACATCTAGGTTATGTCTTAGCAAGTTGTCTTTCCAATAGGGAAGATCCCAAAATATGCTTCTTTTAGTCCAATTATGCCATTCTCCAAACCCATCGATCCTAGTCTATCCAGATTCAGTGACTTTTGGATAGTCTTTAACTCTTCTCCAAACGTGTGATCCGGTCAACTTCGGCGGGGGCATATCCGTTTCAACTTGCCCTTTGCGAAAAGTCTTTTTGTTTCTTCTAAAGGGGTGATCAATAGGCAAGAACCTTCTATGACAGTCAAACCAACTACTTTTTCGACCATAACGCAATTGGAATGACTTCGTATGTTCCATGCAATGTGGACAAGCTAATCGACCATGCGTGCTCCAACCAGATAACATGCCATAGGCTGGAAAGTCATTAATAGTCCACATCAAAGCTGCCCTCATAAGGAAATTTTGCTTCCTTGAAACATCATACGTCCAAACTCCATTCCATAGCTTCTTCAAATCATCAATCAGAGGCTCCAAATAAACATCAATCGCTGATTTGGGATTAGATGGACCTGGTATTATACACGTTAAAAACATGTAAGGCTTTGTCATACACATCTCAGGAGGTAGATTGTATGGGGTAACTATCACCGGCCAGCATGAATATGGTGATGCAGACGCCTGAATGTATGGGGTAAATCCATCAGAGCATAGACCAAGTCTCACGTTAAGCGGTTCACTAGCAAAGGACGGATGTTTACGATTGAAGTGCTTCCAAGCTTCACCATCAGAAGGATGACGCAAAACTCCTTCAGTTTTGTTACCATCATGCCATGTCATGTGTTGTGATGTTTGCATTGAAGTAAACATTCTTTGTAATCTTGGAATAATGGACAAGTAGAACATTGACTTTAAGGGAATTGGTTTTTTTTGCCTCCGTCCTGCATGCATCGTATGATATCGAGGAGAGCCACAAAACTTGCATTCAACCAACAATGCATCATTTTTGCCACTGTCATTGTCATAGAATAACATACATCCATTAACACAACAATCAATCTTCTTGGCTTCCAATCCCAACATTGAAACACATCTTTTGGCTTGATAACAATTCTTCAGAATAGAATTGTTTGGTGGTGTCAAATCTAAAATCAATTTTGTATAGTGATCCACTGCTTGATTGGAAACGTTCCAATTAGATTTACCAGCCAAGAGTCTAATGGACACTGACAATTTTGACTGAGATGAACCTTCAAATACAGGTAGATTTGCCTCTGTTAGTAATTTGTAAAACCTCTAGGTGGTTTCATTTGGAGACTCTTCATCATGACTATCGTTTGCTTCTTGTTCGTCATGTCGACGAAGAGCATTGTCGACCATCTCTTGCATATAGGCAAATTGATCTATCTCAGATGTATGTCCAACAGTATTCGAACCTGATGCAAGCCGATTTTGGTCTGCATTGGAGGTCGAAGGAATCTCTTCACCATGAAATGTCCAAACCGTGTAATTAGGCATGAACCCTTTTTGGTATAGGTGAACTTTAAGTTCTTCATCTTTCAAAATCCTTGTACATTCGCACTTGATGCATGGGCATCGAATCCCTCCATCAAGAGCATAATATTGAGATCGTCGAGCCGTCTGGACAAACTCTTCAACTCCGATGATAAAAGATTCCTTCAAACCTCTCCTTCCGCTATAACAACGGTCGTACATCCATGCACGATGGTTGAGAAAATGGGCCATGTTCTGTGACAAGCCAAACAAAGATAAACTTAGCCAAATCACCAACACTCCATGTAACGTAAGTAATAAACCTATTACTACTTAAGTCCAACATGGAAGGCAATTTCAACACTACTGTTTAGGCATACAATAAGGTCATGCAAAGAAAAGTCCTTAGTATTGAAATGTCGTAGACATCCTAAGGGGTTGTGTATTAAATTTGGGGGAGAGAACTTATTATTACTAAAGTTCTCTTTTGTAGAGTACTTCCACATATTTTTCGGTTCTAAGTGTTTAAGGTACTTTAAACTTGTTAGGATAACATCAGTATACATTCTTAGGTTTAATTAGGTTAATTTTGATTTTGTCACCTATTAAGAACACTTTTTAGGCTTTAAGTAGTGTAATATTAGGTCCTTAATAGTCAAATCTTTAATTTCTTTGTATTTTGAAATTGTGCCCTTATTTTTATCTTTCTTTTATGTTTTAAAACTTGTGTACATATTTTTTTTACTGTTTTGGTTAATACTTATAGACACCATGCATTATGACCATTTTTAGCATATTCTAGCAACTAGTTTTAGGTTCTAGGGTGTCATATTTTGAGTTATAGGTTGTTTTTGATGTGTGAGTTTCTAATTAGCTAGGTTTTACCCTTTTAAACTTGTTAGGACAGTTTCTTAGAAGTTTCTTAGGGTAGTTTAGTGCAGTTTGCAAATCTTAACCATTCAAGTGCTTTTTTAGTTGTCATTTTGAGGTTTTAGTGGTGATTTACTCAAACAAGTTTAATTATCATAATTAACCACTTCAACAACTTTGTATGATGAATTGAAACATGTCCAAAGTGAAATTTAACTCAATTTTAAACTTGGTGCAATTTTTTATGATTTACTCTTACTAGTTTTAGTGTTCTAATTTTTAGGTCTATAGGCAGATTTTGTTTTCTTTGTCATTTGTAGTAGTTAGTTAAGTTTTCATTACTATTTTAGAATTCAGAACTTGTCTAGATACTTACATTCCAGTTTAGGTGAATTGTTATTCAATAAGTATTTAAAAACAGTTTTCATTGTTAGCACTTCTAAGTTGTCATATTTTGAGTTTTAGGTAATTTTGGTAGTGTCAGTTTTTTATTAGCTAGCTTTTACTATTCTAAACTTGTTAGAACAATGTCTTTGTAGTTTCTTAGGCTACTTTAGTATTATGTGTTTTTTGTCAAACAAGAACACTTATTTTAAATGTCCTTGGATTTTGGACAGAGAGGGAGAGAGGGAGAGAGTGAGATCAAGTTTGGAGCATTGTGATTGTGTCTATTACAGAGGGATTGGAACTAAGCAACCCAAGAGAGTAAACAAAAAGCAGAAATTAAAAAACATTTTCATACAAATAAACAAACAAAGTTCATGCAAAAAAATGAACCTAAGGCAGCAATAACAAGACTTTGAAAAATACAATTAAATATCATTAACTACATACCTTTTTCAGATGCTCAACTTCTCCTAAATTGCAACCCCTCCTAAATTTGGCACCAACTTCTAACAATTGAACACTGGGTCTTCCTCCAAAAACCTACATTTGCAACATATAATAATTCAGTTTTTTAATTGTCTTTAAACTTTGAAATGAGTTATAAACAGGTTACAATTCAAAATCACCACTCTACTTCCATTTTAACTCAAAAAGTGATGGTTTAAAGACCAAATCTGCATATAAGCTAAAATATGACCAAATGAACAGTGATATATACTTTAGTACACCAATTTAAGCTTGTTCAACCTTTCAAATAGCATAAAAACATCAAAATTCGAAGATCACCCTTGCTAGAGCCAATTTATGCAGCAAATTACACCATTATACCACTAAAATCTCTTTTCCAGAGAACCATCAATTAATCTCTGCCAAAGCAATGAAACCAAAGCAATGTTACTGCAATTTATCACTGAATCATGTCAATGACATGCTAAATCTACCCTGGTGATGAATTAGTCCAGCCTAACTCATTGTTCAAAGTTCATTTCTGCTGTGTAGTTGTTTAATTTGCTACATTATTAGCCATTATAAGGTCAAATTTCGGAATCTAGTTTTTCTATGCCAAATAATAGGTCAAAAAAGTTTGTTTTGATGATTTAAAGTTGTTGTAAAATTCTAATTGGACTTATAACCACTGTTGTGCAATTCCACTACTCAAAACCTCAATTTAGAGTTCATTTGTTGTTCTTGTAAGACAAAGGAAACTCGGACAAAGCCAACAGTGGCATCTGAGACTTTCATAGCCGCCCCATCATTGATACATCACTACCTCATTTCACAGGAGGTTATGTTATCGTATTCTCAGCTACCCATTATTAAATGCTCTTAGATCTCTCTTACAGACATTACTTCTAATTGGTCATAGACTAAATCTTTGTCTCCAATTTAGTTGCTCATTGGTTTATGCAGACTAAATCTCTATTCCAAAACTGTGCAAGCTGCAAATTTAAAAAACTGCCTCATTTCTCATCACTGTGCAAGATGCATTCTGTCAAAGTTGTTTGATTTTCATACAATGGAACCAAAATTGCACAGCTAACAGATTATGGCCAACTCAAATTACAGTTCCGATTATTAAACTCATCAGAAATAACAGGGTAATCAACTAACCTCGACAGCAATGCTTGAAGATCCCACACTCTGCAGACCACCAGCCCTACCTCGTCCGAAGCCAATCTCCACGACCCACCAACAGCTAAATGCTTGACGATGCCACACTCTGCAGCACCCCTACGTCGTCCTGAAGCCAACCTCCACGACCCACCACCACTGGCGCAAACGTCAGCTACCACAACCCACCACCCTGTCGCAAACGTCACAAAGCCGACCCACCCAAACTGCAAACCACCGGCCACCACCGAACAAACCTCACCGTCAGAATCGTACGAGAAGAGCTTATGGCAAGCAAATTGGACCTCTCCCAAGTCAAACCAACTTCTGATTGCAACCGCGAGAGAGACGACGACACAGAGGTACGAGATTTCTGAGATTGGAGGAAGGAAAATTTTTTACTTAAATCTATCGTCGACATTACCGAGGGCTTAAAGCCCTCGGTAATTTATTTGACCAAATCGTTACCGAAGGACTATAGGCCCTCGGTAAATACCCCTCGGTATTTAGCGCATTTACTGTAGTAATCTTGGAAATATATCTAAAAGGATTGATCAAGCTTAAAAGATTAGTGAAACAATATATACACGACGCAATGCAAAGAAAACATGAAATCACAATAATTTTAGAGATAAAAAATAATTATTACTAAATTGATTACTATAAATATTTAAAAAAGTACATTTATTATGAATTAAAAGTTTTAATTAGTTTGTAAATTAAGTTTAAATTAATCTCTAACATTAATTACAAACACTAGTGAAAAAACTATTTTTATACTGATTATAAAATACTTTTTATACTAATTTCAAAATCGTATAAAATCAAATAATATAAAAAAATTTCACTTTTCTATACCAATTCCAAAATTAATATAAAAAGTATCACTTACTATATCGATTCTAGTCATCATAATTAGTATAAAAATTTCAATCAACACCCTTAAACACTCAATCACCCCAAACTCTAAATAAAAATAAAGGAAATAAAGAGGAGATAGTGTCCAGAGTGCAACCAAAAAGCTATATTCAATAATTGCTTAAACTATATTCAATCATTTTACAAATATATTTATTTTGGATAGAATAACTAGATGAAAAGGAATGAGAGGAACTCCTGTAATAAAAAATTAATTCAATTTCTCAAACTTACCTAACATGTGATGCCCTCTTTATCATTTCAATATTTAATTCGATAAATGCTTTGATGTGTCATTCCAAAATTGAAGTTTGGCCTTTCCTATGTTTCGTCCCATCTCATCTTTCGTATACCTTTGGTGACCAATTCTCTCACCAAGTCCAGTGACTCAATTGGTATCAAACAGAAAGAGGTGAAAATGTTAGTGTCTTGAAGAAAAAGTAAAGCTACCTTGGTCTCATTATTTATTGTAATTAGTCCATGTAACAAGTGAAGTGGATGATGCGAGAAAAGCAGTTGCAAGGAGCGGACACGCGGCATGAGTCTGGTACAAATCTCTTCCTTATTTTCTCTGTATCCTTCCACAATTCTATTCTCTTTGAAAAGTCTATTCTCATCTTCCCCTATTCTTCTTCTTTTGGAATCATATTGACCAATGGGATACATAATAGAAGAATGCTTAATTCTTTCTGTTGCATTTTATTATGTTGCTTTTCATTCTTGTTGTAAACAAGATACAAATTATACTTGTTGATATCTGTTATAAATAAAATTCCTTGTTACATTGGTGCTTTTATTGATGTCAATGGCTGAAAATACTTGTATGAAAGAGATGCAAACCTAGCTCACTTCTATTTTGAATTGGATTGAGAAACAACTGAATCGTGATAAAGCCAATCGAGACCTGATCATTCAATTTCAAACAACAAACAACAATCGAATGGATCAGATGCAGAAATCGTTCGATCGTTGACGCATGACAACAATCATCACATTGATGATTCGAACTCAACTGTTTCACCATTATTGGTGACACCATCTAGTTCTACGGTGTCGGTATGAAATATTTTCTTTGGATTTTCTCACTTTGATGGCACCACATCGATGTTAGAGTGGATTTTTAAAGTTGAGCGGTTTTTAATTATCACCATACTCTTGACCAAGAGCAAGTAGATATAGCTTCATTCATTTTGAGAAGGATGTGATTTTGTGGTTTCAAATGTTGCACCATACGACATTAGTTTGGACATGGTCAGATCTGACTAGAGCCTTGGAGAGCCTTTTTGGACCATTTCCTTTTGATTCTCCCACAACAAAATTGTTTAAACTATATCTGTCAGGAACAATTTCTAAGTATTACTTGAAATTCTAGCACTAGGTAATAGATCTAAAGGTCTTAGTGATGGAGTTGTGTTGAATTGTTTTTTAAGTGGCTTAAATCGTGATATCATAAGGGATATGTTGTGGCCCAATGTCCTACTAATCTTCTTATAGTAGTGTCTTTGTACAAATTGTATGAAGAAAAGTATACTCTTGTTGTGCATCAACGTTCTACCAATTACACTCAGATATTCTCCACTTTCATCTACCAGTGCCAATCTTAATGCAACAAAAAATACATCTAAACAGTTTTTACCATCACTGCTTCCAACACCTACCAATCCACCAATCAGAAGCTCCAATGTTACAAAAATTACACCCGCAGAGATGCAATTGAGGAGAGAAAAAGGCTTATGTTATTTTTGTGATGAGAAATTCACTTTTAATCATAGATGTTCTAACCATTAGTTGTTGATGTTACAACTTGAAGAGGAGGATTTTGAACCTGATAATGATACTGAAAATCTTCAATTTGTCACTTATACAACCAGTGAAGAAGGATTATAAGATAATCATCATCTGTCTTTAAATGCTATGAAGGAGGCTTAGGAGTTAACACCATTTGTTTTGTTTCTCATATTAATACTTTTCCAGTCACGATATTAGTGGATGGAGGCAGCTCGAATAATTTTTTACAGCCAAGGATTGCTAAGTTTCTTAAGTTGGCCATAGAATCAGCTCCATTGTTCAAAGTCATGATGGAAAATGGAAATTATGTGAAAACTGAAGGAATAATTAAAGCTCTCAATATTTAAGTTCAAGGGGCTAGATTTGAATTTTCTGTCTTTTTGCTACCCATTTCAGGTGCTGATTTGATTTTGGTGGCCAACTGGTTAAAAACCATAGGATCTCACATTGTTGGTTATGATGCATAGTAATTAAAGTTTTTACATGCGGGAAAATTTATAACTCTACAAGGGAATATTGATTCCTCACCTTCTTAGGCACATTTACATCACATAAGAAGAATGGTTAACACCGATTCTATTGTTGATGTTTTCAGTGTGTAGCTGGTTAAAAATAGTTTTTATCAGTTTCTTTTGCTTGAACTACCTGATAATGTAGAACCAGAATTGACACTATTGTTACACACTTACAGTTCTATTTTTGATGTACCTAAACCCTTACCACCTCCTAGATTCTAGGATCATTCAATTCCTTTGATGAAAGGCTCGTAACCTGTCAAAATTAAACCTTACAGGTACCCACATAGTCAGAAAGCAGAAATTGAAAAACCGGTGCAAGGAATGCTTGATGAAGGCATAATACAACCAAGCAAGAGTTCATTTTCTTCTCTAATCATCCTGGTCAGGAAGAAAGATGGATAATGGAGGGTATATACTGATTATCGAACCCTAATGTCATTATAATTAAAGATAATTTTCCTATTCCCTCGGTGGATAAGCTTACAAATGAGCTATTTGGAGCCACATTCTTTTCAAATGTAGATTTAAGATCTAATTATCGCCAAATCTTGTTGAATCCGGAAGATAGATATAAAACTGCCTTCAAAACCCACCATGGACATTATGAACGGGTTGTAATGCCTTTTGGGTTAACTAATGCTCCAACTTCCTTTCAAAGTCTAATGAATGAGATTTTCAAAGAGTATTTGAGGAAATATATGTTAGTCTATTTTGATGAAATTTTAGTGTGCCGCATGAAGGATCATTTGTATCATTTGGAATTAGTTTTGAAAACATTACAACAGTAGCAATTATGCCAAACATTCAAAATGTTCATTGGGTGTGAGGGAAATTGATTACTCGGGCCATACCTTATTAAGTACGGGTGTTGCCATGGAAACCTCTAAACTAGAGGCTATAAAATAATGGCCTATACGTATGACAGTCAAACAATTGTGAGGGTTTTTAGGCATCACGGGTTACTGTAGGAGATTTGTCAAGGTTAGTCCACAATAGTTGCACCTCTAATAGATTTGTTGAAAAAAGAATCATTTAAATGGAATCAAAAGGCATCTGTAGCATTTGTAAATTTGAAGGATGTTATGACTTCTTCTCTTGTACTTGCCATTCCTAATTTCAAAGAGCCATTTGTTTTGGAAACTGATGATTCGGAGTTTAGAATTGGAGTTGTCCTTAGCCAAGCTCAACATCCAATTGCTTATTTTTTAAAGAAAATTTCTCTTAGAATGCAGAAACAATTTTTTTACCTCAAAGAATTTAATGTCATCACAAAGGCTTTGGCTAAGTTCAGACATTACTTGATGGTAAACAAGTTCATCATTAGAACATATCAGAAAATCTTGAAAGAATGTTTGAGCAACAATTGCAAACTCTGGAGCAAAAACAGTGGCTTCCTAAGTTTTTAGGCTATGACTTCATTATACACTGTAAGCTAGGAAAAAAGAATATCCCAGCTGATGCTTTATCTAGAAGTTGTTTTATGGCTTGATCAGAGTCCAATTTTTAAATGGCTAAAACAAATTGCCATAATGACAATGGAGGATGCAGACTTGAGGAAGTTGATGATGCAACATACTCAAGGTACATTACCTACTAATAAGTTTATGGTTAAAGATGGCATAATTTTCAAAAGAGGAAGATTGATGATACCAGCTGAACTGAATTTGAAGAACCAAATTCTGTAGGAGTTTCATGACTCTAAAGTTGGGGGTCATGCTGGCAACACTAAGACTATAACTAGAATATACAATCAATTTTATTGGCCATAGATGCAGGAAGATATTAAGAATTATATAAGAAAGTGCAACATTTGTCAACATGCCAAAGTGGACTAAGCTTTGCCTTCTGGTTTATTACAACCATTAGCAATACCTCAACAGATTTGGGAGGACATAGCTATGGATTTCATTACAAATCTTCCTCTTTCACATGGTTTTTCTACGATCATGGTAGTAATTGACAGGGTTTCCAAGTTTAGGCATTTCATTCCTTTAAAAGCTTATTAAAACAATAAGATAGTGGCAGAAGCTTTTATTAATCATGTGGCAAAGATTGATGGTTTTCCTAGAACCATTGTATCAGACAAAGATAAAGTTTTTATCAGTTCTTTTTTGCAACACTTATTCAAAGCTTAAGGCACTACTTTGGCAATGAGTTCAGCATATCACCCCCAAAGTGATGGCCAAATGGAGGAACTTAACAAGACATTAGAGATGTATTTGCGGTGTTATGTTTTTTAGAGCCCAAAGCTTTAGTACTCTATGCTTCCTTGGGCACAATATTGGTATAACTCTTCTTATCATCACAACATAAGAATGAGTCCCTTTAAAGCTGATTTTGGTAGGGAACCTCCTACGGTCATTCTTTATGAAGTCAATGCTAAAGATCCTCCTAATATTCAGAGTCTTTAATCCATAGGGACAAAGTGCTGCAACAGCTCAAGCACAATTTGATGAGAGCTCAAAATTATATGAAACTCCAAGCAAATATGAAAAGAAGAGAGCTGCAACTGCAAATTGATGATCTGGCATTAGTGAAACTGCAGCCATATAGACAAAATTCTTTGGCTCTTAGAAAGAATAAAAATTGGGCATGAGGTTCTTAGGCCCATTTGAAGTAGCGGAGAAGATCGGTAAAATTGCTTACAAATTAAAGCTTCTCATATAGTTAGAATTCGTCCTTGTTTTCCACATTTCATTGCTCAAAAAGTTTGTGGGAAATCAGTCTAAAAAATACTTACCCATACCTTTGACCAGTAATGAGTTTGGACCTGTCATAAGTCCAATGAAAGTGCTAGATAAAAGAGTTATAAACCGTAATTCCACTTAAATACTATAGGTGTTGGTGCAATGGCAATCTATTGAACCTAATGAAGCTACTTGGTAGGATCTTAATGAATTTCAACAAGCTTATCCTCACTTCAACCTTGAGGACAATGTTATTGCTAAAGGGAAGGGTATTATAATAAGTGAAGTGGATGACGTGTGAAAAGTAGTTGCAAGGAGAGGACACGTGGAAGAAGAGCCCCCAAGAAGGGACACGTGGAAAAGCTTGAGATCATGCAAGGATAATGTTTATTAAAGGATTTCGTTCGGTGAGAGTGACATGAGTCTGGTATGAATCTCCTCCTTGTTTTCTCTGTTATATTCTTCCCCAATTTTATTCTCATCTTCCCCTATTCTTCTTCTTCTTCGGGTGGAATCATATTGACCAATGGGATACGTAATAAAAGAGTGCTTAATTCTTTCTATTGCATTTTATTTTGTTGCTTTTCGTTTTTGTTTTAAGCAACATACACATTATACTTGTTGATATATGTTATAAATTAAAACCTTGTTACAATCCCATTATTTTTCTTTATCAAATTTCCACAGTTCTCGTAAAAAAGGGAATACATACAATGTTAACCATTGTTACCTTGAGCATGACGTTAATGAAAGTAGAACATGTGCTCTCCTTCTCTATGCACTGCCACTAACAAACCCACAAATGTGTGTTGTAGCTCCTGGTAAAGAGATGTTTCTGTGTCTGAAACTAAAAACATGTCATCAATTTGGAGGAGAGCATGAGAATGGCGGAGGCGCAAGTGAAAGAGTTTGTACAGAAGTTAAGGATTAAGGTTGAGGATGGAAATAATGATGCAAATGGATAATGAACACGAAATGAATAAAAGTTCAAAGAAGAAAAAATCTATTTTAGATACGAATAATTTTTAATTTAATTTATAAAATAGTATTTAACTTATTTAATAATGATTAAATAGATATTTGAGTTGTTTGTTTTTGTTGTATATATATATATATATATATATATATATAAAAGATTATTCTTTTGGTTGGCAAGAGTTTTTTTTTTATCACTTTCCTTCTTACTTAACAAATTCTTAAGAATTAGAAGAATAATAAGAATGTCTTTTAAAGTGCTTATCCAAAATCAAACACCTTTCCTCTTTTTCTATTTATTTTCAACAACTTGACATAAAATTGTAACTCTTAATGTGAAGAGACTTTAGTAATATATATTGATCGGAAGTGTTCATCCCTTACATGGCATATATATAAACACCAAAATAAAAATGATAGTTAAAAAGAAACATAAAAGAAACACTAGTGTTAAATAAATTAACACATCAAACATATGACTTACATGAAGGTAAACCTTAAAAGAAGAGGACACTGGTAAAAAAATGCTATTTAAACTCGCATAAAAGACTTCGGTTTAGGCGAAACCGAAGCCTATCAAAACACGGTGGCATTTTTGTAGTTTAGTTGAACTTATACGCCTCGGTTCAAAGGGAACCGAATCATATAAGCTTTATTACCTCGGTTAAAGCATACAACCGGTGCCTAAAAACCTGCAATTCCACCTACCCCTCTGCACAACAGACTTTTCAGTTTTTTGAGCCTGACCTACTGCTTCGGTTCACCTAGAATCGGTTTAAAAACGTGTTTGTGCCTCGGTTTAATTGCTAACCGAGGTAGTCTCACTTCAGGGGGCTAAAAGATTTAACCTTTATTTTTCTTCTTCCTTGCCCATTTCGTGCAGAACTTTTCCTCTCTCTGATTCTACCCCTTAATCCAAGAGTGTGAGCACTACCACGACCCCATGGACCGTCACGAGGCGGCACGTGAGGATGACGGAGAGCGTGGCGAGGTGGTGGAAGACGAACGTGAGGTCTCCGCCGCCGGTGAAGAACGTGGCGAGATATACGCGGTCGGCGGCGAAGTAGGCGGCGCTGTAGTCTTGCACGAGGTTCTGGAGGTTGGTGTTTACGGCGGCAAGACTGTGGTTTTCAGCCGAGAGGACGGTGGCGACTGCGAGGACCGTCGCCAAGGTGTCGTGGAAGAGGGAGATGAGGTAGCTAAAAGCTTTGGGTCGGATCTTGGAGCTCCATTTGCAGAAGATGAAGTAACCAAGAATGTTTATGGAGAAGAAGAATTGGTAGGCTATTGGAGAAGCATAGGCCATTGGAGAAGCGTAGGCGGCTACGATGGTAGTAAAGGAAGAAGTTGGTTTCATGCATAAGTTCTTTGTATCAAGTACTGGTTAGGTTATATATATATTGTGTAGTTGGAAAGGAAGGAAGAAGGAGGTTACTGCTAAGTTTTAAAAAGAAGATAGAGTAAGGAAAAGAGAGTCAGAGTGTGCATGGGGAGGGACTTAAACCAGGAAATGTCGTCTTACTCTTTTAGATGATGCCCACTTGGAAAGAGAACACAACAAAGAGAAATGTTGAGTTATGGGTGAGGGTAGACGAGAAAGGATGTGAATGGGTTGTGGTTACAGAGGAAGAGGGATTGTTCTTTAGAAGAAGAGAGATATGTAAAGGGGTTTATGTAGGGGTAGTAGTGTGTATGTGAATGAAGTGTTTAAAAAGATGGAGTTAGGTTTAGTAAGGAGAGGGAATAAGATGAAGTAATGAGATGGATGAGAAAGAGATAGTTTTTCTTAAAGTAAAGTGTTAGAGGGAGAATAGAGTTATGAGCAGGGAAGAATGTGTGTGTGTGTGTGTGTTTGCTTTAGTGTATAGGAGAAGGGTAAGTTTACTTTGTAAAGTTAGAAGAAAGTTGATGGTTACGTGAAAAGAAGGAAAAAATGTGGGAATTCTTATATGGAAAAATTTAAGTAGAAAGAGAGAGGAAGGGTTTTAATTTAGAGAGAAGAGAGTGCATGGGAAGGTGGAATTTTACGTAGTGCTGCTATAATAATTATGTGTTTCAGAACAGGGTTTTCTTATTGCTTTTGCTTTGGGATAGTTAGTAGGGGAAGGGTTAATGGAATAACAAACAAGAATATTTGTTTATGGATTATTCTTGAAGCAAAGTTGGTTTGAGAGTGAGTATATTGGAAGGAAAGGATGGGCGTGAAGGCTCATGGCTGGTGAGACAGAAGAAAGAAAAATGAGGGTCTGGGTTGTGATAGAAATGGATTTTCAGTTAGAAAAGAAGAAGAAGAAGAAGAAAGTGCAGGAGGAAAATTGGGTTGTGTGTGTAGGAAGAGAAAATATGTTAATATGAAAAGTTGGGTTCTTGTTAAAAGAAAAAGGAAAACGTTTCTTCAACAATGCCCATTTGACAACAAATTAACAACGACACGTGTCGTTCTGTCATTTGTTATTTTAAATGGTTTTTTAAATATGTTTAAATGGAAAGCGAAGGGCATTTTCGGAAGGGCATTGTGAGGAAAATTTGTTCGCGCCTTCATCCCTTCTAATCTCTCTCTCTCTCTCTCTCTCTCTCAAGTTTTCTCATTCCAAAGTCTGACTCCATCATTTTCTCTCCACCATTCCAAACACTCGAGACACTCTCGACTTGCCACCGTCATTGAAGTCCACCATTTGAAACTCTCGCTCCACAATTCGAAACTCTCGCTCCACCACCAAAGTCCTTTTTCTTCATCGTTGTTCGTTGGTGCTTAGGTCGATCTATTCTCTGCAGGAAGTCCTTTGTCCACCATTGAAGTGCTCGGAGGAAGTCTCGCTTGGGTCCACCGTTGGCGTCGTTTCTCGAAAGGTTTCATTTTTTCGCTGTCTTCGTGGGTTCCGCTGACAGTTTCTGCTATCACCCACTACCTCATTCGAAATAAATACCTATGTAACCTAATTCCCCCTTTCAAAGACCTAATAACCTTCAACCCATTTAACCTTCTACCCCCTTTCAAAACCCTAATAACCCCAAATGGCAGATCGAACTCACAAGAAACTTAGGGCTTCGTCTTCGACAAGGAGGCCTCGAAGTCGCCCACCGCCATCCCCTCCACTCTCGCCACCAGTTACAAGTAATGAATTGTTCTCCAACGTCCGAAGAATTCAAACGCTGCAACATTTTGGATTACTATAGCATTACAAAAATATTCTTGGTTTAGATTCTTCTTTTATAGGAAATGAATAGACATTGTACAAAATTATATTATTAAAAGTGTATTGTTTGATTCTATGTACATGTCAACTTCTGAGACAAAAAATCAATACGACTATAATATTCCTCATTAATTATTCTTAATATTCATTTTCGTTGTCTGTGTTTTTGGTTAAGTGAGTTTATTGATCACCTTGTTCGGTCTGTTTTTGAGAATTGATTTGTCCTTGTACTGATGAGGACTAGGAATAAAACAATAGGTTTACTAAATTGGTTGTTGTTGATTGCATGGAAGTTGTGTAAAAAAGGAACACCTTCAACAATGGCCAACATGGTTGATCAATCCAGAAAACTTTGGAAAAACACTGGTAAGGACTCATGGGGAGCGCTTAAGCCATGGTTGCGGAGCGCTCATGAACTTTTGGTACAAAATGGGATTTTTTTCACTAGTAAGCGATTACAAAGTCCCTGTAATCGATTACAAGTGCGTGAGTCCTGTGTGAAGGGTGCATGACCTCATCTGTCAACCTTGAAATACCCTTAGTGGGTCTTCCCAACACATAGGACTGACCAAGTTTGAAATTTCTTGTTGTGGACACCTTCAGCCATGGCCAATAGGGTTGATCAACCTAGAAAACTTTGGAAAAACACTGGTAAGGACTCATGGGGAGCGCTTAAGCCATGGCTGGAGAGCGCTCATGAACTTTTGGTACAAAATGAGATTTTCACTGGTAAGCGATTACAAGGTCCCTGTATTCGATTACAAGTGCGTGAGTCCTGTGTGAAGGGTGCAGGACCTCATCTGTCAACCTTGAAATACCCTTAGTGGGTCTTCCCAACACATAGGAGTGACCAAGTTTGAAATTTCTTGTTGTGGACACCTTCAACCATGGCCAACAGGGTTGATCAATCCAAAAAACTTTGGAAAAACACTGGTAAGGAATCACGAGGAGTGCTTAAGCCATGCCTGGGGAGCGCTCCTGAACTTTTGGTACAAAATTGAATTTTTTTTTCTTTGGTAATCGATTACAAGGCCCCTGTAATCGATTACCACTGCATCAGACCTGTGTCAATGGTGCAAGACCTCATCTGTCAACCTTGAAACACCCTTAGTGGGTCTTCCCAACACATAGGACTGACCAAGTTTGAAATTTCTTGTTGTGGACACCTTCAACAATGGCCAACAGGGTTGATCAATCCAGAAAACCTATGAAAAACACTGGTAAGGACTCACGGGGAGCGCTTAAGCCATGGCTGGGGAGCGCTCATGAACTTTTGGTACAAAATGGGATTTTTTTCACTAGTAAGCGATTACAAGGTCCCTGTAATCGATTACCAGTGAAAAAAAATCTCATTTTGTACCAAATGTTCATGAGCGCTCCCCAGCCATGGCTTAAGCCCTCTCCGTGAGTCCTTACCAATGTTTTTCACTGGTAAGCGATTACAATTGGTCTTCCATCCACATAGGGGTGACAAAACTGGACATTGGTTATAACAATCACAAAGGATGAATATTAAACAATACTACCAAACGACAAATGGAATGAAAATAACAATAACAATTCGAATAACCACTTTCTTTATTAACAATCAAAATAATTGTTTGAAATACAGTTATCCATACTTCTACAATTAGTAAATAATGCACTATTCACAAATTATAAATCAATCAAGTTTTGGACTATATCTAGTGTATGGAGTTCTACAGGCTTTGCTTTTGAAATGCTTCTGGTGTACTCCTTCCTTTATAACGGTTTCATGGCTATAAATTCCTCCTTCGAAATAATGGACTTGTGCTCCTCACTCAAAATTTCATTCAAACCACCAACAAACTTGGTTTTCAGTGAATGACAAACAAATAACTGCACAAAAAAACAAACCAACAAACACAAATCACAACCCTAAAGAAAAAACCCAATCAAAAACCCCCAAAATCACAAACAACAACCAAAAATAATAACCCAATCACAAAATACGAATACACAAAAGGGAAAAATTACATACCTTGTTCGAAGAAGCAATGTCACTGGACGAATTCATTGACACAAACGAAGGAACTTCCTCAACGAAGGGATAAAGTTCATACCTTTTTCGAAGAACCATTGTCACTGAACGAACCCATTGCACAAAAAAGGTAAGAACTTCCACGAAATCGACACCCAACCGTAATCTCCAACATAAGAGAGAAACCCAACGACAAAGGAAATTCCTCAACGTCCACAGAGAATGTTCATTGACCACTTGGACACCTTCAAAAAATGGAGAGAGAGACACAAAAAGCTTCAAACGAAAACGAAAAGCCTAAAATGGAGGAGGAGAGAGGAGAGAGGAGAACGTGCTAAGGAAAAAGGGGAGAGAGTGTTGAAATGGAAGAGGGCACTTTGGGAATATGAAAATGTCCAACCCTAATCCCTTTTTCAAATTAGTTTTTGAAACAAAAAATAAATTAAAAATGAGCCAATAGAAAACTGACACGTGGCATTGTTAATTTGTTGTAAAAAATGCGTTGTTAAAATATCACGATCCAAAGAAAAATATTATAAGTGTTTTATGTTTTTGTCTTCACGTTTGAAATAATAAAGGAAAGTGGGTTTTTACTATTAAAATAATGTTAAATATGTGCATCAGAAGGGATTTTTAGTTGACTTAACCTAAATAGTAAAGTTCAGATTAAGCAAGGATGGACAGTAAAGTTCAGATTAAGTAAAAAAATTCTACTAATAAATTAAAATAAAAATTAAATTTAAACAAATCTATATATATTTCAAATAAAAAAATTAATAAACTAAAATTGAAAAAAAGAAAAAAAAAACACCCAAAACCAAAACGGATGTCGCATATTCGTTTGGCCTTGAAACGGATGTACGACATCCATCAACGGATATACGACATCGTTTCAAGGCTAAACGAATATGCGACATCCGTTTTAGCCTGGGTGTTTATCGTCTTCCTGAAAAAGGTAGTACACAACACGAAACACCAACAAATGCACACATTTAAAATAGTAAATCTAAGATCTATGCATGCATACTAAAGATACAAAACGAAAACGAATTTGGTAGACGAACGACGAACGAAGATCTGCACCACCAATGTGAACGGTATCACGAACACCACCGCATCGCACCACATGGAAAGTAAAGATAGAGTTTGAAAAGTTTAGATGAGAAGTCACCAAGAGAAAAGAGTGTGTCGGAGATAAAAGAAGAAGAGACGAATCTCAAAAGCTTGGAAGGTGGGACAGTGAGCAGAAAGTGTACCTAAGGTTGATGTTACTAATATTAAAAGTAAAAAAAGTAAAAAAGTAAAAAAAATTTAAAGAATAAAAAAGATAAAAAAAAAGTTATTTTTGTAATAAAAAAAATTAAAGAAAATTGAGAAGGTAAAGGAAAGAAACGGGGAAGTAGAAGGAGCAGCACCCTTACTAATATATATGACAAAAAAGAAACCCAACCCGTATCCCTTTATTCCAGAAAAAGCAAGAGCTTTTCTTCTGTACCTTCCTTTTTTATTTCTGCGACCCCTTGAAACTTGTAATACTCAAATTACCCTCATTAAAACTATATTGAACCCTTACACCTTTTTTAATATTTTCTGGACTGAGTATTTTAGAAAATGTTTCTACATCTAAAAATATCTTTTATAAAATAATATATTTTTTGACTAAGTATTTCAGAAAATATTTTCAGATTCAAAAATATTTTTCAAAACATCCCATTTTAAATATAAACATATTTTTTAATTAAGCGTTTTGAAAATTATTTTTTAAATTTAAAAATATTTTTGAAACATTTAATTCAGATTATATATATATATATATATATATATATATATATATTATATTACGTTATAAGTAAAAAAAAATTATAACTTTTTTATGTTCAAGCTATAAATGGAATATCCTATTTCTACCTTTAAAATATTATAAATAAATTATTCGACTTAGTTAGGTGAAGATTACTAAATAAAAATAAAAAATAAAAAACATTATATCAATATATCACATAAATTACTATAACAATTGAAATAAATTACATCAATTATGATAGGAGATGAAGTTGTATGTTTAACACTTATAATATCGGTTCCTATTAATACTAGTATTATAAGAATTGATATTATATATTTCATTGAAAGCCCTTCATTAATGCAGAGAAATCTTTATATGTCGGTTAAAGGAAAATTTCTATATTAGTTTTAGAATTAGTATAGAAATAGATGGTATAAAAGTTTTAATTTTCTATACTTATTTTAAAATAGATATAAAAAATTCATATAAAAAAAATTATGTAAAAATTATTACTTTGGTTAAGACACAAATCAATATAGAAAATTTGACATTTTATATGGTCACAATCAATATGAAAATATTTCTATACTAGTTTAGAATGAAACTAGTATATAACACAAGAAATTAGTAAAATTGTGCTTAATATTAATGTACACCTAATATGAAACTGAATAAAATTAAATTATATAACAAGAAACAAATTAATAAAACAATTACATTTATAATGTACTTTTAATTGTCAAAGTATTATATATATTTTTTTGAAACATTACATACACATAAGGAATAATTATTAATAACTAATTACCTCCAAATTCAAATAATATTAGATACAATTAAAGTTTTACATAAATATAATTAAATGTATAAAAGACATACTTATTACAACAAATAAAGTGTTAAATACATTTTTCTTTTCAAATGTCTCTAGATGCTTTTTCACTTGTTATTTTCAATGCTTTGAATGACAACAAAATCAATAAATCTATATATGTAATATATTTTTTCTTATTGTGTCTATGATATACATACCTTAAAGATTGAAAAGAAAATTAATATTAGAATAATATATTAAATATATTCAAACCTGATAAAAATAATATAAGTTTATTTACCGTAACCAATATAGGTCGCAAACTAATAGTCGTTTGTCATTGCATAGAATTGTTGACTATGGTAACGATTCATTTAAATATTCCTTTTCTTATACTCAACTTACTATACCTATACCTATTTAAAGATTTAAATAATATTAGTGTAAACCAATAAAAATAATGTGTAATTAAAAAAAGAAAGTTTTTTCGTTAACCCTTTATTAAGCTCTTAGTAATTTCCATTACTAGTATTTTATTTAGATTGGATAATAGATTTAAAGGAATGAATGATAGAATTGAGGATTAGATGATTGATCTGAGGCCATGAAAATTAATAGATTTGAAGGGGAAAAAAAAGATTAAAATGAGATTATTTAAAATAAGAAGAAAAATATAGAAAAATGAAAGAAGAGTTTGAACAATTTGATTAATGTGAATGATAAAAAATTTAATAGAAAAATTAAAAGATGGTCTTTTAGGGAAAATTATTATTATTATTTTAATTATTACTATTATTATTATTATTATTTTAATTATTACTATTATTATTATTATTATTTTAATTATTACAATAATTATTATTATTGTCTTTACTTATATATAACATGATTGTTTTTTGCAACTGTACTGCATATATTTTTTGTTGTACACATTTCACTACTCATCTTATTTTATTAATATAAATTATTTTATTTTTTAAAATTTTGTATCTATTTTTTATAATGTTTTTTTAAGAACATATTTTTAATAAATGTAATAACATCTATACTATAATATAAAGAAATTTCTACGTATTTTATTTTCAATTTCATCTTTAGTGATTTTTTTTAATTTAACCATTTGTTTTGATTTGACTTTTTTTTTTAATTTAATTATTTTCTAAAATTAAAATAACCTTTTATAACAAAAAAAAACTTACAGAATAAATAAAAATTATTTAGAATAAAAATTATAAAAATTATTTATATTTATTTCTAAAATTATAATAGTAATAATTTTATTATTTTCTGTTATTATAAAGAAAAAAAATGAGAGATAGGTAACACAAATGCTTTACTGATGATTATTATAATTATTGTTATTTTTATTATCAATATAGTTATTAGTATTTTAAAAAAAAATATCTTTTTGTTGGTTTTTAGAGAATAAAAACAGAAGAATATTTGTTGGCTGGAAGTGTATTTTCTTATTAAATGCAACTTAATTTAAATACATTTAAAAATAATTGACTAAAAGATCACATCTCAAGATTCTAGCAACCACTACTAATGTCTTGGCTACAAAATAGGAAATAACTAACCCACTAACAGCCATTGACTAATTAAAATAAATAAATATGAAATCTTCCTAAAATCATGAAACTAACAAGGCAGTTCTCAACACTCCTCCTTGCCTTGGAGGTTGCAAACTTCTAGCTTATTCCTTAGGAATTCAAATCTGTTGAGTGAAAAAGATTTGGTAAATATGTCAACAGCTTGGTCTTCCATGCCTTGCCACTTTCTTGTACTTCTCTTAAGTGAAACAACTTCACATTAAAATGCTTGGTCTTCCCATGATATACAGGATTATGTGAGATTGAAATTGCTGCTTGATTATCAACAAAAACTTCTGTGCATTTTTCTTGCTTCATACCCAAATCTGTTAAAATATTCCTCAACCAAATAACTTGATTCACAGTTGCTACAGCGGAAATAAACTCAGCTTCTGCTGTTGACTGAGCTACAACCTCTTGCTTCTTGGAGCACCAAGAGAAAACACTTGAACCCATACTAAAACAGTACCCTAAAGTACTCTTCATATCATCCAAGCTACCAGCCCAATCACTGTGAGAAAAACCAAATAATTTAAAGTTTTGTACCTTGTAGTACTTAACTCCATAATTGACAGTTCCTTTGATGTATCTTACAACTCTCTTTGCTGCCTTCAAGTGCAATTCACTAGCACAATGCATAAATCTTGACAACAAGCTAACTGGGAATAAGAGATCAGGCCTTGTGGATGTAAGATACATTAGAAACCCAATCAAGCTTCTAAAATAAGCTTCATCTACTTTATCTGTTCCATCCTCCTTGATAAGCTTCTCTTTCTGATTCATTGGAGTGTTCATTGGTTTGCATTCACCAAGGTGAAATTTCTTTAAAATCTCCTTTGCATATTTTTTCTAGCAGATAAAAATCTCATTCTTCTTTTGAGTGATCTCCATGCCCAGAAAATAAGTCATAAGACCAAGATCTGTCATCTCAAAGACCTTTTTCATTTCTTGCTTGAATTCTTCAATTAGTGCTAGATTGCTTCCTGTCATCAAGAGATCATCAACATATAATGAAATAATTAAAGTATCAACACCATCATGTTTGACATAAAGTGTAGTTTCAGATACACTCTTTTGAAAGCCCAAGTGGAGTAAATGATCATTAATTCTGTTGTACCACACTCTTGGGGCTTGCTTTAAACCATATAAAGCCTTTTTCAGCAAGTAGACTCTTTCTTCTTGTCCTTTGATAACAAAACCATATGGTTGTTCAACATAAATCTCCTCCTGCAGAAAACCATTAAGGAAAGCTGACTTGACATCTATATGAAACACTTGCCACCCCTTTTGTGCTATAATGGCAAGTAGTAGCCTAATTGTATCATGTCTTGCTACTGGAGCAAAAGTATCTGAATAATCTATCCCAAATATTTGAGAATAACCTTTTACAGCAAGCCTTGCTTTATGCTTGTTTACAGAACCATCAGTGTTGAATTTTGTTCTGAACACCCATTTCACCCTAATGACATTTTTGCCATAAGGTCTTGGAACTAGCACCCAGGTTTGATTTTTCTCAATCATGGACAGCTCCTCCTGCATTGCAGCTAACCATTTCTCCTCCATAGCAGCTTCTTCAAAACTGGCAGGTTCACAAATAGCTATATTGCACAGTGATACATTGCTTTTTTGATAGATAATAGAGAGTAACCTTGTTCCTCTAACAGGTGGATCATCTACAGTGTCTTCAACCTCCAATTCAATGTTCTGACTTTTCTTTGAATCACTCTAGCACCAATTTTCATCTTCCATGAAACGCACATTTCTACTTATTAGAATTTTTCCAGTTTGAGGTTGAAAAATGCTATAAGCTTTAGAAATTGTGCTGTAGCCAATAAATAATCCCGCTTCAGCCCTTTTATCAAGCTTATCACGTTTAATCTGAGGAATATGTGAGTAACACAAGCAACCAAATACTTTAAGAAAGTCCAAAAAGGTTTAAAACCAAACCAGGCTTGACAAGGAGTTTGATTTTGCAAGGCTCATGTCGGAAGCCTATTCTGTATGAACACGACTGTATTTGCAGCTTCAGCCCAAAACTTCTTTGGTAATTCCTTTTGATGAAGCATGCACCTAGCCATCTCCATGATTGATCTATTTTTCCTTTCACTCACTCCATTTTGTTGAGGAGTGTAAGGGGCCCTTAATTGATGTTGAATCCCAGCTTCATCACAAAATTGTTGAAATTGATTTGCTATATACTCTTTTCCATTGTTTAACCTCAAGATTTGAATATGGCAATTTCTTTGATTTTCAACAAATGCTTTGAATTTGCAGAATACTGCAACTACTTCTGATTTGTATTTAAGAAAGAAAATCCAACACATTCTTGTTAGGTCATCTATAAAAATAATATAATAAAGACTTCCTTTTATGGATGAAGTTCTTTGTGGTCCAGCAATATCAATGTGAACTAGCTGCAATTTTTTACTAGCCCTCCAACTACTTTTAGGAAATGGTTTCCTTGTTTGCTTCCCGAATCTACAAGCCTCACATTCATCTGGTTTCTCTGTCAAGGAAGGAACTCCATAAACTAATTTACTTTTCAGCATGTAGTTCATTCCCAAATGATGGAAATGACCCAGCCTTTTGTGCCAAAGATTGACTGAGCTTGTTGTTACTCGAAATGCAATCTGCTCCTCCTTCATTGGATTAAATGAGAAACTTTTGCTCCTCATCTTGACTTTAAACATTTCAAGGCCGGTTGGATCTTTAATTGTGCAGACTTTATCTTTAAAGATAACTTTTAACCCTTTCTCTAGCAACTGTCTGACACTAAGCAAATTTTGATTAATTTTAGGTACATATAAGACACCAGAGAGGGCTTTTGTACCTATGTGAGTTGTTATAGCTATTGAACCCTGGCCTTTTACTAGAAGTTGTTCACCGTTTCCAATTTTGACCCATTTGTCTTTGGTCATGTCCAAACACTTGAACAATTCTTTGTCATAGGTCATGTGGTTTGTGCAGCCGCTATCAATCAACCAAGATTCATTTGAATTGCTGCTGGAGAAACATGTAGCAGCAAAAAGTTGGTCTTCATTTTCTTGTGCATTTTGTGCATCACCTTCAGCTTCTTGTTGGACATTTGCTTTGCAAATAACAGCTTCATAACCAATCCGATTGCACTTACTACACCTTGCATCAGGTCTTTTCCAGCAGCGAAATGGTGGATGACCCAATTTTCCGAAATGTTGGCAAGGTGGATAATTTTTCTTTTTACCCTTACCTTGATTTTGATTAAAAGCACCATTTTCACTGCTTGCTGGTTGGAACCTTTTGAAAATTTTCTTTTTACTCGTTCTCACATCATGATGCTTGACAGGGAGTGCACCTTGAACCACACGATCCTCTCTCATTAGCATGCGCTGCTCTTGGGCTTGCAAAACGTGTAACACCTATACCAAAGTTATCTTGGACAAATTCTTTGTATTCTCCAATGAGGCAATAGACGCTTCGTACCTTTCTGGCACTGTCACAAGGATTTTCTCGAAAATTCTGGAGTCTGCAAAGCCGCTGCCCAACAACTTTATTTTGTAGGCAATGCCCAATAACGTGTTTAAGTACTCCTTGATTGTCCCTGACTCTTTCATCCTTTGCAACTCAAATTCCCTCCTTAGGTTCAACATTTACATGCTTTTTATTCTGTCATCTCCTTCATATTCTTCCTTCAAAAAATCCCAATTTTTTTTGGTGATTTAAGAGTCATAATTATGGTGAAGATCAATGTTGTAACACCAGAAAACAAGGATGACTTAGCCTTTTCCTTCTTTGTTTTTTGTTCCTTGTGATTTTTTATTTGGGCCAAGGTAGGATTCTCTGGTAGAGGTTGAATAGAGTAATCTTCTTCCACAGCTTCCCATAAATCTAGTCCCTCTAGATAGGACTGCATTTTTATAGCCCACATATCATAGTCTTCCCCATTAAAGATGGGAAGTGCTACTGGAAAGGAAGTTTACTCTCTTTCCATTTTACGGGTCCCTTAAAGAAAAAAGTGCTCTAGATACCAATTGTTGGTTTTTAGAGAATAACAACAGAAGAATATTGGCTGGCTGAAAGTGTATTTTCTTATTGAATGCAACTTAATTTAAATACATTTAAAAATAACTGACTAAAAGATCACATCTCAGGATTCTAGCAACCACTACTAATGACTTGGCTACAAAATAGGAAATAACTAACCCACTAACAGCCATTGACTAATTAAAATAAATAAATCTGAAATCTTCCTAAAATCATGCAACTAACAAGGCAGTTCTCAACACTTTTGAACGTCAAATTCCATAAACCTGTGTCCAAGTTTTGCTCCTCGTTGACGGTCATCATGTCAGCTCGGAGCTTTCTTCAGAGTGGAAATTTTTGGGCCTGAGCTGGGTCAGGCCCTTAATGGAGCTGTATCCGTTAAAGTCTCACTATTATTCCTCGCTCCTCTTGTTGAACTTCGTTTGTGACAGCGATCTTTCCAGCGAAATCAGCGGTGCAATGTCGCCGGAATTCTTCACCCAGATTATGCACGATGTCATGTTGAGTGACGCAAATGGAGGCATGAGTCGGTTTCTGGCCCCTTCGCCGGCCCAATGTTCGCTTCGGTCGGGTGCTGAATGCGATTACCCTTTGCATCAGGAATCAATTTTTCAAAACTATAATCGATTCTAAACAAATGCACTAAGAATCGATAACTAACTTTCTTTCCATTTATTTAAATAAAGAAGGCTTAATACTCCCGATGGTCTCTATTTTCTTCAACTGCGTTCGATTTGGTTTACAGTCATTGCTCCAACTGTGCAATCTTTTTCAGAGATGGCATTTAACTTCTGCTATGTCACCATCTTCTTCAACCTTAGGCCCAAACAGAAACCGAAACCCTACTTTCTCTGTAGTCACCTAACCCTAGCGCTGCCACCCAACCCTAACGCCACTGCTACTGTCGCCGCAAAGATCGTCCAAAGTCACAATGCCGCCGTGAAGTCACACCTGCAGAGAACCATGGCAGCCATCACGCGCAACCTCCATGGTCACCACCATCAAAGTCATGATCTCCCCTAAATCACGAAACTCTCCTCAGGCCGCCACCCTACCCAGATCACCTCCGTGCCTCCACCATCACAAGATTTTCTCAAGCCGTCACTACCAGCTTCTCGTACCTGCAAATCAAACACAAGCATCCAGAAACAGAGAAAGCTGAATCGCACCACCCAAACTGCTAAGTCTTCACCGTCAATAATGCTGCTAGCCACCCTAATCTCGAACTCCATTCGAATCTTCATTCTCACGCATTAGTCATGAATCATCCAAATCTAGAGCTTCATCGTTAGCGCGATAATCCTTGCCGTCGTCGCGCAAAGCTCCCGAGCCATCATCTTCTCCAATCTGTAGAGAACCACAACAAAATCCAGAAAAATCCCAAATCAAAGAAACCTATAATCGTGCTATTGCTTGCCTCCACCGGCCACCATGAGTGCTTTCTTACACAACTAGGTTCGTCTTCTTCATGCTACCATGAGCCGCACAATTCGTGAAATCATCCTCCATTGAAGCAAAACTGCGAGTAGTGTTTTCCTTCTTCTCGCGGCGTAGGCGCATGAAGGTTTCCCCCAAATGTAGAACCCTAATTTTGGGGTGGTAAAGGGACTGCCACGAAGACTCTACTTTTGACATGGCATACCATCTCATTTGAAGTTTGCACAATTGGAGTAATGACCGTTAACGATTTAAACGCTCTTTGCAAAAAGAACTAAATTGAACAAAAATTACATTCTTTAGAACAACATTGAATAGAAAAAGAAAACCGAAACCAAATCAAACGCACTTGACAAAAATAGATCCATCAAGGTATTAAGTCAATAAAGAAAAAAATTACACTGATAATATTTTTTTTTTCAAATAACGAAATAACAATTGTTTTTTAATATTAAAATATTGAATTGAGATATTACATAGAATATAAATTAAATTATTCAATAAAAAAGTTAACAAATCAGTTTGTCACATGATCATGAAAGTATAATCGTTATAGATTAAGATTGGTTTTAAAACAAACCTTTGTTTTTTGTAGAGGTTTAATGAAGATTATTTCTAATGAAGATTTGAGGAACTGATGATCTTAAGTGTTAATATTTTAATTTTAAATATGTTGAATAGTTAAGATTAATCATTGAGATGTGATTTATTTTAAAAATTAAAAGTGATTGCGATTTTATTTTTAAAAAGAATAGTTTAAAAGATAAAAATATATTTAAACGGTCAAAGTTTTACTCTTAGACAAATGTAAAATTATAGAGTAGGATAAAAAGGTATATAATAACATCTAATATACTACCTCTCAACTTTTTATACCGTGCATTTGCATTTACATTTATTTTACAACTTTAGAAGGTCCGAAACAATGAATATAAAATAAAAGTATATTAGAAAATATTTTTATGGGCATGAATTTTGTGATAATGATTGGTGTTTAGAATCTCTTGGCAGTTAGCATTTGTTAGTCGGCAAAGACATAATGTAGCATTTTGATTTAGGTACACCTTACATCACTGCTAATGTTATGACCTTTTGTTTTATTTATTTTTCAGTTCCGTGTCCAACTTCTTCAAACTGTTTTGCCAACCAGACAACAAGCAATCTTTTACTTTTTTATTTTTTAATCAAAATCGTTAAATGATTTATAGTCACAAAATTATCATATCAATATATATATATATATATATATACATACATATGTATATATATATACATACATATGTATATATATATACATATTCACAAATACCATATGATATTTCATTTACTACTTTTTTACTGGGTTTAAAAACCTTTTTCTAGAATTTAATTTCTCATCACTTCATAAAAAAAAGTTAATTTTCCAAGTGGACCTTCTAAATTTTGAAGATATCAAATTTCCAAGCTAATAACCTACAAATTTGAAAGAGTAGAATATGTTTTTCATACATAAGATTTTTTAAAATTTTGGTTTCTAATTCCAAACCATTGTTTGGTTTTTAGTCAGTTCACTTATTTCTATTTAAGTTTTAACCAGTTCCATTCTTGGTAAACTGTTCACTAAGATTATTTGACATGATAATTAAATAGACGTGATAATTATTTATTTCACACAAATTTGTTTTTTATGTCATATGGTTTGACAATTTTCAGATTTAGCAATTTTTTATATTTTATATTTTTAGTATATTAACTAATATTTGATCAGTTTAGGTATATGATAATGTACTATTTCAATTAGGCTATATAGACGCTCCACTTTTTGTTTTACATCTACTTAATACTAATAAAGTTATATTTTTAATTTCAAATAAAAATAGTTTTAGAAGAATTAAATAGAAAAGTAAATATATTAGATTTTTTTTATATGTGTAATATTCCATTTTAATAGATTAAATCTACTAAAATAAACATTACATAATATTTAAGAAACATATAATTTAGAACTAAAAAGTGTTACTAAGGTCATCCAAAACTAAACCACTCTCTCCTAAGCAAGATGTATAATTCTAAAAGTCTAAAATTTATAATAGAAGATAAAATATCTCTCAAAAGATAATAGAAAAAACACAACCTTAAACTGAGAACTAGACGGCTGCATATCAACTCCCATTTCTTTATTTGTTTATACTAATTAAAGCAATCATTACAAAAGAAAAAAAATAACACAAGATAAAACAACACAAAAGAAAATGTAAGCTAATGTGAATTTTTTTTAGTAAAAATAGAAATATGGTTAACATTACATTCAATTCATTCATAAAAACAACAAGCATATCATAGATACAGACTAAAAAACTCAATTATTTTGATACATGCATTAGTATAAGATTATGATAACTTTTTCACTTGTGGTAACCTCTACTGCTATATAGAGTTATCAATAGATTATGACCTTCTGCTACTCTTATCACATAACTCATCCTCCTCTGCATGGGTTTGAATGGTTATTAGAGTGTTAAGATAACCTCTAATATTAAATTCTTATATCAATACATACACTAAAAAAACATAAGCTTAATCCACCTTGGATCAATGCACACCATCCTCATAGAAATCATATACACAATTAATTCTCTTAGTAACTTCTAAGAGTACATTATACACACAAAATTAGTTTACATAGAATGAATAAATAACTCTATTAGTCCCATGCATGAGCATCTACTCGCTCAACATGTAATGCTTGAAGGCCCACTCGCCCAATGAATAGAGGTCTCGCACTATGCCACTAGCAATGGAACAATTTTCGCAATAAAGAGCTTATTAAGCCTAATTGTCGCCCAATGAAAAAGATCAGGAGATCTCAAAGATTTAATTGCAAAAATTCATGTAGCAAAGGCCATTCACGCCCAACAATAATCAAGATAGTGAGTTCTCTGAATTTGTTGACTTTGGAGTTGCATAACGAGAATATTCTCACCCAACAACCACCGAGTTAATGAGTTCTCTAACTTTGGCGTTGTTTAGTGGCACAACCCTTGCTGGTCTAGTTTGTATAATTGCAAAAAATGAAATTATGCAATTCTACTGGTTCAACCATACCAAACTCAAATTAAAAGCTCCATACATACAACAAACAATACCAATTTTTATTTAACAACAAATGAATATAGTCCAAACAATCACAATTGTAATTGTTAGAATATTTACCCTATTTATATCATCATTATATTGTGTCTAGGGTTACCCTACTTATCATGATTATATTGTGTCTAGGGTTACTCTATTGATCATGTACTTTGTATGACAACTTTCTTATATATAATGAGAGTGAGAGGAATATTTCAAGCCCTTAAGAATTATTTTATAGTTTTAATCTCAAGTGTAATATTATTCTTTAGTTTACTTCAAAATTCATTATACAACCTAGTAATGAAATTTAAGAGTCTAACCCCTCAATTCAACATATCGTGCTCATCACGCATAACAAATGATCATACAATCATAGTATAATTACTCAATCAATAAATTTAACAATAATCTATAACTTATAATTACTTCAATTAGCTTTCCCTACCTGTAAGATAGCTCAAAAATCTCATAGACCATAAAACACCTTCAAACACACATAAAACTCTATCTACCCCTAGGAACAACACAAACACAATCAAGACACACCATTAGGACTAATGATCAGCAAAGAACCTTATGAAAGGATTAAACACCATATGCAAGCCAAAAGAATCACATGCAAGAGGAAGAACAAATAGACCAAGAAAAGGGACAAAAAAACCAACTTACTCTAATGAAAAAATTAATCTATCAGAATTGAAGAGCTCACTGTGAGGATCACTCTAGTGGTCTTTAATCTTCAAATAGAGAAGTAGGGAGTGATAAAGCTTATAGAGAAGTGAGAGAACTCTGAAAAATATTTTCTAGAGAGATATTGTATTTTTTAAATAATGAAACTTTTATTTATACTTTGATGATAATATTAAAATAATAGAGTGACACTATTTTAAATATACTATCAATTATAAAATATGATTTTCTAGGTCTTTATAATGTCAATACAAAAATTATAAATTTAGCTTCCTTTCAAAAATACTAGTTTATGAAAAACAAAAGAAATATAAAGTTAATATTAATTTTTTTTCTTGAATATATATTAGTATTAGCATGTAAACATTAACTAAAATAAATATTATAAATATTAAAAATAAATAAGATTAGTGTGAACTTAACAAATACTCATATTATTTATTTTTAATATTTATATTTAATATTTATATTTATTTAAGTTAATATCATAAATAATTAAAATAAATAAAATTAGTCTCAATTTAGTGAACCCTAATCTTATTTATTTTCAATATTTTTATTTCTCTAAGTTAATATTCACCAAGTGGATGCTTATTATAAAAAAAACTAAAATAAATATTATAAATAAATAAAGGTAACGTTAGCTTAGTAAATGCTAATCTTATTTAGTTTTAATGTTTTATTTATTTAAGTTGTCGTTTTAATCGACTCTAATTTATATATTCTTATTTAAGTTATGCATATTTATTGAATATAGACTATAAATTACTTTTAATCAAATAGTTTACATTTATGCCTTGTTCACTTAAAAGGAATTTGGGGGAGAGTGATTGAATGAATTTGAAAGAATTTGAAGATAATTTTGTTTTTGTTTATTTGAGTGGATTTGGAGATAAGTGAGAGTGTATTTGGAAGTAATGTTTATCAGTGTATGATTTAATTTATGTGACAAATTAAAAAAATTTATTTCAAAATCCACTCTCATTTACCTCCAAATCTACTCAAATAAACAACAACAAAATTTATCTTCAAATCTTCTCAAATTCCTTCAATTACTCTCCCTGAAATCCCTTCAAGTGAACAAAGCTTAAAGATGACAAACCTCCTCATTCATAGTTTTTTCTCTAAAAACTTAAATAGCTCTTATTACCACCATCTTCTCCGTCACTTTCATAAATCTCCTCACATTCATAATTTTCATTTGCATTTATCTTCACCCACATTCATCTCATGCATCCGCACTCATTTTTCATCCACATATATTCATCTACATTTTTTTTTATCTTCTTCATCCATATTTTTCTCCTTTTTCACTTTCATCTACACTTTTCTCCTCATCTCCTTCCTTCATACTCATTTCATCTATCCACATTCATCTCTCTTATACATATTCATTTCTTTCATCCATTACATTTTTTTTTCTATTTTTTCATTTATATTTTTTTAATATGAAGGTATGGTATAATATTTTCACTTTTTTAATTTATTTTCATTAGTGCAAACTAAGTCAATGCTAAATTAAATAAATTTTAAAATAAAAATACATCAGTGTTGGCTTAACCAATGCTAAATTGCTTTAATAAAAATTAAATTTAATTATTCATAAGTTAAATACAATATTAGATTATCCATTTTTCTTGTTTGCCACATTTATCAGAATGTATGTATTGTTCCACAATTTTTCACCGTCGTAAAATATAAATTCAACCTATTTATGTTTTCTAGTCCCTTTTGGTAGTTAAGTAAAGTAAATTTAAAATTTAAACAAGTTACATGTTAAATTGTCCTCCTAAAAAAACCTCCCTGAACGATTGCCAAATAAATGTTACATGTCTTGAGGAATTAATATACATTATATCTTCATAGTTGTTGTTGGTTTATTCTTCTTTTCAATTTGCTTTGATCCTGTGCTTCGATTATCATTTATAGATCGACCTTAGCCGTATTAATTCCTTTCTTCTTCGATCGATGTTCTAGTAGAGGGTAAATAATCAACTTCTATCTCTTTCGATTGCCTAATAAGGGTAAATAGTCAACTTCTAATGAGTTACAAGCCTATTTTATGTCATCCTTCACTGACATCATCATTATAAAATATTATGTGTTCAAATCTTTTGATTCTTGCTCTTTTTATAAGATTTTTCCTTTAATTGATTGCATGAAACACATTTCTACTAACTCTCGATTACAAAACGATCCACAATGTTTTGAATAATTTCTTCACATTTCTCTATGCCCTCAACAGATGTCCCCCAAAAGAATTCTTGTTCATACCTCAAATGAATAAGTATTCTCTTGCCACATGACCCATCCTCTTTATCTTTGTGACCCCTTGCCTTCTTTACCTCTTCATGACTTTCCAACATTCTCTTGGAATTTCATGACTATTTCCATTCTGGTGAGTGAATAAAGGTTGGCATTAGTACTTATAGACCTAAAACATTGTATGTAGTAATTAACCAGTTATAACATGTTTAGAACATTTCGTTGTCTTTTAACCAACTCCATATTTAATATTTTTTATATTCGTGTTCCTGTACAATTGTGAAAATCTACTTTTGTTTTGATTTTGTTTTGTTGTTATATGGGGTGTGTTTTTTTCTTTTATGGGCCTTTAATGACAAGCTCAATTCATTTTTTAATTTCCCCACTTCTCCAAACCCTATTTCTATTTTTCTCTAACCACTTTATTTGCTTCCTTCCCAAGTCTCTTTCTTCCTTTTGCATTCTCATTACACCTTCCTACCAATTCTTTCAACAAACTCTTGCACTTCCCTACCTTTTGTACTAGCTTCCATGGTTTCCTCATCTTTGAAGCATGCTAATTTGCAACCCATTTATTTTTTATATGCTTTCGATGGAAAAAAATAGGCACTTGTTTACTTTAGTTCCGAATTTGGAGGAGGAGGAGTCTTGAAAAATCTGAGGCACATGTAATGGTAATCTACTTTGTAGGTGACTTATCTTATGCTTTTGGTGGCACTAGTAAAAAACAGAGTTATTACCGCGCAAATTATGCATTGGTTACCCAGAAACTGAAGTATAATATTGCACGGTGGCATTTTTGCAATTATATCGACAATATAGGCCGCGATTCTGAAGGGAATCGCGGCCTATTGTCCATGTGTCAAGGAATAGACCGCGGTCCCCCCAGAACCGTAGCATAAAACCCCTGTAACTTTTCCCACATGGCACACCTGCAATAAATGGGAAATAGAGCATCAGGAAATAAACCGCGGTTGGTTGGGGAACCGCGGCCTATTCTCCCTACAAAATTTTGACATTCTCTGCTGCAATCTGAATACCATAAAGGTTGGAGAATAGACTGCGGTTCCCCAAAGAACCACGGCATGAAATCCCTCTGACTTTTCTCACGTGACACACTTGCAATAAATGGGCAGTAGAGCGTCAGGGAATAGATCGCGGTTGGTTAGGGACTCGCGGCCTATTCTCCCTGCAAAAGTGAAAAAAAAATTCAAAATTGTCATTTCAGATGTATTTTGATTTTTTTTAAGAGAATAGGCCTCGATTAAGTGGGGAACCGAGACCATATCCCCTTTATTACTTTGGTTACTTAATGAACCGAGGTAGTAATCTTTCATAGGTTGAAAAAATAAAACGCGAAGGAACATTGTCATCGTCTTCGCGCAAACATTTTCACAGTTTCAGAGCCTCCATCGTCTTCGCACACACGACTTCTCTGCTTCCATTTTCAAACCATTTTCACCGTTTAAACCCATTTTTGTTCGGTGTCGTGGACATTTTCAATGTTGAGGAAGAGTTTTAACCGATCAAAATCGTTCGAAACGTCTTTTTATTGGGTTTTTCCGATTCTTCTCCTTAAAGGTAAATTGCGTTTTGATGTTTGTTTTTATTTCTAAAACTAATATTTGTTTGTATAATTTTGCAGGTTTGAATTTTTTAGAGTTAAATTTTCTAGCGTTTTGATCGCGGGTTGTCTATTGTTGTTGGCTTTTCATACTATCAGGTTCTTATATTAATGTTTAAATTTTACTTTTATAAGATTGTATAATTTTGCATGTTTGAATATGTGATTGAATTATCATATAATTTTGTATCATTGAATAATTTTGTATGATGGTATGATTTAAAGTTTAATTTTTTTATTTTACCATGTTATTTTAATGTTGAATATATGTGATTATTTCAATTTTTTTATTGAATGATTGTATGGTTGAATTGAATTAACCTTAATTTGTCGTTAAATGATGAATTAATTTTTTTTGTATTGTAATTTTGTAGAATATATAAGTCAGAATATTTACGTATGGATCGAAATTGGATTAATTTACCACGCATAGTGCTGAATACGAGAGAGGGGTAGAGGAATTTATACAATTTGCGCAATGTAATGAGGGTAGAAGTGATGATGAAGTGAAGTTTAAATATCCTTGTGTGAACTGTTTGAATGCGAGAAAGTTGAACGCAACCCAAATTAGAGAACATCTTATTTGTGATGGTTTCTCCAACATTTGAAATTCATATACATTAGTTAATATCAATTGTCTTGTGCAGAGATTCAAGACTCTTACTCCAATTCCTGAGAAGCCACTTACATTTTTGAGGAAAGCTATTCCAAAACATTTAGTTAAATTATATAATAGTTCATAGTTATTAGATTTAAAATACATTAGAACATGTTGATTTATAGTTATTAGGCTTTGTACATTATGTGATGTAAATATTGATTATTGTGTTGAATCGGTTGAATCTGTGTTGAATCTGTGTACATTATATGATTGTTTGATATGCAGGTCTGTTTTTGTGATAGTGGATATCACAAAAACAGACATGCTATTAAAAAAAATTGCAGGAGAATAGACCGCGGTTGTGGCCAAAGGGAGGTAGAAAGCCTACCTATGGCTTCGGTCCAGTCACAACTGAGGCCAAAGGTTAGATGAAAATTTAAAAAAAAAAAGGTGGGGGGGGGGGGTTGGCTGGGGTTCCAGCAGGTCTATTACCGCGGTTGGAACCGCGACCAAAGGTTACACGAATTTTATTTTTTTAAAACAAAAAGGGGTTTTGGCCGCGGTTCAGGAAAGAACCGTTGTCATATCCCCAAGTTATTACCGCGGTTGCAACCGCGGCCTAAAGTCCCAGACTTTTTACCTCGTCCGTATATGCCGTTGTTCTAAAACCATGACATATAGTAAAAAACAACCGCGGTCATTTCCCTTCGCTGCACTAATGTGGCCCTATCCAATCTTCCCCATTACTTCAATGTCTAATAGACTTTCCTCAAACAATTTTTGTCACCTTAACCAATCAACTTCTCAAGATTTGAATAGACTATTGTAGGTCATCATTCTTCAAATTGTATCAATCTACCCCTCCCTTTCCGCCAATCATAAGTCACACTATTTCAAGTGGCTAGATAGAGTTAGTTTCACTTATGGGAATCATTGGAAGAAGATGGACATTTCGATTTTATCTAACTTTCTCAATGTGACATTTATTTCCTTAACTTAGGGATGCTTGCCTTCGTCATTCATGTCTTAAATAAAGACTTTAATCACTAGTGCAAAAAAATGATTTTATGACTACTTATTATGACATTATAGTCCACCTGCCATAATAAGTAAAATGGTAACAAAATTGTAAATATGAAGAAACTTTCTATGTAATTATCAATGAAACCAACAAAAACTAGAAGTAGTGAAAATTTTATAATAATTTACAAGATTTCTATGTCAATTGTACTTAAAAAACCAACACAAAAAGTAGGAGCAGTGACAACTTTGTAATAAGGATATAAGACTTTTTATGTTGGTTATCAGTATAACAGACATAATAAATAATAGGAGTGGCAATTTTATAATAAAATACAACTTTATTATATATTTTAATTTAAAATACACATACTATCCATGTGGACACTCTCATTCTCGTTATGGTCACTACAAAATTTTTTGAAATTACCAAAAAAATTTATCGACGAAAATCAACTCGTTTGGTATATTTATATTATTGACGAATTTTAAAAATTTAATTATAGACAGATTTGATCGATGGATTTGATTGATGAATTCAAACCCGTGGATAATGCATATTTCACTTGCTAACGAAAAAAATATGCCGGTAAATAAAATATGCATTACTGATAGAAAAAAATATCAATAAATACGGATTAAAAAAATATATCGGTAAAATGGACGAAAATTTTCTCGTCCATTTTTTCTCTCTATCTATAAGACAATATTTCTTTCTCTCTCTCGCAAGTCTTCATCTTCTTTTTTCTTACCGCAACTACAAACTCATTTAATACGCCTCCATCTCTGTTGAATCAGGTCGTCGTCTTTATCTACACCGACATCTTCTCATTTGAAGTCTTTCACTCCATCTTCTTCTACTCTAACATGCACAAGGGATGTGTAATGCTCTATTCGTCCTCTTCCACGTCATCTCTATGCAATGTCGTCGTTTTTTACTCTAAGTCCAGCCAAAGCCACCATTTATTACTGCCTTTATGATCGGAGATGCAACCTGCACTATTTGGCATGAACCTCAACAATTTTTTCCTAAAATTTTATCAAAGTTTTTAAAGAAGAATTCAATTGGATTGAAGATATTTTGTTTGAAATGTGTTCATCCTTTTGGAATGGTAAAAATAAAAGAAAAAGAAAGAGAGAGTAGGGAAAATGATGAACTGCATCGCGATATTTACCAATGAATTTTATCGACGGATTTTTTTGTCGATAATTATTGATGAATTTATCGATGAATTTTTCAATCGATAATTATCAACAGATTTACTGATGGAAAAATTTATTAGTCAACCAACAAAACAAAAATTCCATTAGTAAAATTTTGGTAAAATTAGCCGAAGATTACCAACAAATTTTTGACGGTCGATAAATTGTCGGTAATTTTAATTTACCTATAGATTTTATGCATTATCAAAGGATTTTGACCGTCGGTAATATCAATTTTTCTTGTAGAGAGTGTTAGTTGTCGCTCCCACAAAAGTTGTGGTGATTGTGTTTTTGGTATGTCCCTTGCAACTCTTTCCTTATTGATTTATGTTCTTTGTTTGTGTGTTTGGTTCATGCACATTTTTGGAATTAATTTGGGTATTTCGTAGATGTTGTGTTCTTGATTAATTTCGTATTTTTGATCTTTCCTCAAAGTTCGTCCATTTCTTTGTGTTTCAATAATCGTTGATGACACTACAAAAATTCATGAAATTACTGATGAAAATTTATCTAGAGAAATAAGTTTGTCGGTAAATTTGAGTTACCTACAAATTTATAGATAGATGTCGAAATTTTAATCATCGAAGATTCTTACTTACACATTCGTTATCGACGAAAACACCTATTTATAAATCTATTAGTAATACATATTTCATTAGTGATAAATTCGTCGATAAATTCGTCAGTAAAAAAATATGCATTACCAACATATTTTTTCATTAATACATTCGTCGGTAATTAACATTAGAAAAATTCATTAATAAATTCATCGATAAATGAGATCTTTATTACCAATGAAAAAATTTATCGATAAATCTGTTGATAAAAAAAATAGTAAATTTTCAACCTAATTTTTGTGTTCACTATCAATATATTTTCATATTTTATTGATTAAAAAAAGGAAAAAATATAATTCAAAAATTGAGCACCAACCTTGTCCTTTGTCGTTGTCCTTCACCATCAATCGAACTCATCATGCTAGAGATCAAGCATGTCAGCAATATCACCGACAAAATTTTCTTATTTCCCTTCCTTACTGTGTTTCATTGAACCGATTAAATTAGTAGGATTTGTTGGACTAGTGGTTATTTAAGAACTATGAATGCTTTGTTGGTTGTAGAACTCACGAAAACAGAAAAATAAAAAAAGAAGATAAAAGAGAAAAGAAAAAAAAAATGAACCAAGATATTTAACGACAGATTTTTTGACGATAATTTCAGATAATTTTTTTTGTCAATAATTACTGACAAATTTATCAATAAAAAAATCTGTTAATAATTATTGATAAATTAAAATTTCCATCAATAAAATTTATTGATAATATCAATAGATTTTTGTTTGTGGATAAACCGTCAATAATTTTAATTTATCAGTATATTTTATATATTATAATAAATTTTAATCGTTAATAATATCAAATTTACTTATAAGTGTTTATTAAAAACAATAACATATTGAAAACAATCTTTAATCACTTTTATCATCACGTTATATAAATGTATACACGTATGTAACTTTTTTTTTTCTTAAAGGAAGATTTTAATGGGTGAGTGAAAGGGAAACATAACAGGGAGTGTGCCTAATATCCATAATGGAGACATATTTTAGGTTTCTGCAGCCATATTTTTCAACACCACTTTAACTTTGGCCAACAAAGTCCAGTCAAAAAGATGAATGGCCAACTAATATTTTGTAAATTTATTTGTGATGATTCAATACAGACAATCATTCACTGCAAAATTATCAAAGTGCCTTTCTAACATGTCAATGCCATACTCAATTCATTCAATATAGGTCCTCCATTCTAGTATGTGCTTTAACAGTAGCCACATATGCATTGTGGAAAATGTTGTCCAACTCTAAAAAGTATATGTATATAGAAAATATACTTTTCCTACTTATATCTTCAGATGCGGAGATAATGAATTTCAGTGTGATAAGATAATGTTCAAAACTTCAGATTCGCAAATTATATTAGACTCATGAAACTTTACTACATGAGTGCAAGTACATGTAAAATTCCATGTCTGGGGACCACAGTCCCACCAAGGCAGGGAAAAGATTCTAATCCAATCCAAAACTTAACATTTTTAAACTTTGATTAAAATCCAAAAGTAGTTGTTAACAATTTTATTTTTTATCATCAAATTTATAACATCAAACCAAAAATAAAAAAATTAATTTTAAATTTATATCACAATATCATATTATAAAGGTTTAAGCCCTTTAGTTGTCCCTATTTATGTGGGTTTTTCCCGGTTTGATACTCTTTTTATTAGAATCTCCAATTTAGTCCTTAAAAGTACAAATTTGAATCAATTGAGCCTCTGCCTTTAAATTGGCTTAACAATGTTAACTTTTTGATGAGTTAGAACGTTGACATGGTCAGTTTTTTCCACATCACTCCTGCCACGTCAGCGTCATCTTCCTCAACAACAAAAACCGTAATTTTCCTTAAGAGTGAATCCCTAGTCGTCGTTAGCAACATCGCTGTTGTAAAGCTGCGAAGCCTTTAGTCTCGCCGCTACCACCTTGCTGCACCGCAACCGTGAAGCCACTGTGAGAACACCAATAGCACCTTCACTGCACCGCCACCATCAACGCCACCTTCTTCGTGCATCCACCATCTCGTCGCGCCTCAATGTCGTTGTGCAACGCAGAAACCCATCATCCGCCACCACCTTCAACAACTAGAGAGAATCCAGATTCATGGCCGTGATTCGTGCAATCCCAGAATCGTCACAATGCCTCCATCTCCTTCCACCACTGTTTCTTCTTTGAAACAATTTTACCACCATGAAACCATCTACCACCACGAGTCAGAAAATCAATCATCCAAGAAATCCAAAATCGCACAACCTCCCTCGTCTCACAACAAACCTGTAGAGAAATCCTAAATTTCACAAACTCATAACCCTAATCGCACCTACACCATCTTCGCGACACTAAACAGGAAAACGCAGAAACATTGATTCATTTACCACGTCAACATTCCAACTCATATAAAACTTAACTCAGTTAAGTCAATTTAACTGTAGGAGCCTAATTGACTCAAATTAGGATTTTTTTAAGATTAAATTGAAGATTCTAATAAGAAGGAAATCAAATTGGGAAAACTCCACAAAAATAGGAACAACTAAATAAGTTTAACCTATTATAAAGTAAAAGATCATTCAGTTTTAAACTTTTTTTATTTTTTTTCTCTTAAATCAATTAAAATTGAATGTCAACATTATTATTACTTACTTTACATTATTTTTATAATTTTAATTTTAATTTCTTATTTTATTTATGTATTTATTTATTTTTATTTTCATAAAATAATTTTTTTTTTCAAAATTCGATTTTGAAAATAAACAAATTGCCGAGTATTTGCCACGCAGAAGATAAAAAGACTAGTTGAAAATTTCTGAGTTTCAGTAAATAAATCTATCTGAAAAAATAGAATTATATTGGGTCTAATTTGAAAAAGGTAAATTGGATGAGAGAGTTCAGCAGATAACTGGAGACAAATAAATAAATATTTAAATTTAAATAAAAAAAGTGATTGAGATGGATTATAGGCTACAAAATGATTTGACAGTTTAAAACAATAAATTAGAAAAGCACTAATAATTTTGGCCAAAAAAGTCAAAAAGAAGAGCAGAAAGTTGTTGGTTTGTACAGTGACGTTCTGTTAGACAGAAAGCTGTGTTTTTGTTCAAACTTGTAAGTATTATTTGTTAGTCCACACCACTGTCTCTGTAACTTTCAGTGTTCAGACTAGAGAAATTAGAACCCCATTATTTTCAACTACTCTTTATTTGTTTTTCTTTTGGCTTAGTGGTTGACCCAAAGTCCTACATTTTTGTCTCTAGTCTCAAATTTCCTAATCATTTTCGGTGATTACTGTGTTTCCAATCATATTTTAAATTTTCACAATTAGATTTTTTTTATTTCTTACATCTTTCAATGAATAAATACATTTTTTTAAATGATAATTTTTCTTTCATAAATTTTACAAACATAATAAAAGTTTCCTATAATTATAATTGTCTCACGTCTATTTATCATGACAAGTTTACCTACATCGATCATAATAAGTTTAATTTTTATTACAAAACTTCCATAGTTCAACTTATTGCGACAAGTAAATTTACACTTGTCATAAGTTTAACATTTTATTACAAAATTGTCACTGATTAATTTATTATAGAAGGTGAACTACACTTGTCATAATAAATAGTCTTTGATTTGTATTTTTCCATTAGTATGGCTTTGATTATTTTTTTTTGGTTTTTCTTTTTTTATTTCATTGTCTTACACTATTTTCATCTTTCATCTTCGTTTTGTTAGGTTGTGTTAAAACAAGAAAAAACATAGGAGAGGATTAAATTGTAATTTTAATTTGTTTCAAAAAGATTCTTCAAATATTGTTTCATGATGAATACTTAGACAATAATTGTATATTAGAACTGATCACCTAATGAATTTTGCATCTAATGAAGTGCAACAAATGAAACTTTAGCACTTGACTAATTTACTTGTTGAAAGTGTTTTGAATGCATATTCTAACAATAACTCTCCTTAAAAAATTAGGACAGATAATAATAAAGTGATGTAAATATATAATGAGAAAGAAAGATACACTATAAGACATTCTTTAATTATCGACAAAAATAAATTTTCTAAACAAATTGTGATTGTTGGTAAATATCTATCGATAAAATACAATTTTGTGATCTAAAATTTTTATTAGTGATAATTTTTTTGTCAATAAAATACAATTTTGATTACTATGAGTGTTTTTATCGGTAAGATTTTAGTTAATTTGGCACCAAATATTTAAGCCTTAATTAGTAATTTGGTCTATATATCTAGACATTTGATTTGTTTTGGTCTCTATATTTGTTTTTTACTTAATTAAGCCCAATTCTCGATGAATTTATTAACAAAGTTTACCATAATTTAGTGTAATTTTATTGATGAAAAAATTTGTTGGTAATAACAATTTTATATTACTAATGAATTTTTTCAGTGAAATTTATTGATAAATATTTATCAACAGCCAAAATTTGTCAATAAATATTTTTCATCAATAAAATTATGTCAGTAGTTAAAGAATTTCTTGTACTGATGGTAGGTTTAATTTGAAGTATACCTTAGAAAAAGGCTTACATGCAACTTTTCATATCAATTCTTCTCTACAATCAATGTGAAAATTGTTATATGATCTTTTTCTATAATATTTATAAGAACATTTTACATCGATTTTATGTGTTGTGTTCTTTCTAAGGCAGACACCATTAACACCAATTAGTAATGAACAAATATATATAAAAAATTATGATACCACATTCTACTCTATTCTTAACCTTAGAATAATTAGTTTGTCTCCTTATACATTATTTGTCTTGCTTATTTTTTTGCAATGTCAAACTCACACTTGCATTTCTAACTATCTTTTTCTCAAGTGTGAGTTCCTTTTACAATGGTAAATTCTCCCTCTAGTGAAAGTAATAAATATTACTTGTATCTTCATTTACCATGATGGGACTAATGAGTCCTTCTTTAAGCTAGGTGCACCTAGCGTGAAGAGAAAGTCAGGTGTTGCGAAAGCTTGTGGTAATGGATGATATGATGCACATATGGTGAAGGTGGTATTGTGTTTTCAATGCTCTCAAGATATGATGGATCAATTCAAGAGGAAGGATATCTAGAGAAAACCTAAAGGGGATGCTCTAGCTTTGACTTTGGAGACAAGTAGAATGACACAATATTTTGATAAGATTTCAATACGAATCCCAAAGTGAATTTTACATGGACGAGCACCTCACTTTATAACCAAGGAAACCCTAGAGGTGCTTCCAAAAATAGAAGCAAAACCTTAAAAACTTTAATTTAAAGACCACTCTACCTATGGGGACCACAAATATTATGCTTCTTGAAAATTTTCCATGTGACAAGATCTCTCTCTCCATACAAGGGGCGCATAAAGGAGAAGCTTGGGAAGCAAGCTTGCGTACCAAACTAGGGTAAAAGCCCTAAAGTCATATAGCTCCTTAAGGCCTATTTCCTCTAGGCCTAAAACCCGACACTACAAGCTCAAGGCCCAAATAAACTAGTATACTACTAGGCTCATAATATAAGCCCAAAAGAAACCCACTCTACTAAGAACAATAAATCTGTTAAAAAGTGGACTTTAACACTAGTACAAAAATAGCGTATAATGTCACACGTTCAACGTCCAACCATTGAATAGCCAATGTTAAAATTGATCGGTGACATTTTTGTAAATAAATGCAATTATTAGACGTCGTTTAAGACTATAGTTCAACGTCAATTTCTTATAAGAAGTTGAATATTGAGAAGTCTGACGTCCTATTATGTAAATTTTACGAAAATATTTGGCACGAAGGTGAAAATGTACTTACGTATGACGTCGAATGCCCTACAATTAGACGTCAAAAGGTTATAAAACGTCGAATGCCCTAGAGTTAGACGTCAAAAGGTTAGTGAATTTAATAAAAATTTGAGCGGGAGGTTCAAAATTCATTCATTTTATCTTAGCGCGTAAGACCCTCTTCTATGCTCAAACTTTTCTCGAACGAAGTTTGACGACCATTACATGTAATATTTCTTTCATTTGATACAAATGCATGTTGATTAACTACTTTAGGTATGATTTTTGTTTGTTTTGACCAATTATTTTCGTGTTCTTGTCCTTCATAGATTTTACTGCATGGTTCAACTACCAAAGAGCATTTCTTTGCAAAATCAAAAATCAGTTGCTAATATTGGGTTAGAGGTAAAATATTGTATGGCACAACTACCATACAAAATATTGAAGTTTATTTTTCGTTTTCATTTTGAAGAACTTATTTGTTGAACTTGTTTGTTGTTGTTGTTTGTTGTTTGTTGTTGTTGTTTGTTGTTGATACTACACTGCACATTCATAGATCATGTTGGATTACATTTGTTATTCTTTTCCTTTTAAGGTCTCTTAGAGTTGTAAAAAAGGATCATAATTAATTAAAGAAAAGCAAAAAAGTTTATTAACGTCATACATTAACAAAATTCGACATTAATTTACATTGGACATAAAGCAATATCTGACGTCAATTTGCTCTACTGGAAACGTCAGATTGTTCTATGTCCGACATTACGTAAATTAACGTTAATTTTTTAAATTCGACATGAATTTAACGTCTCCTGGTATGACGTTAGCCTCAAATTCGACGTGAAAGGCCAAAAAAAACTGATGTTATACAGTGTTTTTGCACTCACTTATATATTCTAAATTGGCCTTATCTCTAGTCGATGTGAGACTTCCAACAAAATCATTGGCCCAAGATAAAAAAGAAATAAAAGCTTGAGCCCACCTATTATAGATGAAGTCCACTATTCTGATATGTTCTTGGGCAAGACTCTTATGGATAGCCCATTGGCTAAGGGGTTTGCCATCAGGAACACACTTGTTTGAAACTCTTTTCAAGAGATTTTTGACTTGTTTGAACCAATATCAAGGTGAATCGTCGATAACAATAAATAATGAATAAACTCAATAAAAAAATACCTCTAATCTAAAATCAAAAATCAATATTTTACTGTATGGCACAACTACCAAACAACATTTCTTTGCAAAATCAAGTCAGGATCTAATATTGCCTCAAAACTTGAATCTTGGAAGAGTATTGCTAGGGTCGAGAACTTAAGGCCAAAAACTTAAAATTGAGACTATGAACTCAAAAGAATGAACTTTGCAACTTTGCAGCACTTGTAAGCAACTCCCTTCGAAAACTAAAAAATACTTGACCATAAAAAATAGACCCCAACAGAATTCAAATCGTGCCAAATCTTGATAGATATTATTAAAAATATGGTTATTGCTTTAATCACAGGATTATCTAAGCTAAGCATGATCAAAGAGACGGGGCCTACACCAAATTCGAGAATGAATCATGGTCTACCATCACCACTATAAATATAAGTAGTTAGATAAGAGGTAGGTGATTCATAATTATGTATTTATTGATAGCAATTGGTTAAATTGAGAATTTACACTAGTGAATAAATGTAATGACATTTTTGCAATATTAGAAATACATTTCACACGACACTAATAACCCTATTGTTATTTGTTCTCGATAGTTTCTACATACATTTACTATTTAGACATGTATAATACAAGACATTTCAGCAACTTTTTTATTTGATGTTTTTATTACACTTTGGTTTTTGGCTGAAAATGTATTGATAAACCTTAAAGACACCTTTTTTTTTTCCTTCTTTCCTTTTTAGAAGAAGGTCTATTTGCATAGAATAGTATTTCAATTTCAAGTTTTCCTCATGTGATGGATAATAAAGATGGTTAGAAGGCCACATAAATGTCCAAACCACTAGTGTAGAAATGACTTTAGACGTCTGTTATTTTGGCCTTTTAACGTTGGATCTGGATCCGACGTCTATGTGAGTGACGTTAATAAAACGTCGAACTGGAGAAGGCCGACGTCTATATAGATGTCGATTGTGGATATATTAGACGTCTATAGAGACGTCAGACTTAGGTATAGCAGACGTTTACATAAACGTCGGACTTGGGTATAACAGACGTCTATATAGACATCGGATGTATCCAGATCTGACGTCTATAAGCCCTGGAACATTTTATCCATTGTAACTCATTGGACGTCGGTTTGTGCACTGACAAACGTCTATAGACGTCGGTTTTCTTTCAAGTGTGTTACCAGAAGGTTGAATGGTCTTAGGTTCAACAAATCCGTACATGGAAGACCGACCTTGGTCTATAATGATTGTGTCCATGTACCTAAAACAACAAAGTTAAGTTGTTAAAAACTAGGAATATAAATAAAACTAATATGGAAGACAAAATTAACTATCTTACATGCACCATAGTTGAAGGATGGAAATATTCAACATCCTGTCTCCTCCAATGATCTCCAATGCATCATTGAATGTGATATATACTGGCACATGGGGGGGAGATCAAATACTCTGAAATCTTGGTATATTTCTACTGATCCTCTATTGAAGTTCGGTAATCTTTTCATTAGCTTTGATAGAGGATTATCCTCCGCTTTTGCCATCTCATTATCTTCAACTATGATTGGCTCATGCATCGGCTGCTTCTGAGGACGTGTGAACTGAAGATAAGAATTTCAAAGTTATTAATAAATATTGTTAAATTTAACATAGAAATACTAATAATAAAAATATTATACTTGTGGTGTAGCAATGTGTGTCATGATCAATGCTCTAGGCCAGGCTATAAATGTTCCTATGGCCTCCCCCACAAACTGAATTTCTGAAGTGGGTACAGGCACCTGAGCCTGGGGATCCCGAACCTCGTCAATCGTGACACGCACGTGGTAGGGTAATATGGGAACACCATGAATAGTTTGAACTCCCTCAAGTACTCGTCCAAAAGCCACAAAGCGAGGGGATCCCCATCAATCAACAGCTCATACTGACCACTATACTCAGCAGATCATGATCCTTTGTCAGATTTCTTTTTAAAACGGGATAAACCACATGTTGGACAATACTTTAGTGAAGCAAACTCCTTTACGTACAAAACACAATCATTGGGACAAGCATGTATCTTTTGATATTCAAGACCTATTGGACATAAAAAAAAATTGCCTCGTAATTACGAATAGTATTACTTTCTACAAGCATCTCCTTTAACAACTCCAACAACTCTGTGAAACTTTTATCGGTCCATATGTTCCTTGCTTTTAAACTAAACAACTTCAAAGTTGCAGACAAACGTGTAAAGTTCGAGCATCCTGGGAACAACGGTTGCTCTGAATCATTTATAAGAGAATCATACAAATTAGCTCTTCCAAAATTATATTCATCAACATCACGTATCATGTCCTCTAAATGATCATTCATCCATGCTTCCACATAATTCGTTCCTCGTGACGTGGTAGGCTGGTCCAGTACTTCTCCATGCCAAGTCCAAACGATATAAGTTTTGATTATGCCGAACATGAATAGATGGTCACGCATATTGCCTAAGTCTTGTCGTATTTGATTAAGACAACGAACACAAGGACAAAAATATGTCCCGTTCACAAATTTTGTATTTTTTTGAACATATTGCAAGAACACTGAAACACCCTTCTCATATTCTTCAGTGATGCAACGTTCACTCATCCAGCTTCGATCCATACTATGTTTGTAGCATACTTCATCAGTTTCAATTTTTTAACTCTCACAAGGTTAGGCCCTACCCATTCAGAAAAATTATATTTCATAAATTGCTAAGACACATACAAAGAAGTCTACAACATAAATTTGATAAGATTTCGGCAGCATTTCGCATTGGTCTCCGAAATACACGAAATGAGAGTAGACAAAGATGACCACAATCAAATATTCATCCCGAGAACAACACAAATACTGAAACGAAATTTTATCAATCTTATGCATGAACTCCAACGTACATGTTATAGCAAATTATGAAAAATAATTTTCCCAAACTGTCCAATCGGACAATTAAAAATTTAATACAAATGATTAAAAGATTAATTGTTTGTGTTAAATTTCAAACGGAAACTAAGTTTCACTCAATGATTTGATACTTATAATCTAACATGCCAATTATAATAACATAACTAAACTTTATCACATGCATATTCAAAAGCCAATAACACATGCATACCTAAAAGCCAAAAACAGGCAAACGAAAAAGCCAATAACATGCATACACAAAAGACAATAACACGCATACAATAAAAGTTTTCAACAAAGAAACTAACCTTTTTAGCAGATTAAAAAAGCAATGGAGGGAAATGGAGGACTGCACGCCCAAAAACGTAGGCCAAAAAGGGTCAAAAGCGTCGCCCAAGAACACGCCACAAACTGCATCAAAACGCAATGAAAACGAATTTTAATCGGTTCAAATGGAAGATATTTCATCAAAGAGTAATTTAATCGGAGTAAAAGTAAATTTAAACGGTCCAAAAGAGAAAAAATGCACCTGGAAAGCAATGCCGCAGAGAGAAAAGCGCGAGAAAGAAGATGATGAATAGTGGTAACTGCTCGCGGGTTCGCGTTTTGCAGTTTAAGAGGCTATAGACGTCGGGTCAAAGGGGGACCGATGTCTATAATAGTATAGGCGTCGGGGCCCTAACTAATATGACGTGTTTATGATTTAAAAATTAATATTCACGGGACATATAGACATCGGTTACTAGGGGCACCAACGTCTAATTGAACTTTTCACCAACCTGTCAGGCATATAGACGTTGGTTACAGGGGGCCGAAGTCTATAATCGTATATAGAGGTCTGGGTGGCGGGATCCGACGTCAATATGGCGGAAAAGAATGACTATTCACCTATCTGTCAGACATATAGATGTCGGTTAGGGGAGGGCCTGACATCTATAATATTATAGACGTCGGGCTCCCCCTTAACCGACGTCTATAATGTCAACTTATTTACGAAAATGACATCAATCAATAATTTACGTTGAATATTCTCTAATTCAACGTCTAATAGGTAACGTTAAAAGTTAATTCTGCACTAGTGAACAATGCTCTTACAACCTTACAAGTTTGTTGATCGGCTAAAATCCATCCAGATTTTGAAACTATGTAAATTGGTTTTCTTGAGTTATACAATGTCCTCTTATGACTTTAGATATGTTTATACTATTCCTTTTATTCTAGGCGTAGCAGGGCTGGAAATTTGGAAAAATTTATGCTTTTACCAACACTTTTGAAATAAAAATGTCTATATATCCTGATGGGATAGAAGATTACATATAAAATATTTCACCAAAACATATATCACATCGGTTATCATAACTGATGTAATATAAGTTTACATTGATAGAATTTATATCGATGTAATAAGTAAAAAATAAAATGACAATTTAAAATACAATTTTTGTAATAGTCCTTAAACATTGAAATGTCTTTTATAAGTATAATTGAGAGGTGAAAAAAAGTCAAACACTAAGTAAATATTTAGAATGGAGACGTCGATAATAATGAGATAAAAGAGAGGTGTGTCGAGATTACTATATCCTTCTAAGAATATAATGTAATTACAAATATTTTTCTTTATACAACACAAGTGAGTCTATTAGAGGAAAACTTAGGGTAGAAAGGGAAAAAGGGAATTGTTTTTCTAAAGAGCAAAGAATGGGAGGTAATGATTTTGTGAATATATTCTACTTTAGACGTGTGGTGTATAGATGTTTGCATTCCTGAAGTTGAAATTCTTTGGAGGTTCTTTACTAAATTTATTAAACTAAAACTGTAAGATTCATGTTCTTTACCGAGAGATGTATGAAAGTAACAATACACTTGTCCTTGCATATCTTTTTCTGGGTGTGGACCAAATCTTACATCCTCAAACACAATGGTCATCCCTGTTACCCTCCCATTCATCTACTCTTAGCCAAATAATTGGCACCCTATTGTCCATTTTCTAGTTGAGCATTCATGATTCTCTGTCTCTAACTTAATTCAGTCAAACATGCACACTGTAGTCATTAAGAAAAGGCAAACCCTACAAACCATTTTAAAGCTTATGGTTAAAATATTGAAAGTAATTTTTTATAAAATATCTAACTTAATAACAAATCATCTTTTAATTTTTACAGATTCACCTGTATCTGAATTAAGATATTCAGTTTGAATATACAATTCTATCATTTTATCTTATGAGAATAATACTAATTAAGTACTATGTAGTAATTCTATATACTTATTGGTTGAAAGTAAGAAGTATAGTATTTGTTTAAAAATGAAATATAATATTTAATGTTAATGAAGCATTTCTTATTATATTGTTCTGAGAAATAAACAAGTTATTTCTTGGTAAGTGAGTGTACTGTCTTTGAAATTATAGATTCTGTTTGCTGCAGGTTTGAACAAAAAGTTCCAACAGGAATAGGATAGGATCTTCTGGAGCTAAATATCCATGCAAGAGAGAGAGAGAGTCCTGATCTTGACTAGAGAAAAAACCTTCGAAGAAAGAACAGAGCAGAAGAGGAGATCCGAAAATCCATGCTTTCACTCACACCAAACTCAAAATAGAGCAAAATAACAACTCATGCCATAGCCATGCTACTACTGATATGTTGCTATGTTTGCTCCTTCCTTGACTTTCTCCATGTCTCAAAATAACTCTCATTATCCCACACCATAGCCAATACCAGAACAACCATGCTTCACCGTAGCCACCAACTACTTTTGTTTCTTCTTCTCTTTCTCTCTCTAAACCCCACTCTCTCTCTAAACCAAGACGGTCTCTTCCTGCTTCAGGCCAAGCTACAACTCTCCGACCCCACAAACTCTCTCTCCCATTGGAACCACCGTGACGCCACCCCATGCAACTGGACCTTCGTCACATGCGACACCGCCACCGGCGCCGTTGCCTCCCTTGATTTCAACAACCTCCAGCTCTCTGGCCCCGTCCCCGAAGCCGCACTCTGCCGCCTTCCCTCCCTCGCTAGCCTCTCTATGGCCAACAACAACCTTACCGGCATCCTTCCCGACGCCGCGTTCTCCGCCTGCGCCGCCCTCCGTCAGCTCGACCTCTCCCAGAATGGCATCACCGGCCCCATCCCCTCCGCCCTCGCTCTCCTACCGGCCCTCGAAACCCTCGACCTCTCCTCCAACAACTTCTCCGGCGAGATTCCTGCCAGCTTCGGCCAGTTCCGTCAGCTCCGAAGCCTCTCCCTCGTCAGCAACCTCCTGAACGGAACCATTCCCTCTGTCCTGGGCAACGTTTCCACGCTCCAAACGCTTCATCTCGCTTACAACGTTTACTTCAACGCAGGTCACATTCCTCCTTCTTTGGGGAACCTCGCGAATCTCGAGGAGCTCTGGCTAGCAGGGTGCAACCTTGTAGGCCCCATTCCTCCTTCTCTAGGAAACTTGACGAAGCTCACAAACCTCGACTTGTCCATGAACAACCTCGTCGGAAACATACCTGAACAACTCGTGTCGGGTTTGCGCAGCATTGTGCAAATCGAACTCTACCAGAACGCGCTCTCCGGCGCGTTGCCACGCGCCGCGTTCGCAAACCTTGTTAACTTGGAACGGTTCGATGCCTCCACGAACGAGTTGACTGGGACGATTCCGGACGAGTTGTGCGGGTTGAAGAAACTGGGGTCGCTGAACCTGTTCGCTAATAAACTCGAGGGAACTTTGCCTGAGAGTATAGTGAATTCGGAGAACTTGTACGAGTTGAAGTTGTTCAACAACTCACTCTCTGGGTCGTTGCCCAGTGGGTTGGGTGGAAACTCAAAGTTGCAGAGTTTCGACGTTTCGTTTAATCGATTCTCCGGCGAGGTTCCGGCAACGTTGTGCGGCGGAGGAGTGTTGGAGGAGCTGATTTTGATTTACAATTCGTTTTCCGGGAGGATCCCAGACAGTCTCGGGGAATGCAAGAGTTTGGAAAGGGTTCGGCTTAGGAACAATAACCTTTCTGGGGTTGTGCCAGGGGGGCTATGGGGTTTACCCCATTTGTATTTGTTGGAGCTTGTTGAGAACTCTTTTTCTGGGTCGATTTCTAATGGGATTTCCGGGGCACGGAACCTGTCAATTTTGTTAATTTCAGGAAATAATTTTTCTGGGTCGATTCCTGAGGGGATTGGTGAATTGGTTAATCTTGGAGAGTTTGTTGCTAATAATAATAATCTTACTGGCCGGATTCCGACAAATGTGGTTGGGTTGAGTCAGTTGGATAGGCTGGTCCTTAGAGACAATAAGCTTTTTGGAGAGATTCCTGCTGATGTTAGTGGTTGGAAGGCGCTCAATGAACTTGATTTGGCGAATAATAGATTGGATGGGAGTATTCCTAAGGCGTTATTGGACTTGCCTGCGCTTAAGTATCTTGATCTTTCTAATAATCGGTTATCTGGTGAAATTCCAATTGAGCTGCAGAATATGAAGCTGAACTTGTTGAACTTGTCGAACAATCAGTTTTCTGGGGAGATTCCTCCTCTTTATGCCAATGAGTATTATAGGAATAGTTTTCTCGGAAATCCGAGGCTGTGTAGTTCTCTCTCTGGTCTGTGTCCAAGCTTGGATGATAATGAGGGTAAGGGCAGGAAATATGTGTGGATTTTCCGGTTCATATTTGTGCTAGCTGGGATTGTGTTAATTGTTGGGGTGTCTTGGTTCTACTTCAAATTCCGGAATTTCAAGAAGATGAAAAAGGGGTTTCAGATTTCAAAGTGGAGGTCGTTTCATAAGCTGGGGTTTAGTGAATTTGAAGTTGTTAAATTGCTAACCGAGGACAATGTTATAGGGAGTGGAGCATCTGGGAAGGTTTACAAAGTTGCTCTGAGCAATGGTGAGGTGGTGGCTGTAAAGAAATTGTTCGGAGCACCTAACATGGGAAATGGATCCGTTGATTCTGAGAAGGATGGATTTGAAGTTGAGGTTGAGACACTCGGCAAGATTCGACACAAGAATATTGTGAGATTATTGTGTTGCTGCAACAGTAAAGACAGCAAGCTCTTGGTTTATGAGTACATGCCAAATGGGAGCCTAGCCGATTTGTTGCATAGTAGCAAGAAAGGCTTGCTGGATTGGCCCACGAGATATAAAATAGCTATCGATGCTGCTGAGGGGCTATCATATCTGCATCATGATTGTGTCCCCCCTATTGTTCATAGGGATGTCAAATCTAGCAACATCTTGCTAGATGATGAATTTGGAGCAAAAGTAGCCGATTTCGGAGTTGCCAAAATTGTGAAGGGAGCCAACCAAGGTGCAGAATCAATGTCAGTGATTGCAGGATCTTATGGTTACATTGCACCAGGTACAACCTTAAACATGTATCATCAAACTTACTTTTTGAATCAGCTTGTAGACTGTTTGTGTTGATTTATGTAATAGCTAACCATGTGAATAGATTTAATTGGATTTGGTGGTTGAATTTGATGCAGAATATGGTTATACTCTTCGGGTGAACGAAAAGAGTGACATATATAGCTTTGGTGTGGTGATTTTGGAGTTGGTGACTGGGAAGCCCCCTCTTGATCCAGAGTATGGGGAAAAGGATCTAGTGAAATGGGTTTACTCCACATTGGATCAGAAAGGACAGGATGAGGTGATTGATCCAACTTTGGATGCTGAATATAGGGAAGAAATGAGGAAGGTTCTAAACGTGGGGCTTCTTTGCACTACCTCTCTTCCTATAACTCGTCCTTCAATGCGTAGAGTGGTCAAAATGCTGAAGGAAGTAACTGCACCAGTTCTTCCCAAATCCTTAAGTGGAAAACTTTCTCCTTATTTTCAGGAACTGCCCTCTGATAATGATCATCAGGAAAGCTTAGTTTGAGCTATATTCTCAAAATCAAAGTAATCACCTACAATTAATTTTCTCTTCAAACAGGCCAACAATCAGCTAAAAATGGTATAATGAAGTTCTCACTAGATTATATATTATGTTCTACTTTGCATTAAACTGTAATATAATATATTTTCAGGAAGTTTCCTTGTGCCAATCTTTATCCCTCCATATCTAGTTGCTTTGCCTGTTCATCAACTTCTGTTGGGCTACTCATTAATAGCAGTGTCACTTACCTACAGTACTGAGTCTGCAGATGATATCAATACTTCTGTCCAACAAATTAAGAAAAATATTACGAACATATTCTTTATCAAGTTCTTTGAATATATTCTGATTAAAGCTTATTATTGGATTGTGTTACTGATCACAGAAAAGAAAAAGGACCGCATGACAAAATAACTTAGCCAGTGACAGACAGCATTATTATTTTTAAAATATTAAAAATTGTGCATGATTGTGATGTTGGCACAGAGGCTTTTTGTAGATCGAATGATTTGCCAACCTTTTGATAGAGATCACCAAATGGAGACCGCTTCATATGAAATCTTAAATTTAATGTGTATGGATATATTTTCCTTGTTTATGGTAAGATTAACTTCGAAAATGACAATATAAATCACTGATATTGAACATATAATATTTTATTATTGATGTCACATTTAATGAATGCGAATACCTTGTTCGGATAATTGTAATTGATTATTATGATACTTTCAGAAAAACAATTTATAACAACATTTGATTACTATTTGAAAACTTTTGTGAGAGTAAAATAGTTCTAAAAAAAGCAGTATCAAATATCAAATGGGTGTAAAAAAATTTCTGACATCAAAATACTAATGTCCATATTTTTATATTAAAAGGGCTATTGTAAGGGCTCTAATGTGTGTATTAGAAAGACTTGATGATTATATATGTAAATCAAATTTTGACTCTTTAGGTTTTTTTTTTTTTTAATTCAAAATTTGTCAATTTGAGGGATTTTAATTCTGTTGATTCTAAGCAAAATTTAATAAATGAACGGATGATAATAATAGTAATAAGGTTTGGGACATAAGTCATACCTTATCATAATTGATTTGGTGAGTAGGTTTTTTTTTTTTGACTGAAAAAGTCAGTATTGGTGTTTGGGATGAAATTTTTTCTACCTGAGCAGGTTTAACTTTATTGACTATAAATTGCTTGAAATGTTTCCGTAATGATAATGAAAAGGGTTTGGAGGCAAAAATAATTCGGGAGTCAGAACTTTTTTCCACTCTAACAGTCTAATTTAAATTAAGAAAAATCTTTATTCCAAATTATTGGGTCCGAAATAAAAAAAAAAAATTATTTGGAACAATTATTTCTAAAACGATTTTCTTGAGACACTGTACATAAAATATATATTGAAAAAAGTTTCCAGAACACATGAAATATATTCAAATTATTTTCAATATATTTGACGTTACTGCGGTGTGGTGTGGTACAATAGTGAAAGATATTTGAATTTTTTCTAATATTTTGAAGGTGCATTTAATAATTGTGAGGGTGCAGTAAACAATAGTCTCGTTGCGCTCTTCAAAAGGTCCAACATTTAAACAGTGAAAGAGATCGAAATTGGTTTATCACCGTTTTCTTTTATTTTAAACTGAATTTTTTCCATAACTAATATAATGTAGTACTCTTTATTTAATCACTAAAAGAAAAAAGAAGTAAAATAATTAATAAACACATTAAGTTTATAAAATTTAAATACACATTCTTTGTACACACTTCTTCCTTTTGCACGCACACATAATATATTCTTTTTTTTTTCTCAAATCTTGTTTTCACAATTATCTTAAACTATTTCCTTTTATCTTTATATATTTTATGTTCTTATCTATTTTTATTTTATTTCTATTTCAAAATTAAATCTTAACATGTTTTCAAAAATTTCAATAATTTAAAACAATCTTCCAGCCCATATCTTTTATTGAACTAAAATTCAATTTATATATTCAGATTTCCTTTATATATTTTATTATGAATTTCGTTGACATGAAAATAAGTAGTAAATTCCAATGAAGGTACAAACTTAAATATCAAAAAGGAATTTTATTTCGGGAAAATTATTCATTTTCCTTATTTTTACTAGTGATATCCACAAACTATTTGTTATTTATAGATGCTGATTCATATTCACTCATTCATTATCACATTTTCACTGTTACAAAGATGGAAAGGATAAGTTTTAATCAAAATTTATTTCTTAATTACTATCACCACCTTTTTTTTTTCTTTATTCTTTTTTTCTCTAATATGAGGTTTCACAAAGAGTTAATTTTTTTTACGTTGTTCTTTTACTATATCTTTAAGATACTGATTTTGATAGGTTAATTTAAATTATCAAAATACATCAATAAATTTTAAAGATAAAAAAAAAACTAAAAACAAAATTCAAACTCAACTTCTCATTTAAAAAACAGAGACATTATTGTATAAATCCTGTGAGAAACAAAATATATAAAATTATATGAAAAGTCTGCTGAAATTTATTTTCAAAAGTAGTAAATAATATTTTTATTTTCTTATTTCAATCAACTCGTATTGGTAAGAACCTACAAAATAAAATATTAGAATAGATAGATGTATTAAAATAATGAGACCGATTATTTTATTTTAAAATAATTTGATAATATAAATAGAATTTTATAAATGTGTCTCATTACTTTAAGAATATTCTATCTCTCTAAAACATTGTTCTCTCTCATTTATCTGACTTCTCTCAATTTTTTTCTCACTTTTGGGCTACCTGTTTGACGATCAGGAGGTGCCCAGACAATCACCGCGTCAAGGGCTACACATTTGACCGATCAACTGGGTGAACCGCGCGGGTAAGTTGTCAACCATTTTTTTCTCTAGTGTATATGACTCTTGGTCTTGTGAAATGCTTCTGTTTGCTTGGATCAAGAGTCTCTTTCATTCAATTTCTACCTTCAATGAGGTTCTAAAGGTTCTTCTCTATCATCAATTGGTGATTTGTAGGCGTTTTTAGAAATTCCTTGTAGTGCAAGCAAGCGATTTGGGGTTTCTTAGAACTGTCCGGATTTCTCTAAGGTAAGGGAAGCTAGAGCTTGAATTAATTGGGTTAATTGTGTATTGTACTAAAAATTAGGAAATCTTGGACTGGTTATATGAAAATTGATGTTTTATGAGTAATTATAGAGTACTAGAATGCATGTTTTTATTGTGTGATGAGAAACTGTGATTTTGGAATGCATTGTATGATTAGTTGATCTGTTAATGAATAGTTAATTGTTAGCTAATTTGTGAGGATGTCGAATTGTCATGAGTCTAGGCACAATGTCATGATTTAAGACTATTTTAAGGAAGTGGGGTAGTGAAAATGAGGATTAGAGGCTAGGTGTTAAATTGGTCTGTTGGGGCAGCTTTAGTAAGTCAAATGTGACTTGCTTGAGCCCTTAAATTGGTCAAAAATGTGTCAAAAGTGATAGATTAGATTTTGGGCCTATAAGTTGTGAATTTAGAGGTTTTGAGGTAGGAATTGGTCCATAAACACTTTAGAATGATGGTAGGAAGGTTTATAAATGTTTGGTCAAGTCCAATTAGGTATATAAAACAATTTAGGAGAGTTATAAGTTCGGAAAAATAGTTAGAATTGGTAAATGGAGGTTGAGTTGCATAATTCTACAGAATTTGTGTCGTAGAATTATGCAGATTCGCTGAGCGAACAAATTCGCACAACGAGTGGTCATGGTGAGTTGTTCTCTGTTTGAGCATCTGCACAACGAGAAGGTGTGTTGTGCGAATGGTTGTGGGGATTGACTCTCTGTATGAAGATTCACACAGCGAATCGGTGCGTTGAGCGCCTGGTTGTGGTTTGGGATCACTGCCAGATTTATTCGAATAATGAAGGGGTGCGCATAGCGAGTGCTTGGGGGTCTGGACCATTGTCTAGGCTTTCGCATAGCTAATTGGGGGTGTTATGCGAGGGGTTGAGATCTGGTACCACTACAAGTTTATTCGCACAACGAGATGGGTCGCCGTGCGAGAAACCTCTTAATTCGCTCTACGAGAGTATGCACTAAACGAATGGTCCCGATTTAGTTTACTCTTTTTCTTAATTATTCTTGTTTGATTTAAATGATGTGGTGGACTATTTTGGATTATGTATGAATGTATATTGAGTAATATGAGTATCAAAGAATGGAGTTGTAAATTCAAATGGGAATAAAGTATGATTTCAAAGTGATGTGTCCAGTTTCAATATGGAATCTCTCGGTGAGATATAAGTATGTTTAGAATGAATACAGGGAGCTCAGTATTGGGGGTTATCCTAACACTCTAATGATCTTTCATTCTCACATAGAGATGATTGATTCATGTGGTAAGAGTAGTAGGCGGTCCTAGTGTAGACGCTACTTGGAGGTCTATTGCGTGGTAACGAACTAACCTTGTGTGTGTGGTAGGGTGAAACCCATGGCAATGGCTTTGCAAAGTAGTAAAGACAACCACAAGTGCATAACCCGTCATAGTTCAGTATTCATTCTAAGTTCGGACGGTCAAGTCTAGGTCATAACATGTTAGGAAGTTTGAACTAGTTTGTCTTGCTTAAATCATCATGTGTATGTTATATGTTATGTAACTGTATGAATTATTTTATATCTAGCTTACCCTGTTGTTTGTGTTTGTGTTTTGTATATATTGTATTCTTTCCTTTGCAATGATCATCCTGTGGATGTGAGCAGAGGGAGATGGGATTTTCCTAAAGCAGACACTGGATGATGTTGATGCGACTTTATAGATTATTTCTATTAGTAGTGTAGATAGTTTTGAACTAGTTGTATATAAAGTTTAAATTTCTATGGTTATTTTTAGATAATTGTAAAATTATAAAACTTTATAATCTAGTTGGATAATTATCCTATACATATCATAATTGTGTAACTCTTTTATATAATATCTCTATTATATTTTAGAATGTTACATATTTTATCGTGCTGTTTTTTTTTTTTTTCATAAACTTAGTTGGACACACATGTTAGTACGGAATCCAATAACTTGCTTAAAACGTCATAAACACTCTGTAAATTGTAGAATTTTTCAATTCCTCAATCATCAATTGAATATACTATGAGACCACCATCAACCATCAAAGTCTTTTGCTATGCTATACTTACAATTATATTAAAAATACAAAAAAAAAATATGAAATCTTAGAATTAAAAATACTTTTACGAAAAAATTATGAATAGGAACGTGTGGAAAAGATCACAGTAGGATTTATTTATTGTGTTGAATAAAAACCACTAAATTTATTGATAATAATTGTATTGAAACTATAAGATATGCATTTATCTTCAATATTTTCATTTATTTTTTCACGTTAGTTATTTTAAAGAAAGTTTAAATTTAACTCATTTTCTTTTCAACATAGTTCCTCATTTATAGGTATTTAATGTAATAGAAATTTGGTAACGATGATAGGTCTAACAAATTTTAAACTTAATATATTTTTACAAATAACTTATATCTTCTCTAAGTTATATCTCTAATTGACGTGGAATATAGAATCTTTAAATAAATATTTCCTTCATTGTATTTTATCTCCTGCTTAAAACAAATAGTTAAGGAATATAAAAAAAAATACTAAAATATATTTACACTCTTTATATATGATACTAAAGATGATTTTTTTACCAAATTGATATCCTTAGAATGTACTAATGATGCTGAATAATGTTTTTTTAATTTTAATTACTTTGTGAAATAACAATAAAATTTAAATTATTTCAAGTATTTTTTTAGAATAATATTGAAATAAATTTACAATTATTGTATTAGAGAAGTAAATCACTATAAATTAAGAAATGCAATTATTTTTAAGCATGATATACTGAAACCCAAAATATTCTTCTTTTCTACCTTGTTTCAGCAAGTGCCTTTGGACTTAGGGTCTCACTTATCATTAGTGTAACTAAAAGCCACAAAGATCGAGAATATAAAATCCAACTGAAGTGCTAATCATTAGGTCTCATATAACTGATAATTAATTAAGAAAAGATTAATAAAGCAAAAAGAAAAAAAGGAACACAATAGAAAAGACCAATACTAAATTAAGAGTATCATTGGCTAATCCTTTTACCCTTTTCAGTTTGATAAGTTCTATGTAATCTATAATATATATATATATATATATATATATATATATATATATATATTTAAATCTAATTTAATCTTATAAAATTGACTTGTAAAATAAAGTGTCTATTTACTTATATATTATTTTTAAACATCTAACTACAACTTTTGCAAGAAAAATTTTGGTATCATATGGCAATGATTTTCTTACTTCTCTTGGCCAACTTTGGTAAATAAAGCCAAAGGTTGATAATAATATTCTTGTTTTATGTTCATAGGTCCCATTTGGCTATACTCATGATACACATGTTTGTACTTGTAGTGTACAATGAGCAATTCAAAATACGAAAATTTGTTTATAATTATATATTTAAATGAGACTTTCTTTTATATATAACTGATCTTCAAAATAAATTCTTTTCTATTACTATATTGGGATATATATTGAAAAAGAAATAAGAGAAACACATAAGAAATAAAATTATAATAATTCAAACCTTATTATTTTATGTATATTTTTTCTAATAAAATTGTAAGTTATTTTTGTAAAGTGAATTTAAAGTGTATATATGAATAGAAATCTTATATTACAAATTAGTTGATAAAATTGAGTTAGATTTAAAATTTTAATAAAAATAAATAAAGTTTTTTAAGTGCATCATGTTTGATAAGATTTGGTAAATGGAGTTTCAAATATATTTGTTGTTTTTCCTTTTGTTGAACAAGTACATGAAGATTGACAGATGGCAAAAGATAGTGTGGTGAAACTATCAATGATGTTGAAGGCTAAGCCTTTGAAGGTAGATGGAGAGAGAGTTTCTTGGTATGCATGAGAAGTCTACGTGAAGGAATGGAGTTATGGTTGGCTCAAAAATGTTTTCTTAAATTTTGTTCTTAGTTTTGAGGTATTAATATTTTAAACTTTATCTATACTCCAGGGTGACATCGGACCTAAGTTCTGCCTCTGTGCTTATATATTAGGTTGCCCAAATCCCACTCAACTCTCTCTTCTACCCTTATATATCACTTGTTTCTTTCCATCTTAAAACTCCTTTTCTTTTATTTTTAATTAAATCCAAAGCTACCTTTAGTCAGACTATAAAGGATCAAAATCTACATTTATTCCTCTACAAGTTTTCATACAAAGTATACAAAGCAAACCAAAACTTGAGATCAAAGCAATCTTTTTTATATATTATTTATTTTCATTCTTCTCTATATCTCTCTCTGCAACTAACCCCATTACTTATTTCAGTTCCACTCTCTATATTTAGAATTTTTAGGTATAACTCTCTCCTCTAGAGGGAGGTTGGCAAAGACTGCAATATATTCTCTCATGCAAATAAAGTGAGGGAGAATTTCATTCCTTCCCAACCCTCAACAAAATCTGGCATGAGGGGAGCAAAGCAACCTTTAGAAGAGACAACATTTTCTTTTCCCCTTCTATTTAATTATTACTACTTTAAATTCATCTCTTCTTAGCTCAACCTTTCTCTCAGTCTTAGTCTTCCTCAGTTCATCCTTCTTCAGTTTCTGTTCCTTTTCTTTTAGAGCACCAACATATCCAGCAATGGAATGAGGGTGAAAAGAGGATATATAACAAGGAAATGACTCAGTGCAGTTACCCTGAAAACAACCATACCATCATTGTGGAGAGGCACAAAGATAGCTTCATCAGAACATGTCCTACATGTGGTCATCATATCAAATGCCAGGAGCAGGTTCACATTAATTAACTCCTTAATTACTCCATGCATATGCATACTCATACTCATCATCTTCATCTTCCTTTTGTTTGTTTTCTACTTGAGTTTGAATTTAATGATCCAAGGTATTTATTTCTGATGCAATTTCATGGACACTTTTGTATTGTTTTCTAATCAGCATTATATATATGCATTGTCTTTATTACTGTTTTATTGGGCCTTACGTTTGAAGAATAAATATAAATGTTTGGTGTGATGTTTAGGCTGCTGGAATTCATGACTTACCTGGACTTCCAGCTGGAGTAAAGTTTGATCCTACTGATCAAGAGATTCTTGAGCATTTGGAAGCGAAGGTGCGTTCTGATATTCACAAGCTTCATCCGTTAATTGATGAGTTCATCCCTACTCTTGAAGGGGAGAATGGAATCTGCTGTACCCATCCAGAGAAGTTACCAGGTACATTTTTCTCTCACTCATTCAACATTTCTAACGAGGAATCTCATTGAATCATCGTTATTAAAATTATTATTTTTCAGACGTATATATGCATATAGTTCCTTAAGATATATGGTCAGACATGTTTGTTTCCTTTAAACTTCAGCAACTTCAAACTGAGAAAGCATGAACTTTGACGAATTCACACTTTTGTGCAGAAGATGTGACCATTGACAACATCATGTTATCCATTTTACAACAAACTTTTATTTTATTGTGTAAAAAACGCGTGCATCCAAACTTTGAGTTTACAACTGTTTCTCTTCCATGATGATCTGGCACAAGAAAGCTCTTTATATTAAGAACTCAAATTTTCTGATAGACTTTGATTTAAACTAACATCTTAATGCTTTAATGAACTCAACTGCAGGAGTTAGCAAAGATGGGTTGATCCGACATTTCTTTCACAGGCCTTCGAAAGCATACACGACAGGAACAAGGAAAAGGAGAAAGGTGCACACAGATGCTGATGGCAGTGAGACACGGTGGCACAAAACAGGTAAGACTAGGCCAGTATACATCAGTGGGAAGTTAAAAGGGTACAAGAAAATTCTTGTGCTTTACACCAATTACAGAAAACAAAGGAAGCCTGAGAAGACAAACTGGGTGATGCATCAGTACCACCTTGGCAATAACGAAGAGGAGAAGGAAGGAGAGTTGGTGGTCTCCAAAGTTTTCTATCAGACACAGCCTAGACAATGTGGTTCACTCATGAAAGACTCATATCCTGCTAAACTAAACGGTGAAAGTGTGCATGAGGTAACTAATCATAAAAGCACTGGGTTTGTTGAATTCTACAATAATTCTTTTGTATCCTTTGATCAAGGGGATCAGCATAGGCCTAGCAGTGCACAACTAGTCACCCATTTCCCTGTTCATGATGGTGCTACTTTCATTCCTTGAAAGAAGTGGTGGAAGAGGGAGAAAGGTGAGATGTTATTCATGGAAGGAGAAGAAACATTACAATTGTATTCTGCAGTGAAGAAATAAGTTAATAACCAACTACATAAGTACAGTTAGGAGGGAAAAAGGGGGGACAGAATAAGGAGAAACTGCTTCATCTGAAAGCTAGTGATCAGATACTTCAATTGAGGAAGAAAAAAGCGGGTGAGGAGACCAAAGTAAACAAAAAGCCAAAACTATTTGGCTGTAACTTTGTTTACTTTCTTTTATTCTTTTACAATTTTTGAAGGTTAGCTGCTATCATGCTTTGTGCAGTGACACGAAAAAATATCTGAATTGTCCTATACTTGGGTAAATACTAACCATCAATCTGTACAAACATGACCTTTACCTTGAACTACATATTCCGTCTGGTGCGTTCTTTTACTGAGTTTTGTTTTATGTATGTATATGATTCGGGAAATTATACTCTTATTGCGTGTACATGTTACTTTTATGACAACAGTGGTGAGAAGAGAAGACAGATATGCAACAAGTGACATAATGAAAATAAACAGAGATAATGATACTGTGATAATATTTTTTTTATAATATTTTAATATTATCATTAATTCAAAATTATTCTACTATCAGATAATAACACATAAATAATGTTAAAATATTTTCAAATAAAAAGATAAGACAAAAGTAAACAGCATTGTATAAAAGAAAAATATGAATAATATAACTCAATCCACAGAAAATGTCATTTTAGGTTTTAGGCATCACAGCACATATAAGCATCCATCACTGCTGTGATATAATTGATCGGTGCTATGATATGACGTGCTATTCTTAGACCTTTCATTGGAGCTCTTTTAAAAAATATAACCAGTTGTCAAAATAACAGCATTACTACGAAAAACGCAAATAAGTTTCTCTAATATCACTGTAGAGCCCTTCAATATTATTTTACCAAATCCTGAAGTGCAAATATAAGAAGGTCAACAACTTCAAGAACCAATTGAGGAAGTGTTGAAAAGAGACAATGCCTAATGAAAATGACTCAACGGTAGGCAGAACAACTGTGTGTCGACTAAGTATTATTATATTCGATGATGCTTGGAATCAAAATCATCTTTCTGTGCAGAAAGAGCAAAGTACACACATGAATAGTCAGTTTCGCTTCATCTGCGTGACTTTTTGGTCTTGCTTTTTAGTCGGCGACAGGCCATCCATCATGTTCCTATGGTGGCTAGTTTGGACCAAAATAAAATAGTAGAATATTGCGTCAATAGTAACTTTAACCCACCAAACCTAGTCTTGCAGAGGCATTGTATCTTCAACAATAAGAAATTTGTTGCGCACGATATGCAAAGGCATTCATTTAGGATAAAAAGTATCACAGACAAGGTTTGCACACTCCTCACATATGGAACATATACCATAATACAAACACTAATGTGTAAAAAGAAGGTTAAATATGATAAAAGAACTAAAATTATGCAACTAGCTTTAGTCTCATTTAATCACCCCCATTCACTACTTTTTTTTTCACCGTATCACAAGGGAGCCTAAATCTATGAAAAACAGACATTTACAGCAGCAAGCACGCCTCACAAGTATTCAAGATCTCTTGCTGACAATCATTTGGAGGATCGGCATAGACGCCAGGGCGAACCACATTCCATAACACCCTGTTACAAGAATCCATGTCCACAATAATTTTCTTAAATTCGTCAAGATAACATGCAAAGAAGAGAGCAAAAAGGAGAGAAGATTTGCAACAAACACTCAGAAATAGGCTTGACAGACTTTAGATACTAGTTGTTTACGGACTAATGTTCAGCAATTAAAACTTTTTTATTCTGAAGTATCAGTAAGATGAAAATAAGAAAATACACAGAATTACAAGCTACTTAATCAGTCTTCACCTAGCATCAGATTATACATATACTCTCCTGCATGACTGTTGCCTCTTTCATCACATTTACCAAATAGCAATCCCAAAAACTGTGTTTATCTTCTTGAAAACAAGAGCAAACAAAAACCCATCAAAACAAATCAAATGATCCACCCATCAACGCCAAAGACTGAATATAAATAAAATGTTTTCTCCTGAAAGATATTATTAGTGTCTCTCTCATACAAATACACCACAAAGTAGTCACAGCTCAACATGCTATCAAGTTCTTCCATTCAGTGATCAGTTCTGTATGAACAAAACCTCCAAAAACTAAAGGAAAACAAATAGCTATCGTCTTTCACCCCGACCCAAAATTAACCTTTTCCACGGTTCTAATATTCACTTAACCGCCAAATCAATTGATTGATGAAATCATTACAAAATAAGGTGCGGTTGGTGACCCCAATTTGTACCAAACGAAACAAACAAACAACGATATAGCCATTTTAACAACCAGCATCGTTCAAATGCAGCTATCCTAAAGTGTTTTTCTTTGTCCATTAATTATGAAATAATCTCAACAAAATAACTTTTTTCATTCTAACTCAATTTATACAAATCATTATAAACCAGCTTAATTTAGTGAATTACTGAAGTGCTGCTGTCACTTGGGATCTCAGATAAAGTGAGTGTGCAGTTTTAGTTAAATATTTCAGAATCACGTTAAAAATACCAACTAACTAAATATAGGCAGAATTAATTCTTAATGCATAAAAAATAATTTTAGATAACTTTGGGATCAAATATTTACACTGAATTTTCATAATAAAATACAAAAACATAATTGACATTATGTGAAAATGAATTATGAGAATGTTCATACAATTACACACACAAAATTGAAATATTACCCATCACTCTCACTCGCTCACTGCTTCTCGTTTTTCTTCCTCAACAGAAAAACATCGGTCTCCTCGTAAGCATAATCGGTATGCAGATGCTCGTGTGGGACTTTCTCGATGTGGAAGGCTTTGTCGCAAAGTTCCCAGAAAAGCTCGTGTGCTTCGGGTGCCCTAAGCTGGTAGCCGAGCAAAACGACGCCGTTGTCGGAGACTAGGGTTTCCATGGCGGAAACCAAAGACGGCACCGACTCGCGAATGTAAACGACGTCGGTCGCGACGACGAAGTCGAAGGGAGGGTTGAGGGCCGCGATCTGCTGCGCGTTGTTCCAGTAAAGAATGGAGTGTTTCAGGGTCTTGCGGAGGATGGGCTTGTTCACCTTAAGGTTGCGCTTCAGGGCCGGCATCACGGGCGCGATATCCGTGAGGACCAGGTCCGTCAGGCCCAATAAGAACAAACCCATCCCCGCCACGCCGCAGCCCGTGCCCAGCTCCACAGCCCGTTTGCCTCCGAAGTCCAGCACGCGGGCGTACGGGTTGTTGTCTGAGGGTGAGGCCCAACGCTCCGTGAATTTTACGAGGACGAGGGAGCAGGGCCACACGGAGGTTCCCACGTGCATGGAACCGTTGTCTTGCTGCAGCGACAGAACGGCGTCGTTTACCGGAAGCTCGATCACCGGCGAGTCTGTGAACTTCATGGTTCTCTCAAGTTTCGATTCCAGCACGACGCACGCAACGCAAGATGTCGGATTATTGTTTGTTTTGGGCTCTGGGCTTTGAGGAGTAGTTGGGTTATGAATTCTCCCTTTTATGGGCCTACTCTATAAAAAAAAACGGGCTGGATTAATTAGGTGTACATCACTTGTTGAATAAACTAAAGTTTTGTTATTACAACACTTTCACCCATTTACGGTTGTAAAATACAGAAATTAATATACGATGATGTCATTTGAGGGACAGTTGTGATATGAAAGATTTACGTTGTTGAAAATCACACCACAAAACCCACTTTTTAGCATACGTTTGAAATTATTTTAGGTATTGGATTTTTTACCATTTGGATAAATTGACCGAACATAATAAAGTGATAGATCATCCAATTGAAAACACCTTTGATCAATCACATTCACGAAATAGGTGACTCTCTTAAATTATATTAGCTCATAGTATAGCCAAAGTGTCTTGTCTCCAACTTTAAGACTGGACGTTTTTTAAGATAAATGTTCTTCTAAGTGAATTAAAATTAATTTCCAACTTACTTTTTCAAGGAATTTAAAAACCAAAACGAAGCCTTACGTTACCATGTAAATTTGTTGAAACATATAAGAGAGTAGATATGTCAGGGAAAAAACAGATTTAGTCGTACACGTGTCTCCTTAGTACTTGCGTTCTGACTCGGAAACCTTAAACTTCCTTTTATTTTTGCGGTATAAACTAAAAAATCTGAATTTTCTGTCACTGATTATGTGTGATGTGTTCGTAGGGGACTAAACAACGATTGTGTTGTCAGATCAGAAGAAAGCAATATGCAATACGTGGCACCAGAAGATCTTACTCATGCATGGCAATTATCATTTAACATGTTAAACTTTATCACCATCGAAGCCAGTCAAATCCTTAATCATCTGCTATCTGCTACTTTACAATTAAAGGGAACTGTGGCATATAATCTTCAACAAGGATATCATAATTCACTTGTTCAACCCCACCACGTACGTCATCCTGTGACCAAAAGTAAAAACAAAATCAACGTGGTGAGTGCGGCAGTCAAAACTCAATGAAATGGTTTCTTTATACTTTACTCCCTCTTTTTTCTTTTGTTCTATTTTATTTCCCATCTTATATAATCAAACAATGCAATTCTAGCATTGCATCAACTATGCTTCCTCTCCTTGTCAAGGATTACGATAAACATGGGATTGTCGATTAACGAAGTAGGCTTTGAGTTTAACTCAATCTCATAAAATCAGTTTATAAAATAAGATTTATACTCACTTATATATACTGAATTGGTTTTATCTCTAATCGATGTGAGATTTCCAATATATACATAAAGAAAAAAGAAAAAAAAACTAATAAGTTTCCATGAGGGGAGATAGGAAGTTGGGAGTTGTTCTTTTAATGACTATTATTAAGTCATGAAATAATACATATACTAATAGAGCTAATGGTACCTCCTTCTTCTATTCAATGTGACTAATTTCATATTTGAATTTTTGTATAGATTATATAAAATTGAATTATGAATTTATCTTTGAAAGTCTCACACATCAAATAAAAACGAGTAAGATATATAATATATAAATAGAAGAATCTATAAATTTGATGTTTTAAATTTTTGGATTGAAAGTTATGTCTTGATCTCTTATATCAACTTCATCTTTTATTAATATCAAATCTTGTTCTCGAAAAACCTCACAATGGTGTCAATACAGATAACTCATTATGGAAACGACAACAAAAATATTTTATTCTCAAATTCAAAACTAACGACTATTCTGGTGCATGTTTTTGTTTTTGTCGATGAGCAATCAACTTCTGGTAATATTGCATCAGCAGTCACATTGCAATGCATTACTAATTGAAAATATATAAATACCTCGTTAACAATAAAATAATGCTATTTTGTATCATTAGTTACATCATCACATATCAACATGCGAGCTTTTACTTATATTATTATTTTTCATATTCTCATCAATATTGATCATATTGGTTTATCTCGTTTTATCCGATGGAAGACAATTTTGAACTGAAAAAGAAAATGCTACACCCCCATTCGCTAATCACACGCCTAGCATCTCATCTCATATTTTTTTTTTCTTTATATACAATGAGAAAAAATTATGTTTAGTAAACACTCAATTATGGGTTTACCACCCAAACGAAGGTACTGAAAAAGCAGCATTGCTCAATGCACGAAAAGAGATGAATCGCAAATGCAAGAAAGGAAAACCAAAAGAAGAAGGACTAAGTCATTTATGGAAAAAAGCTACCATAACGCGAAATATCTTTGAATTTTATGAATGACATTATTTATTTTTATTTATTTAAATCTCTGGTTATCATCTTCAATGAAAAATTTCCTTTTAAAAAAGTTATCTTTATTTATAGAGATCCATTACCATGCGATGCATCTCCCATCTAAGGATTCTTCTCGGCCTTAACAATGCAATTAAAAAATGATATTTATTTTGTTATCAACATTTTACGACACACATAGAAACTAGTAAAGAATCAAACTCGAAAGGTCGATCTTTATATAAAATGTGGGGACCACTTGATATTTTTTGTGTAAGTTGGAAGAACATATATATAAATATATTTTAACCTCATTATCTATAGAATGGCCTCCTTGTTAATTGGGGTGTGGTTTTATTTTATTTTGAATTTGATTTTGACATAGATAGAAAAGAGATGTATATAGGTATAGTACATTTGTGCATGATTTGTTGATGGAATGAAAGGGTACATGAGGTTATTTTATAATAATGAAGAGGCTAAAAGCCTATTTGTACTATAGAATGATGCTTTTTGGTGATTGGAAATTGTCTTTTGAGTCCAGTTTGACAGGCAACGACCACAATATGGAGATGAAACTGAGCAATAATGGAGTTCAAAAGCGGTTCTATCCTTTGCCCCCACTACTCCACAAACACTCCCTCTCCTTTATCAAAAATTAAAGCCACCCATTTTAAAAAAGGGTTAGCTTTCAGGATTCAAAAGAATATGGATGGATCTCTCTTCTCTTCTTTCACCCCTTCAAGAGTTTTTATACCAACTTTTCACCCTTCATCACCTTTTCCTCTTTGCAAACTTTCAACACATATATATATATATATATATATATATATATATATATATTCTTATTTTTCAACCTCATCCATCATCCCCATTTATTATGTTCCCTTTCATGAAAAAAAAAAAGATAGAAAAGAAAAGAAGAAACTAAAAGGCTTCACATTTGAACAAACTTTACCACATCAAATTAAGTCCATCCGTTGGTTGATGAAGGGTGGCAAATGGTTGGCACCACCAACGCCCAGAAAATCCCTAGTTTGTCCCCATACACTCTCTTCATTCTGTACGTGCCGTCGTTTTGTAGAGGGCATTTGTGACAAATCACCGGAATAATTATTCTCTCCCTCATGACCTGTGAGTACTGAACTTGAACCGTACATGCCACAAAATTTGTTCCCATCTTGGCCTGGACTGTTGCATTTCAAACCTATGCTCCCGAGGAATAATGATGGGTCCGATGAAGTTGTCCCAATCTGTGCAGCTTTTTGCAACAAAGCTGTGGCTGACATGTTTGCTGAGGTTGTTTGATGGGATTGGTGTTGGGAACTATACAAGGAAGGAACACTTATGAGTTGCAAGTTCGGGTTATCCTTAACAATATTGTTCACTAGTGGAAGTGAAGCAGTGCTGCTTAGCTCTTGGCTTCCATTGGGGGAGATTTTATTTCCAAACACCCAATTTAGTTGGTAATTAGAGGGTGGTGGATTTGAGCAAGCAGCAAGTGGATTTCCACCACCACCACCGCAGTAAATTGAGCTTGGGCTAGTAGCAGATCCAAGTTGGTGAAACTCATGCAAGTTGTTGTTAGCAATTGTTTGATGAGCCTGAGATGTTTGACTCATCCAAAGGGATAGCCCCTTAGATGTTTGATTACCTGGGACTGACTCCTCGGGGCACGAATTTGGCTTGTAAAACGATGAAAAATGGGTTGCCATGTTAGAACCGAGGGGGTTTTGCATGATGCTGTAGTTGCTAATGTTTGTTGCTGCGTTCACCCTAGCTGTTTCTTCTGCTAAGGCATCGCAGAAAGCCCTGTGAGTGATGAAACTATCCCTCCTGCTCCACCAAGAAATGACATTGAAAAAATATATATGACTTTCTGTAAATGTTACAATGTAATGGGAAAATAGACGGCAAGAAATGTATTACTTAATATTATTACACTTCACTGTTTTCTTTATCCAATCTCTCTCTATCAGTTAGGACTTAGGTGTGATTATTTTTCTTATCTAAATAAAAGCAAACATGCAAGAAGGCTCATGGCATGGTTATGTAGTAAAGTTCTATTCCTTGTCCCCTGAGCTGTTAAGAACTTCTGCAGAAAGACTCCAGCATTAGGACTTGTAACGCTTAGCTTATGAAAATAAATTATTACATGAGTAGTAAACACCAATAACCAAGAGAGTTTTATCTTTTTTAATAATGTTTTACGTTTCACCTTTTAATGGGAACAAGAGAAACGAGACAAAAACAATTAGGGACAAGTTCAACCCCTAACATATAGGGTTCATAACCCCACTCCCCAGATAAGTCTTTGATATTAAAACAATTTCATAATCACATTTGATAATCTATGATAATTCCAAACTAGCTAAGCTTAGAAATTTTGTCGTTTAAGATATTTTCCAAAAGGTAATAATAAACCTTGCAAGTGTGGGTTCTTTCAAGTTCTTTTCACTGCACTGAGACTCATTTCTCCTTTTACTACTCCTAAAAAAGTAAAATAGACAGCAGACACGCAGAAGCACACGGAGGAGTCAGACAAAGATATCACAGATACAGTTTAAAGGCTTCAACGTCATGATTCATTTTAGCTATGTATATCTTTTTTAGGTTTCAACTTACCACTACTGCATGAAGAAAGCGATGCTCTTTCTTTTGTCACAAAGATAAGGATAGTAATTGCTGTTGCTTTTCTTTTCTTTTTTTTTCATACATACCACTAGACAACTTACCACTTTTACAAAAAATTTGATTAGTATGAGATTGAAAACTCATTACAGTTTGTGATCCACGAGATAAAGATAGAGATAACTACGTACCGTGAAAAGATAGTGCCACAGTCACATTTGTATTCCCTGGTACCACATGTTTTTGAGTGAGCTTTCCAATCTGACTGCACAGCATAACGCTTTGAACACTTCTCGCACTTCCACTTCTTCTCACCGTGCTTTCTGCAGAAGTGCTTCTTAATCCCAGTTAAGTCCCCCAGAGCCCTTGAAGGGTGGTGGTGAACACAAGTCTTCTCTGGACACACATAAACCCTCTTCCTTACTTCTTTGCTTGATCTCTGCTTCAGCTTCCATGGAAGGTTGTGCCCTCGTCGATGGAGTTGAAGGTTTTGGTCCCTTTGGAAACCCTTGAGACAAATTTCACACACGAATCTGTTTGTGGCCATCAGAGTCTTTGGTGATAAGGCTATGACCTCAGCTTCAGGATCTGTGCACAGAAGATTATTCATTAACTCACACAACAAACCCATTGCTCTATTTTGCAGAAAAAGCAATTAGCTTTGAATATACCCATGATGATGAGAAAAGGTAGAGAGACAGAAAGAGAGAGAATTGCAACAAAGATGATGAAAATAATAAGAATTAACAAACTTACCTGGATTTCCAGGGAGGTTTCTCTTCCTCTTCAAAACAGGAGGTTGGTTAGATGCAGAAGTTGATGGGTTCTGAAGAGGGAAAGCATTTGAAATTTCTCCATCATCCATCTTTTGTAGCATGTTAGCTAAGGTGTTTCTTGAATCCTAAGTTTGACTCAGTTTGGAAACAGCTAGAGGGAGTAAGGTGGGAGGAAGTATATTAGTGTTTGAATTAGGAGAAAAGGAGAGGGAATGGGGTAGCTTAGCTAGGCTTCTTAATTATATGGTTCCAACCCTAAACAACATGAACTGATATATGGTAGATGGGATCTCACTGTCCCTCTCTTTCTCTCGCATATGTTGCAGTCAATTTAATTATCTACTTTTTAGGTGGAATAAAAAACTAAGATGCTATGGGGGGCGGAAAAGCAAACCAAGAGAGAGAAATGGAAAGGAAAAAGAAAGGGGAGGTGGGGGTCAGTCAGAAAAATATACAGAGAACAGGAGATGAGGCAAAGGTGTATGATGACACATATCATGAGGTCCGAAGAAAGTTATCTTCATTTGGAATGATTATCCCATAATTTGTTACTTTTTGTTTTCTTATTTTTCAAATCCTTTCTCATTCAATTCAATCACTTTTTTATTCTAAGTTTACAGATAACTAACCCTTTTTGTGTTTTCCAATAAATCTAAAGTCCTACACCCAACATATATGAATTTCATGAACTTTGTAATAATATTTCACAGATATGTCACATTTTTTACGCCTAATATTAACATATATATCTACGTCCAAATCATTATGAGTTAATGTTATAAATATATATATATATATATATATATATATATATATATATATATATATATATATATATATATATATATGATCAGTGGCTTTCTTTTCTGCCATGACCTGAGAAACCTTTGCTTCCTACTCTAGAATAATGTAGCTTTGCTTTGAGTATAGATCGTCCAACTCAACATGAAATAACAGAATAAAGAAATATGCTATTATCCATATAGCTAGGGTAGTGCTACAATCATAACGAAGTGTCTATGGGAAAACTGTTTCCTTTTGATCGAATATTAACGTTTCAACTTGTAATACTCCACTTGCAACCATTTAAATCAAAGCAAAACGCTGTTTCTTTCAAAAAGTGAAAATCATTGTGTCTCATGTGAGTGTGACTAGAAAAAGAAAAGGCAAACGGCTTCCTTAATCTTTGTTTTCCCCAAAAAGCAAAATCTTAAGGGTCTTTGCAGCATACTCAAAGTGAAAGTGCAGGTCATTTCCTCAAGGAAGATTGATAGATGCCAAAATCTTGTAAAATGTTTGAATACCTAAACATGATTCAAATAAAAGTGGGAGAGCTAGCTCATTAAGAAGCTTGTTAATTGCTTTGGCATTCTTACTCTTATTAGTAAACCATGCACGTGTGTCTGTATTCTCACCAAACTGTCAAGCAAGGTTAAGCCGAAGCAAAAGACGAAATAAAACATAAAAGGGAATAATCGTCCGATGACAACATGACCATGTCTCACGTACATTGACAGGGTTCTAGCCACTTGGCTTTTATGCACATCAAACGAACTCTTGTTCATTGTTTTCATTAATATTATTGTTACTATTATATTTATCAGTTCATAAACAATAATTATTTCCAGCTATCATCACATCGTGATGATGATGCAACTGGCAGTCAAACATGCTTTTGATTTCTTAAAACAAGTTGAAGGTCTATGAAGATGTCAATTGGGTGGTCAAATTTTGAGTGGTAGATCGATGTACAGCGAACCTTTTACCATCCACCCTCAATTTTTTGGATGGTGGGTCGTTTACTTTTTAACTTTTTCTCTACATCTTTTGCGTGTATATATAGGTTCCTTTTCTTTTAAATAAAGTTGTGTTTTGGTGAAAATGTTTAACCTGGGGAAAAATATTGTTCATGTTATCTGTCCTATCGATATAAATTTTCCAGTAATAATATATAGTATCTGAAGTATATGCTTCTGTAAGGTCTTCAGAGAATGAAGCCAGAATGTTCCCCACCCTCCACAAAAGAAAAAAAAAAGTTTGCTTAACCTCAACGTCATGATTTTCCAGGGTAATATGAGTATGATTTTCTTTAGACTTGCTTGAATATGATATAAGCTAATCTAGGAAATACTGCTTATTAAAGCTTGGTGTTGCTGATAAATTACTGTTAATTTTTTCTAATGATATAATAGCATATATTTATAGATTTTGATCCTGGTTAAAAAATTCAACTGATTACTTTAAGATAAGTTTATTTTTTCTCTAACATAAAAATATAAGGATCCGATATTAGTTAATGAATGATGTGGGGTAGATTAAGTTTGAGTAAATACTAAGATTAATATGAAAGAGAATATGTTAGAAGACAGCCAGCTGACAAAGGCAGTGAATTTTTGGAAATGTGAGTAGGCGTCTCCTTGTGGGCTGACTTTTCCTGCTACTATGCTAATCCTTAATCATAATCTAATGATGTTTTTCCTTTCTAACATTGTTTAAAATAAAATTTTGGAGTTTAGCTGTTGAACTCTTTTGGCATTAGAATATTCTCTCCCCTCCAACACTCCCCCCAAAGGCTGCAACTTTCAATGCCTTGTGAGATTCCTATTCAAACTCCACAACTCCACCCTGCCAGTTGCCACAACCTCTTCCTTCTCTCTCTACTATCTTGACATGGTTGGATACAGACATTTGAAATTGAAAGCATATATATGAATTTAGGGAAAAGCATATTGTTGTCACCAAGGATGTGCTTGTTTCTTTCTTTGTCTTCTTGTTCACAGAAACTGAAAGTTAACCACAAGTTGTTCTGGTAATTCATTTGGGCAATTTGAGTAAAACCAGAAAATTATATATCAATGTACATGTCAATTTTTGCTGTGGCTTACTTGGTGTTAATTTTAATTTCATCAATTATAACATCTGTTACTTCTTTGGGAAAAATTTACTTTGATCCCTTTATGCAAATTAATTTCTATATATCACTCCAATATTAAATGAGTTATATTACATTTAAATAGGTTGAAGTTCTAAAAAACCAGTTTCAAACTCAAGTTACACAAAAGATAATATTTTAAATAATTCTGAATTTTCAACTGGTAGATTCAGCTTAATTAAATTAGAATGATTGCTCGAAAGTAGAACAGATTTAGATCTGGGATTCCATTACAGAAACCCACATGCTTTTTGATTATCAAAAGCTGGAGAATATTTGCCTTTTACCATTCAGCAATTTGTATTCCTTTTCTTTAATATTGTTCTATTTTATTTTATATATATATATATATATATATATATATATATATATATATATATATATATATATATATATATCAATCACTGGACAAATATACATGATATATGCTACAAGATCTTATTGCATTTTAACCAAATCAACTTTAGGGACACAATGAAAGAACAGCACTTGACATGAATATTCCCAAATGGATTTGCAATTTGTACTTTACTTTATCAAAGGATATTCACGGTTTCTTTGTAATGCATAATTGCAACAGTGTATATGTTTCTTCAAGAATGAATGAATGAACAAGTACATAGCTAAGTTTCGTCATTTTCTTTCTTATCACAGATATCAGAAAAGGAACATCAAAGTTACAGTAAAAGCAAAACAACTCAGCCACTATATGTTGTCTCAAATGTGTTTGCTGCATAACGAGACTACTGTGCTTATAATAAATATCATGGACGCAATGTCTAACGAATTCGGCTTTTCTGTGTCATGACATGCTCTTTGTATACGCATTAGTGGAAATGTCAAGAACAATTAGCTAAGAAAAAATTGCAATGATTAGTATTTAGCAGCTGCAAACGCTACAATTATGATTTCATATTCCGCTTAATTCCATAAACATATAGCTACAATCATTTCATGGAATTTATGTTTGGCTGCAAACATTATCTATACAGACTAGAGTGCCAGCTTTGTAATATTTGTTAGTTATAATTCCACTTTTCTTCACTTTTCCTTTTAGTTGAGTAAAAAGGGTCAGACATAGAGAACCAACAACCAATCAATTCTCAAATGTCACTACAAAAACGTTAAATAGTGATTCAATACATGTGTGTGGTAGTCAATTCAATTATGATGCCATTGAAAGATTATTATAGGATAAAAGATGCTGCTATTTCGCAACGTGATCTTGAATATTAGTTTATTTATTTTTGTTTCAATTTATAAAATCTATATAATGAAAGACTGGATATGATAAAAAAAAAAGTTTTTAAATTGAGGCTTTTAAAGAAATATATAACCGATCGAGCAACATGCACAAACATCAATGTGAAGGAAAGCGATATTTTTAATTTTATTTCCTATCGGTTTATATCTAAATTACAGTCTTAAACTTCATGATATTTTAGATATCATGTGTGATGTTTATACTTGATTCATTACTTAATTCCTATTCATGATATTATTCGATTTCGAAAAAAAGAAAACACTACAACAAAATTTAAATTAGCATCATCATATGTTTGCATATTGTACCAAATAGTATCGTAGTTGTATATTAGCATTTAACGAAAAAGGAACACATAAACCCAACAACTATATGATGGGTCTAAGACAATATTGAAATTTGAATCTAATTCATATAAGAGATTTGACACTACAATAATGGAGCTTATATTCATATTTGGATTGCCAACAAAATCCTAAGACAATAAGATGGGTAGGTCAATCCTGTAGATGTTATACCAACAATCTCTAGCAACGACAACCGATATTTATTTCTTTTATAAGTTGAATCCATTAACAAAACAACATTAAATGCATTCAATAATTTGATTGCATCAGGATGTGTCCAGAACAAGTCACTTACAACCTTAGAATCCTCCACACATCTACTCCAATGTGTGTAGTTGTCGAGATCCAACATCATCATCGGTTGTTGCAGCTTAGTTCTCGACTCTCTTAATGAGTGTTTATATGTATACCTTGTTGTGTAAACTTATTTTATTGTAGTTACATTATGATCATTATTTTCTTTAAGAATCAACAAAATATTTGTAGGTGTTACTTGGATTTTAGTCATATCAAAAAATACTCCTTGTTTAGTAGGATTTAACCTACCAGCATAAGGATGTCCCACTAAAGTTTATGCTAAATTGTGGTTGTGGTATCCACATATCACCTGCAATACCCACCCATCGCCATTATCAGATGGCTTGCTCCTTAACTTGAAATGACACTTACATTTTCGGGTACCATCTATACTAGGTTGGACATCGAGTTTGTATTTTCCATATTTTCCACCTATTTTACATCCTAGCAACACAAACGTCTTCCTTTCAGGTTAACCGATAGCTTTATTGGATCTTATAGTCACCACAACAAATCCTAGATCATATATAATCCCTCTCACCCAATCAATTAAGTTTCCGCAAGAGGAAAATATTTCATTTGTTGTGAAATGATTCGTCAAATCTCCCTCGACAACCTTATTTATAAAAGACGAAAAATCTAATAACATACTAGAAGTTATTTGAGAATCCATTCCATAAAGATATTCTTCTATTTAAACTATAATCACCTATAACATAAAATTCACCCCTCAATATCTAATATCCTTTATAATAATCTAAAAACATATAACATTATTTAAATAATCTAATCAACTTAAAAAATAAATATTTGTAATCTTTTTACATCATTCAAAAAATAAAATCAAAAACTAATACAATAAATTCAACATTTATAATTAAATTACAAAATGATAAACTAATACAATAAATTATACATTTATAAATAATCTAATAAACTTAAAAAAAAACACCAAAATAATATGACTTAAAACTACGTAAAAACTTATTTCAAAATTTCATATGAATTTTAAATACCATTTCTAAAAAAAATTAAAAAAAGTCATAAAATTTATTTTATACAAAATTTTTAACAAAATAAAAAAACTAATAAAATCAATTAAACATTTATAATTAAATTATAAAATCATAAACTAATTCAATAAATAAAAGATTTATAAATAATCTAATAAACTTAAAAATAACTTGAATAATTATAAAAATGCATTTTTTATATTACAAAAAAACATATAAAATGCATTTTTTATATTAACAAAAATAAACAATTATAAAAATTAAATTAACATAAATGATGATTTCATTTCATTTATTATAAATCTAACTCTTTTAATGTTACACGTTTCTCGTCAGTGCTGGCAAAATGGTTTGTAACCCGTGAGTCAACCTGACTCATCACGGGTTCGAGCTGGGTTGGGTTGCAAAAAACTGTAATTTTTTTATGCGGGTTAGTTTACAACCCGGCTCACCTGGGTTGAATCCGTGGTGAGTCGGGTTGACTCATCAACCTACCTAATTTAATTTAATTATTTATTATTTTGTGTTTTAATATTATTAGTTAACATTTTTTTATTATATTGTAGATCGGGTTAAAAAGATGTTTCAAGAGAGAAAAATATTATAGATTTATCCATTCAAGACTTTAATATTATAAATGGAAAAGTGATACAAAAATTATAAATATTCAAAACTTATTTGTTCACCCTTTAGACTTGTTTTTTTATTACGCTTGGATTGTATAATATATATTTTTTTTTATTTTGAATTGTCTTTGGAGTTTAACATCATTTTAAACTGAAATTTATTTAGATTTGAAATAAAAAATTATAACTTTTTTATTTAAAAAAAACTTATAATTAACTGAGTCAGTTAGCCAATCTGTTTAACCCATCAACCCGTGGTGGATCAGGTCAGATTCGAATATTTTCAACTTGCTAATAAATGAATCAAATTGGATTGGTTCACTAAATGACCAATCCGTGATGAGTCAGGCCGGATCGCTGAGTTTGACAACTCTTTTTCAGCAGAAGCACAAATCAAAATCAATGCTAATTTATGTATGGTAATAAGGGTGATAAATGAGTAATAAACATAATCAATGTTAATTGTATAGTAAGAATATTAATTGGGATCACGCAAAGAAAAAGCAATTATTGCAATCATGCAAATAAAAAGTATAGAAACTAATTAAAGCAAAACAACCATAGGATTTCATTCAACACCTAATAATGCATTAGATGTGAAATACCGAAAGATCTCGAAATCTATTTCTCCCATCGAATTTTGACATTTGATAGAATAAGAATTAAATTTAAGATCTGATATTTTTCCTTTCGATTTTTCATGTCAGATACATACATCTTCATTTTTTTTTTATTTTTCATAAATTTTTTATTAAATTTAATAAATTCATAAAAATTATTTTAACATTAAAAATTATCTAATTAAAAATTTATAAATTCATACATAAATTAAAAAAAAGTTATAAACTAATATAATAATTAAAAATTAATATAATTAACATTTAGAAAACAACCTTCAAAAACATGAATTGGTATCCACATCTGAAAATCATAACATCGGATGTCGAAATCCGATTCTTTATATATTGGATTCGACATTCGATGTTGTGATTTTTGAATTTTCATATTCGATTTATGTTTTTGAAGATTTACTCTTTTTTGAATGTGAACATTCAACATCTTTTCTATTGCTTATCCAAATTCGATAATATAAATTTAAGTATCTAGAAATAGAATTTTTAAAAAAAAAAAAAACACTCCCAGCAATGCTAGCACCACCACCAACTGTTTCGAACCTTCACCTCCGATCGGACAACCTCAACAAAAATCTTTCTAATATCTCGGAAGACCAACTCAACGAAGGAGGAGAAAATATGAAATGGGAGTGCAAAGGAACATACTCAACAAAAGAGAAGAAGAGATGAAATGGGATGCATGAATTTTGTAATATATATTCAACGCTCTCAAAGCTTCATTCAATCAATGCGCATAATTCCTCAACAAATTTTTTTTAATAGATAATCACCTCATTAATTAGAGAGCATTTATGGAAATTGGAGGTGTAGGATGAAACTCTTGAAGATACATAGTAAAACATCCAAATTTTTGCATCTGTCCCTTTTTCTTTCACTATAACTACATATTTCCTCAAAAGATGTATCTATATTAACGCTAACCCAACAAAATGTTCACTTTAACTTCAAAACCAAATTCATCTTGAAAATCCAATAAAATCAAGATATCCATTTAAATAATCAAAAGTTAATTACATAAAAAAAAATGCAAATGAGTTATATGCTCACAAAATAGATAATTCATTAAAACATGCCATCGAATTCTATAAACTTCTGAATGTTGTAGATTTATCAAATAACAAGCAAAGTTAAAACTCCACTAAATGAATGTTTGGAATGATTAAATACAGCAAATAAAACAATGAAAAGAAATATCTAAAGATAAAAATGTGATACTTTAAACATTTTAGTTATAGATAGACATCATGCAATCAATTTGGTGTAGATGCTTCCGTATCGCGGTGTTCTCTCTTTCACGTTGATGTTGAGTGCTGAGGTATGCTACCTTTCTGCATCATTATTGGTAACTTTTTGGTCAAAATGAAAAAAACCATTTTAAATGATGTAGCTATCACTTAATGGGAGCAACACTTCCATTGCAACATTAACAAATAAGCACGAGGAAGAAACACAACCACAATCCCATTGGAAAGTAAATCTCAACAAAGGAATTATAATTAACTCACTCAATTTGTCAATTTTTCTCTCATGATCGAGATAGAAATGTATTGATATAGAATCTTAAATAAAATAAATAAATAAAAATTTATTACAAATTTAAATATAAATCTAAGTTTCACAAGTAAAAATTAGAGCGGTTAAAATGGGTCACAACCCGCGGGCCAATCTGACCCACCACGGGTTCGCAACGGGATGTGTTTGAAAAAATTGTATTTTTCTTATGCGGGTTAGGTTTCAACCCGGCTCATTTAAACCCGATTCATCCGGATTGAACCCGTAATGGACCGGGTTGGCCCACCAACCCACCTACCTAATTTTATTTTATTAAAATTTAATTTTAATTTTATAAAAAAATATTTATTATTTTTTTTGCTTGAAAAAATTATTTAAGTTTCCTATTTTCAAAACTAATTAAATATCCAAGGTTTGGAGTGAAATTTAGAAATGAAATTTGTTTAGATTTGAATGATATAAAGTTTATAATTTTTTTTATTTAAGAAAAAATTGTAATTAAGTGAATCAGTGAGCCAACCTGTTTACCCACCAATCTGTGGTGGGTCGGACTTGGTTCGAATTTTTTTGACTCACTAATAAATGAACCAATGGTGGGTCGGGCCAGCTCAGACTGAGTGACCCGTTTTGATATCACTAGTAAAAATGAATAACATATAATAAAAAATCTACAAATTTATTGTCTTAAAATTTTAAAGTGAAAATAATTTTATTTTCTTTGATTAAGGTTTTATTGATGTTGTGTTTGATTGTAAAATCTCATTTTCTTAATAGAACTATAAGAAATTGTGTCTATGATAGAATGTATAGGATACCCCTACTCCACCAATTAATTTGAATAGTAATAATAAAAGGAATTAGTTGATGTAGAGTTATTGCATTTGCATGAGTGTGTCTGTGAAGATGGTTAGAGGGTGAAGAGGCAAGCACTTTGTTCTCATGGAAATGGAATTGACGAGCACTACAATCTCAATCGACCAACTATGAAATGCCATGTAACATAACAAGATTAGAAGGATTCTCTTTCTTAGCTAAAAGCAAAACTAAAGTATTGAGGAAAAAAATATATAAAAAGAAGCACCCCACAGCACTAGCATAGCATTCTCTATATCTCTCTTTTCTTTTAGGTGAATCAAGCATGCATTAGCTATTAATAATGCCCTTTAATAGAGAAAAGGTAGGGACCAAGCATACATAGAGAGAGAGAGAGAAAGATCAAATAATGCCCAAACCAGAAATTTTTTAGTGAAGAAAATCCATTGATGTTGTATTATTAGGGTAAAGAAAGGTCACTATCTTGTGTGTGATGTGTTTTGAGGGAAGGTCAGCATCAAGAATTATATGGGCACAACCAATTTGAAGTTGCACTATGGATAAAAGAACAATGGTTGAATATATGAGAAGAAATTAAAAATGAATTATTGGAAAAAATTGGATGGGTGAAGAGAGAAAAAGACAAAGTTACAAAACTGCCTTGCAAGCCATGGAGGCCCATCTTCCACTCCCATCAATCATAATTTCAAATAGTTAATCAATCGCAAACACGTTTTCGTACACAAAAGTGTATGCGTATAAAAAGGGATCTTTGTTCTCTACCTTAACCTCTAAATTCATGCTATCCTTTAATTTATTATTATTATTATATTATTATGCTTTGTCTTTAAGATATCTGCGACCCCACATGCTAGAGATTCATATGTTAATATAAGTTCAAATAAATAAAAAACACTAAGTGTAACTTATTACCTCGATCATGGATTGGATGATCAGTTTTTGCAACTATCTATTGGCGAGTAGAACTGGATATAGTAAGGTGAACGATCAGCCGATACTCAGGACAATTAATCTTAATACTAATTAACTTAAAAATAAAGTGTAATTATTAATAATTAAATTGTAATTAGTTTTTTAATTAAAAAATTCATTCTAAAATTTATAAATATATATTTAAAGTAAAGTAATAAGTAATTTGTATTTACTGTATCATCAATATTTAAAATTGAAGTGACTTTGACATTAGAATATCTTTTATATATATCTTTTAAACAATTTTACCAACGATTATGAAAGAATTTGGATTTTGAAATAGTTTTTGAATCCTAAACAATCTAACTGACGTTGGATCATTGAACTCGATTCTCTTTTCCAAAATATTAAACCTAGCCAAACTATATTTTGTAATAATATGTCATTTTCTTAGTTATTTCAAAAATCATATTCCAAAAAATTCAGAGAGTTTGTTCAAGAGGATTTCTGAAACAGGTTATCCGGGAATGACTTTTAGAAAAGGTAAAATATAATTGTTTTAAAAATTGTGGGAGTACAGATAGAAATTATAAAAATGCAGTAAGAAAAATTCTATTTTCATCGAAACATACATGTTAAGTAATAGGGCGGCTACAGAAAGCAATAGGCCCATAAAATTTCGTAAATCATAATGTTTATTTGAGAACAATGTATGGCCCTAATGTTGTTTATGACATCGATCGCTGAAAATATAGCATTTAAATATAATAATAAAATACCTTTTTTTTTATGAAAGAGAAACTTAAAAACAAAAGATGCTACTGCCTCAAGTAAGCACCATTGTTATAGAAATGTTTCTCTTAATTTGAGTTTTACTTTTTTATTTGTTTAGTTCCATATGCATTATTTTATTACGTAACCTGTGATCTGGATATCATCAATTATTGTTTTCAAGAGTTGAAAATTAGAAAAATTATAGTTTCAAAATTTGACAATTATATAATAACTAACGATAATATATAGTAAGAAAATAAATAAATCATGGTTATCATATATATATATATATATATATATATATATATATATATATATATATATACTTATTTGACTTTAATCAAATCAAGAATTTAGATTTATTGGAATAAAAAAAAAATACCATGTTACCAAAAATATTAATATATGATACATTTAATTTAGACAATATACTGTACAGTCTTTTGGAACTGAGCATTATTTAGGCCGATTATCTAGGTTAACCACTCAAGTTGTTCATCCAGGCCATTTACCCAAGTTGTTTTCTTTCAAGGATGAACTGTATTGCGTCGAGTCCCCACTAGTGCAGAATTGACCTTTAACGTCACCTCTTAAACGTTAGACCACAAAATATCCAACATAAAATATTGACCGATGACATTTTCGTAAATAAGTGGCCATATAGATGTTGGTTAGAAGGGGCCTCGAAGTCTATATTATTATAGACGTCGGCCCCCCACTAACCGTCGTCTATGGGTCTGACAGGTAGGTGAAAAGTCATTGTTTTTCGCTATATAGACGTCTGTTCCCGCCACTCCGATGTCTATATACGATTATAGACATTTGCCTCTCTTGCAACCGACGTCTATGCTCTGACAGGGTAGGTGAAAAATTGTTTTTGGACGTCGGCTTCCCCTAGATCCGACGTCTATATACACTGCGAATATTAACTTTTAATTCGAATGAGCGTCATATTAGTGAGGTCACCGACGTCTAATCGATAATAGACGTCGGGCACTTGGGGCGCCGACGTCTTGGTTCCTATTAAATTCGCGGTTACGCGCACTTCATCGTCTTCCTCCTCGCCTTTTCTCTCCGCGACATTGTATTTCCAGGTGCCTTTTATCTCTTTTGAACCGTTTAAACTTATTTTTACTCCTATTAAATTAGTCTTTGATGGATTATCTTCCATTTGAACCGATTAAAATGAGTTTTCGTTGTGTTTTGGTGCAGTTTTGCTCGTGTCTTTGTGTAGCGTAGTAGCACCTTCTCCCTTTGCTAGCTTCCTCGTAAGAAAAGTTGCGTCTTTTGGATCTCTTATGGCATTTCAACCCAAAACCGAACCTGGGTCTTGCCTAGTTCTCATGTCACCGTATTCTTTTTCATTGACGATTGGAATGGAACTAGGAAAAGACCCAGGTTCGGTTTTGGGTTGAAATTTCATAAGAGATCCAAAAGACGCAAGCTTTTCTTATGAGGAAACTAGCAAAGGAAGAAGGTGCTACTGGGTTATCCAAAGGCATGAGCAAAACTGCACCAAAACACAACGAAAGCAGTAGACGTTAGTTAGTTCCATGTCCAACATCTATAGTGCCCCTTAGACGTCGGTTATTGCCATGTCCGACGTGTATAAAGACGGCGAACATGGCAATAACCGATGTCGTTATAGACGACCGACGTCCCATTAACGTCTCATAAAGACGTCGGATCGAGATCTGACGTTAAAAGCCCAAAATAACAAACGTCTAAAGCTCTTTCTACACTAGTGCCCTCTAGGTCATGCCCAGTATGACCTAAGAGTACGGTGAGATTATCAATGGTAATGATTCATTAAGCTCCCAATGTAGATTAAGGTGTGATTAAGCCATCATTAGACTAGTAAAAGATAAAGACTCAGCACAAATATTATAAATAAAGGTCACATGTATGACTTAAGGAAACAATGCACATAATATGCATTACTTGTTGTGCTAACCGATCAATCATGTTACTAACTTGAGTGTCAGAGTGTCTTTGACAGGTACCCACCGGCACGACTTAAATAAGAAAGAGGGAGAGGGAACACCGTAAATTCGATGATGAAGGACCATTAGGGAGCTCATTTGGTCTTCAATAGTCATAAGGAACTAATTAGTGGTGGAAGACCTCAATTGCCTAATCCTTCGACCTTAGTATTTTTTTCAGCATCAACTTGCTCAAACTACTCAGCTACACTTGGTCTCAAGTGTTCGACCTTAAGTGTTCAACTAAAGTCTTTCCGCATTACCTTGGCTTCAACTGCTCACCCACCCATCGCCTCATGGGTACTCGGCCATACTTGGCCTCAATTGTTCGTCCTAGAGTGTTCGGCCATACCTTGGCCTCAACTGCTCGGTCACCCATGGCCTCACAGGTATTCAACCACACTTGGTCTCAAGTGTTTGGTCTTACCATAGCCTGAACTGCTCGGCCACCTATGGTTTCATAGGTACTCGACCACATCTGGCCTCAACTGTTCGGCCAAAAGTGTTCGGCCTAAAGTGTTCGACCTCAAGTGTTGGGCCTGAAGTGTTTTGGCCATACCTTGACCTCAATTGCTCGGCCACCCATGGCCTCACAAGTACTCGACCACACTTGGCCTCAAGTGTTTGGCCTAAAGTGTTCGGCCTCAACTATTCAGCCTCAAGTGTTTGGCTATACCATGACTTCAATTGCTCGGTCACCCATGGCCTCATAGGTACTCAGCCACTCTTGGCCTTAAGTATTCAATGTCAACTATTCAAGCTCAAGTGTTCGGCCATACCTTGGCTTCAACTACCCAGCCACTCATTTCCTCACAGGTATTTGGCCACACTTGGCCTCAAGTGTTCGACCTCAACTTTTAGGCCTCAACTGTTTAGCCTAAACTATTTGGTCTCAACTGTTTGACCTCAATTGTTCGGCCATACCATGGCTTCAACTGCTCGACAATCATGGGCACACAAGTACTCAACCACACTTGGCCTTAAGTGTTCGGCCTCAACTGTTCGGCATAAAGTGTTCGGCCTCAAGTGTTCGATAATAACTTGGCCTCAACTGCTTGGCCATCCACGACCTCACAAGTACTCAGCCATACTTATCCAAAAGTGTTCGGTCTCAACTTCTTGACCATACCTTGGCCTCAATTGCTTGACCACCTATGGCCTTAGAGGTACTTGGTCACACTTTTCCTCAAGTGTTTGGCCATATCTTGACATCAATTGTTCGGCAACCCATGGTCTCATAGGTACTCGGCCACACTTAGTCTCAAGTGTTTAGCCTAAAGTGTTCGGCCATATCTTGGGCTCAACTACTCGGCAACCCATGGTCTCATAGGTACTCGACCACACTTGTTCTCAAGTGTTCGGTTTAAACTATTCGCTCATACCATTGCATCAACTACTTGGTCACCCATGGCCGTATAGGCACTCAACCAGACTTGGTCTCAAGTGTTCGGCCTCAACTGTTCAACCTTAAGTGTTTGGTCAAACCTTGACCTCAACTACTCGACCACCCATAGCCTCAAAAGTACTCGGCCACACTTGGCCTCAAACGTTCGGCCTCAAGTATTCAGACTTACCTTGGCCTCAACTGCTCGGCTACCAATGGATCACAAAGCTTGCATGTAATGGGGACGTTCATGACTTGATTTTGAGGTTTCATGGCTTATGGGGACGTAAGATGAAACCTAGAACTGAAACAAGAGTCCTTGTGGTTCATTGATTCTAGGGATGGAAGATGATTCCCATGTTGTCTTAGATCCTAGTTCTTAATGCGGGTTTTTCTTGTTAGATTTTCCAAGGGATTGGAGTTTGATACGGAAAACCTAGGCTCTTTCACCTAAGGGATTATGGCTAGAGTGTTTTAGTAGATTGACTTTAGTAAATTGATGGAGAGGAGATGAAATTGGGTATACACAAGAGTGAATTGGTGAAAACTAACCTTAACATTGTCATTTCATACCATTTCTAGTCTTTCCCATTTCTAAGTGCCTTCAATACCAAAGTCCAACCTTGTAACTATTTGTGAATTTATATTTTTGCACATATTCTTAAATGATGAGTTGTTCTTGAGTCTAGATGAGTTGTTAATCGCACAATTTTCTAGTATTACGAGTCTCTTGGGAAAACGATACCTGGTCTTACCATGGTTTTATTACTTGAATGATTTGGTACACTTGCCAAAGTCACAACACCCATGCACAGTCAGAAATAGGATAAATAATACCAGCCTCAAGTAACTATAGCACTTCTTTCCTTACTTCCTCTTTCATTATTGGATTTAATCTCCTTTGTAGTTGAGCAACTGGTTTGTAGTCATCCTCCATGAATATTTTATGCATTATGCCTTTGAGATCTAAGATTGACCATCCAATAACTCCTTTGTTAACTTTGAGTACTTCTACTAACCTTTTTTCATCTTTGGGAGAGAGATAATTACTGATGATAATTGGCTTATTCCCATCTTCTTCTAGAAACACATATTTCAAGTGTGGTGGTAACATCTTCAACTCTAGTTTGCTTTCCTTGACTTTTTCTTCTGTTTTAAGCAAAGGGAGTTCTTCTAATTCTTCCAAATCCTTCAAGCTTTGATCAGTTAATTCTTCACAGGTGTCAGCTAGCATTTCCTCCAAAGGGGAAAAATCACACACTTCTTTCTCTTGCACCATGCATATTTTGTCAAGAGTGTCAAGATGGAAATATTCCTTGTCATCTTTTGGGTGAAGACATGGATTTAAAAACATCAAAATTTACTTCTTCATCTTGCACTCTCAGCTTCAGTTTTCAATTTTCCACGTCAATCAAAACTCTTGCGGTCTTCATAAAGGGTCTCCCAAGAATAAAGGGCACATTCACGTCTTCTTCCATCTCCATGATAACAAATTCCACAGGAAATAGAAATTTGTCCACCTTCACAAGCACATCTTCAGCCACCCCATAAGGATATTTTAGAGATCTATCTGCCAGTTGAAGAGTCATATGAGTAGGCTTGAGTTCCAAGCCTTCAATCTTTTCAAACATGGGGAGCGCATGAGATTAATACTGGCTCCCAAATCAATTAATGCTTTCCCAACAGAGAGACTCCCTATAGTGCAAGGAATGGTGAAGCTTCTTGGATCTTTCAACTTGGGAGGTAGTAGCTTTTGTATGATGGCACTGTAGTTTCCTTGAACTTCAATGGTCTCCTCTTCAATGTACTTCCTTTTCTTAGTGAGGAGCTCCTTCAAGAATTTGGCATATGAAGGCATTTGCTGCAGAGCTTCTAAGAAAGGTATCTTGATTTCCAATTTTTGAAGATCTCCATGAAACGCTCAAACTGGTTTTCTTTTTCCTTCCTAGAATAACTCTTTGGGTAAGGAAGGGGTTTTTTCAGAAAATTCTTTCTTTTTTCTCTCATCTTCCTCATCTCTTTTTTTTTTCTCTCTCTCTTTTTCTTTTTCTCTTCTCTCACTCTCTTGTTTTTCTTTTTCTCTTTCATATTTTTCTTTTTCACTCATCCTCTCTTTTTCTTGTCTCTCTATTTTTTTCTCATCTAATACTCCTCCACTTCTAGTGACAATAGCTCCGCACTCTTCTCCAGGATTGGCTTTTATAAAATTTCCAAGGTCCTCCAGCTTCTTTATTATGAATCTACACTGCGCCTCCATCCTTTTAGATGCTGCTTAAGTGCTTTCCCAAATTGAGAGGGATTCCTGCTTGAACAGCTTGAGGGACTCCTCAAGCTTTGTAGTACTGTTGGCTTGCGGTGGTCTAGTGAATAGTCCACCGGCTTGCCCAAATTGACTTTGGTTCATGCTTGAGTGAGGTTCCCACCAATGGTTGAGATTACCTTGGTAGAATTGCATCCTGCACATACTAAACAAAAATCCTAGAAAACATTGTTAGCCCAAAAACAAAATAATAGAACACAAATTTAAAAAATAAAATAAAAATTAAGAATAATAAATAGAAAAAATAAAAAAAGTAAAAAATAAAAATAAAGTCAAAGTTAATCAAGAATCACACAAATAGAATAGCTTAAACCGTGAGTCCCCGACAACGGCGCCAAAAACTTGTTAGGAAAAATCGGCAAGTGTACCGAGTCACACAAGTAATATAAAATGGTAAGACCAAGTATCGTTGTGATAACAAGATTAATTAAGACTTAAATAAAAAGAGATCATTGGGTTTGGATGCAAAAACATAAAATAAAATATGAATGCAATTGATCAATAGCAAAGGAGCACAGAGATGAACGAATGTTGATTAATATTAGATGTGTATGTTGTTGGGGTTAGATTTCACCAAGTTCTCTCTCATGTATATAAGAAATCTTCTTTATGCATTAATGCCAACGTCACTCACTAAATTACCTAAACCTGATCCCTCGGTGAATAAGCCTGTCCCAAATTACCAGTTCATACAATTCCTAGCATTCCTGGTAATAAGATGTGAAGATCAAGAGATTAAGACGACCAAGACTCATACCTTCATCCCTAAGCAATATAACCCTTAGGAGTAATTCAACAAGAACCTTAATTGTAAGGAACCTCCCGGCACTCATGCAATTAATAAATCATGCTAATGAATGAGTTAAACACAACAAGCATTGAAACAGATGAATTACTCTAACAATTAATGGAAAAGCATATGGAATTAAAAATCAATTCAAATGCATGAGAGTTTACAAGGTTACATCATCCCCCAAAACAAATAGAAATTAGTTCCCAAAGACATAGGGGAACTCTATGAACAATGGAAGAGAATGAGAATGAGAAAGCCTAAGAATTGGGAAAAGAGTGTATTGCTATGCTCTTCTCTGCCAGAGATACAAAACCTAGAGCCCTAGGATCCTTTAAATAAGGTTAGAAACGTGCAAAAATAGGGCCCGGTCCAATAGAGTCGAAACAAGGCAGAAATAGGGCCTGATCCACGAAAGTCGATGGTTAGGCGTCCAAGGAGACCACCCGGGCGGTGAGAGCACCTCATGTAAGGCCTGGGCTTCGAGTTTGGCTGCTCAAGCTTCGAGACCCCGCTGCCTAGGCGGCCAAGGAGGGCGCCCGGGAGGCAGACGTCGATTCTTCTCACTTGAGCCTTCATTCTGGGCGCCCGGGCTTCATGTTGTCCCTCCTTCTAGTGCTTCTTTAAGCCCTTTTGAGCTCCATCTTCTTGGCTTTTCATCTCTGCTTCTAGTATTGCTTCAATCTCTGTCAAATAAAGGAGAATTAGTCATAAAATCATTGAAATCAACCTCAACTCTCTTATTCACACAATTTATTGAAAAAGTATGAGTCCAAGCACGTTTCTAAGTGAAAAAGGGTGCTTTTAGTTTCAAAATCATATCACAAATAACCTTGTTTTAAACCGTTATCAGTATCCGGCTGGCCTCACCGAAGATCAGTGACCATGGATCTTCACCAAAGGAATCCTGGTCGGTCTCACCTTGGGTCGGTGACCGTGGATCTTCACCAAAGGAATCCCGGCCGATCTCACTGAAGGTCGGTGACCATGGATCTTCACCAAAGGAATCCCGGCCGATCTCACTGAAGGTCGGTGACCATGGATCTTCACCAAAGGAATCCCGACCGTCCTCACTAAAGGTCGGTGACCGTGGATCTTCACCAATGGAATCTCGACCGGCATCATGGAAGGTCCACTAGTAAAAAATCGGGTTTTTACAGCGCACATTATGCCACGGTTCAACGAAAACCGCAGCATAATGGTGCGCGGTGGCAGTTTTGTAAATAAATCGAACATATATGCCGCGGTTCTGCTCCAAACCGCGGCATATACTCCAGTCAACCATTGCCTTTGACGCCACGTATGAATAAAAAATTAAATAACAGAGTATATGCCGCGGTTCTCTGGACAACCGCGGCATATACCCTACCAATTTATTACAGGTGCTGACTGGGTCAGAGAATTTGAAAAGTTACAGGGGGTATATGCCGCGGTTCTCTGGACAACCGCGGCATATACCCTGCCAATTTATTGCAGGTGCTGACTGGGTCAGAGAATTTGAAAAGTTACAGGGGGTATATGCCGCGGTTCTCTGGGGAACCGCGGCATATACCCCGGGGTATATGCCGCGGTTCCCCAGAGAACCGCGGCATATTCTCCTATCCGAAATTAATTTAATATGTATTTGAAATATTTCGAGGTATATACCGCGGTTGCCCGCTGAACCGCGGCATATAGTTTGAAAATAATTTCAAAAATGCCATTTAGGATTATTTATTTAATTAGTATATGCCGCGGTTAAGTAGTGAACCGCGGTAGATTCCCCCGTCCAGAGTTAAAAAACAAAACTTGGAACAGTGCATCGTCTTCCTCGCGCGTTCTCTTCTCTGTTTTCGCGTTTTCTCTTCTCCTCCGACAGCCATCATCTCAGGTACGTGTTTTTGCACCGTTTAAACTTGAAATTATTCGGTCCTTTCTCATTTGTGACGCGTTTGAAACAGTTTTAGCCGATCAAAATCGTTTGAAAACGAGTCATTCCATCTCTGCTGCGATTTGGTTTTTTTTGCACCAAGCGTTTTCGCCGTTCCTCTTCCAGGTATTTATGTCATTTTGCATTCTTAACGTGATTTCTTCATTAGTTTTTGCATAATGCTATAGTTTTGATAATGTATGAAGTTTCTATAGTTTTGGTAATGTATGGTATAATTTTTGCTTTAATTTTGATAATGCATGAAATTGTTATAGTTTTGGAACGCTGCTGCGAAGTATATAGTTAGATTATACAATAGCTGTTAGATTTAGATTTAAACAATGCATTTGATTAGATAGAATTTTCTTAGACTATGTACTTTATTTGATGTTGAAATACATTTGAACATGTGTTTGTTATGTTGAAATTGAATTTCTGTACATGTTTTTATATGCAGGTCTGTTTTTGTGGTAGTGGATATCACAAAAACAGACCTGCAATTTTAAAAAACTGCAGGGGAATATGCCGCGGTTCTAACCACAACCGCGGCATATAGTGCATTTTTTAATTTTTTTTTTAAAAAACTGAATTTAGGCAGCGGTTCCCTAGACAACCGCGGCATATTCCGCAACCTATATACCGCGGTTAGAACCGCGGCATAAAGTGTCTGACTTACTACCGCGGCTGAATATGCCGCGGTTCAAGAACCGCGACGTATAGTGAAAATGAACCGCGGTAAAAGCCCCTCGCTGCACTAGTGGTCGGTGACCATGAATCTTCACCAAGGAGTCCCGACCGACCTTACTGAAGGTCGGTGACCTTAGGACTTCTCCAAAGGAATTCGCCAACCTCACCGAAGGTCGATGACCGTGGATCTTCGCCAAAGGAATCTCGGACAGTCTCACAGAAGGTTGGTGACCATGGATCTCCATAAAAAGAATCTCGGTCGGCCTTACCAAAGGTCGGTGACCGTGGATCTTTGCCAAAGGAGTCCTAGCTGACTTCATCGAAGGTCAGTCACCATGGATCTTCACCAAAGGAATCCCGGTCGGCCTCACCGAAGGTTGGTGACCATGAATCTTCACCAAAGGAATCTCGACCAACCTCACTAAAGGTCGGTGACCGTGGATTTTCATCAATGGAATCTCGACCAGCCTCACCGAAGGTTGGTGACCGTGTGGATCTTCACCAAAGGAGTCATGGTTGGCCTCACCGAAATTTGATGATCGTGGATCTCCACCACATGTCGCTTGAGCGGGATCAGTAACTTATTAGGCTCAACTGTCAAAGGCACGACATATTTTAGTCTTTCAACCACTCGCATTAATCAACAAAAAAAGAGGGCATAAAGTCCAAAGCCAATCGAAGAACCCATCCTTGTCAGGAGTGGCATGTGTACAACCCTTTCGCAAAATAACATCATGCTCGAACTTGGGGCTTGTTTATCGTACGGTCTCCTTTGGGACCGAGCACTACCCAGGCCGACCACCCAAGTCGTCTTCCTTCAAGAATGAGTTGCTTTGCGCCAAGTTCCTCTAGGTCGTGCCCAATATGACCTAACAGTATGGTCAGATTATCAATGATAATGAATTATTAAGCCTCTAATGCAAATTAAGGTGTGATTGGACTGTCATTAAGTCAATTAAAGATAAAGGATCATTACAACTATTATAAATAAAAGTCTTAGGTATGACTTAAGGACAAATGCACATAATATACATTACTTGTTGTGCTAACTGATGGGTTATATTATCGACTTGAGTGTTGGAGTGTCTTTGATAGGTACTCACTCACACGACTTAGACAAAAAAGAGAGAAGAAACAACATAACTTAAAGGATGAAGGATCATATTAAGAAACTCATCTAATTTTTAGAACAACTTAAAATATTTTGAGTAAAAGATCTCAAACTGATACCCAAAACAGATATCGACTCTAAAATTAAAAGAGTAGATGATAATATAACATACACCGACTTTATTAAATTCTTATAAATGAAAGAAAAGAAAATTATTTTTACCTGGTAAAACAAATGATTTTTACCTGGAAAAAAAATCTCTTAGAATTTTTATTCTGAAAATATGAAACTATATATTATTTTTAATATTTAACTGCTGGGAGAACTATGTGTATATGTGCATATCAATTTGGTATAGGAGAAAATAAAATAATTTCTTTTTCACAAACTGAAATTAGTTTATAAAAAGTGACTTAAATTCTTTAAATTTTTGAATCGCAACTCAATTATAAGTTAATTTTAACTTATCAACGTATTTTTATTTTGTTAGAACACTATTTAAATAAAATTTGGTAAGAGAAACTCATAATCATGCGAATGTGTCAACATGAACGTTACGCACCAAAAATAGTAGTTTATTGTTTTGGAGCTACGAGAGAGTTTAACAAATTTATGTTAAAAGTATTAAAAGTAAAATTTATTTAATAAGAGTAAAAATTATAATATAAAATAAAAGAAAAAAAAACACGGAACCAAAATTAAAATTCATTCATTTCATATACCCTCATGTATTTTTTGTTCATAACTTTGCTTAAAATGAAGGCAAACATTTTTTTGATATGGAATATTTTAATTATTTTTATTTGTGCAAAATATAAATAAAACGGAATCTAATAATATAATCTTTTAATTTCATTTTTCTAATCCATGTTTAATTTTAATTTACATCTAATTATAAAACATACTTTATCTTTTTCTTTTTCTTTTTCTTTTTCTGTTCTGTTTTAAATCAAGTTTCAAAGACTACAATTTGACCAAATCTGTGTTGAAAATCAAATAAATTCAATGAAATCAAATTAATTGAATGATTAAATTTTGAGTTGAATCTGATTGAAGGAACTTAAGATACAACTTTTGATGTTAATTGAAGGAATACCTAACTTGGTATACATTAATCATATGATATACGTGCAATTTATGTTACTTAAATAAATAAATGAAACCATATTAAAATATTTTGTAATATAGGGTTGTATGTAATTTTCTTGTGATCCACTATATGGTAATTACATGATACCGAAATATAACGAAATTAGTACTAACATTAATTAATTTAGAATAAAATATAATTATTAATAATTGAATCATGGTTAGATTGCTGTTTAAAGTTCAATCTAAAAATTATAAATAAGAATTTGGAGTAAAAAAGTAAATGATTATATTTATTATGCATATATTATAATTGTCAAACATATTTAATTACTCTAAAATAAAATATACACGTGAGGAATTAACATAGATTTTGATTGTGGTCATAGTGCCTAACTTGAAATGTGTATTTTCAAGTGTCGGCGATGAAGAGGGTTGAAAAAGCATAACACGCAACTGGATCCACTCATTGGGTAAATTCTAAAGCCACCAATAATAATAATACTTTGAGTTGCGTAACAACTTATGTTTCCTTGTTTTTCTCTCAGAAACAGGATTCAATAATGAGACAAACACAACGTGACCATGGAAGATTTGTTATCCAAAGGTGACTGAATTTATTTTACAACCACCACCTCACCAATCATAAATACTTTCTATTACTGCCTCTCATCTTCTCAAAATAGAAAAGATAAAAAAATGATTCACTAGTAGAAAAATGCTGTTTAACGTCAGCTTATAAACGTCTGTTAAAGCTCCACCAACATCATATGATGATTGGTGGCATTACCGTAAATAAGATGGTAACCTAGACGTCGGTTTCAAGGTACTACGACATCTATTAAGCAGTAGACGTCAGCTCTGCCATAAGCCGACATCCAATGTAATTAGGTAGGCGATAAGACAGATTTCTCCTGCGCATTTGACGTCGGTTGTGATGGGGGCCGACATCTACTTGGGTGCAGTTAATGCTGGTCACCTGATTCCCAGACTATTAGACGTCAGGTTGTCAAAAACAGACGTCTATGGCCTGTCCGGAAGGCGGGAAGACAAAAATTTTCTGCAAAATAGATGTCGCATTTCTGGGTGCGTGACGTCTCTGTGTCTGTAATTAATTATGTGCATCAAACTCTGAGGCACTTCCACGTCCGACAGCAGAAAACCGACGTCTATATTGTTATAGACGTCGGTGCCCCTTCACAACTGTCGTCTACGTCCCTGACAGGAAGTGAAACGTCAATTGGTTCAACGCCCTAGACGTTGGTGCCCCTTCACAACCGACGTCTAATGGGCATTCAAAAAGTCAGTTTAAATGTTAACTTGGTCATCGAATTAGTTAGACAACCGACGTCTAGATTACTATAGACGTTGGTTTCGCAAGCAACTGACGCTCAATTTCATTTTAAATAAACCGCAGACTCTTCACGGCATTCAGTTTCTGATATCGTCTTCCTCTCTTCTCTTTTTTCTCTTGTTTCTCTCTTGCGGCATTGCATTATTGTTTCTGATATCTTTATCGTCTTCCTCCTCTTCTTTTTCTCTCTTCCGGCATTGCATCCCAGGTGGTTTTTTTTTATGCTTACCGTTTAAACTTTGTTAAGTCTTTCATCGATTATCTTTTGGTTCAACTGATTAAAATTTGTTTTCTTTGTGTTGTGTTTTAGTGCAGTTTTGTTCCTTTCTTGGAGTAACGTAGTAGCACATTCTCCATTTGCTAGCTGCCTCCCAGAAAAAACGACGTCTTGTGAATTTCTTTTGGTCGTTTCAACCCAAAAATGACCCTGGGTCGTTGCCTAGTTATCGTTTCACCGTGATTTTTCCTTCTTGCGGATGAAAATGGAACTAAGAAACAACCCAGGTTCGGTTTTGGGTTGAAATGCCATAAGAAATTCAAAAGACGCAAGCTTTTTTTCGGGGGAAACTAGCAAAAGGAGATTGTGCTACTAGGCTATCCAAAGACGGGAAGAAAACTGCACTAAAACACAACCATTGTATTAGACGTCGGTTAATGTATACACCGACGTCTATAGTACCTTTTAGACGTCTGTCAGTGTCATTTTCGAAGTCTTTAGTGCCTCTTCGACGTCGGTTATTGCTCAGACCGACGTCTATATAATGTCTTTAGACGTCCAATTCCGACGTTTAATGATGTCGGACATGGCACTAACTGACGTCATTATAGACGTCGGTTATATTCATGTCCGACGTCCCATAGACGTTACCGGCAATGACGTCGGTTGTTTAGTAGACATTAAAAGCCCAAAATAATCGAAATTAAACAGCGTTTTTCCACTAGTGATTTTATCTTCAACTTGATTGTGTAGAAGGTTAAAAAGAATAATGAATATATTTGATTTCTAGTGTTGAGTCTATTAAGGAGGAGATTCATCGGAGAAACACAAACATCAATGAAATCTAAGTCCAACCATATAAGAGATTGACATCACTCTTTACTCAAAACCTTAAGATAATGAGTCTTTCATCTTTATATAGTGTTGTACTTTCTTATTTCTATCCAATGTGGGACTTAGACTCACACTTGGATTCCGTTCCCTTTTTATATAAGTTAGTTTTCTATCTTTGACATGTAAGTTAATTATTAGATGATACTTTTCTTTGTACACTGGATAGTGAGATTGGTCCTTTTTTGAATAAAGTTTTCCGTTCTTGTTTCATGTACACTGTAATATATATAGTATCAGTAGTGAGATATTGATTCTTGTGTTACCCTTTTTCTGCTTTCGCCGTTTTAGCTTTTCCTTTATGGTCGCCTTCTCGGTATTCCATGGCTACCCCCAACATTCTAATATATATAACTTTTTATTTGTTCTATTTGTTGGTATAAATCACCATTGACAACATGTCATGTTTGGTTGTACTTTATTGTCTTATGGAAGTCTTATCAGAAAGTATGCCAAACCAACAACTAAAGACAATTAGTAAGTACAAAGATCCAACCATGACCAAGACAATTGGAGAGGTTTCAAACTTTGTTCAATGATTGCATAAAATGTAGTGATTTAGAAGAAGAATTTAATTCCATTTGAAATGAAATCATAAACAAATATGTTAGCTTCTTGATCAACGATGTTCAGATATTAATATATACAAAATTTGATATTAAATCCTTTTGTATGAGTGTATTGTTGGGAAAATATCACTATACACACACTTAGATATTTTTCTAAAATTGATTCTTGCTATTCATTGATAATTGAAGGGTTTTAAATAGTCATGATACTTACAATATTACGGAAATAAAAATAAAATATCAATTGTCTTAAAAATAAAATCTTCTTATTCTATCATAAAATAATATTCTACCTAGATAAACAGAAAATCATACATACACATCCCTATTTTATCTGTATCAAATCAAACTAAATATTACTAGACCCAAACCTAATAAAATAAGATTTAAACAAAATTATTAATAAAACTCTAAAATTTAAGTTTATCCCAACAAACTCCCCCATAAACTTAAATTCTTCCTTCATTGCTTTTCATGTGCATCATCCCACACCGGGTTTGCTTCTTTCAATTAGATTTGAGTTGGAATTATCCAAGTTCTTGCTAGTCATACCTTGCTTCAAGCACTTTCTCTCCAAGATTTTCAGCTCTCATACAACCGGTTCTTCTTTGCTTTTGCTTGGGTTGCTAGACGACCATGCTTATCCTTTAAATACAATTTCTGGTCCTTCATAAAAATTGAATTACCTTTTCAATTATCTAACTCATACTTAAAATATTCCTCTTCAGCTCGGGAACATAATAAACATCCATAATCTCTCCAACTCCTACATTCTTTGGAATATGCCGAATTGTTCCATGCCCTTTCACGGCCACCTTGGAGTCATCTCCGAAAGACACAAATTTGGCCTCTACCTTGGTGAGTTCATAAAAAAAGTTCTCGTTCTCAAACATATGATTGCTTGCTCCAGTATCTAGATACCATACCGATTTGGTAGAAATCTCATCAGTCTTTGATTTCAAACATGGTCCAACATCTGCCTTCTTCAGCTCCTCAAGCTCAACCCTCTGTTTATTCATAATCTCATTAGCTTCATCCAGAAGCCTCCCTATCCACTGAATCTCTTCATCTTTTTGTTTGAGTTCTTTTTCTATGTTTGTCGCACCTTTTACCGGGATCACTTCGTCCATTATTGAGACCACATTTTCCATGCCCACTACATCCGAGCTCTTTGCCAGCAACAATTATTCTGCATCTTCAGTAACTAGATTCGTCTCCCCCTTTGTCTCGGTCTTGCAATACTTTGCAATATGACCAAACTTGCCACAATTGTAGCACTTTGTTGACCTACACTCGTTTGCATAGTGGTCGTACTTGTCATACTTAAAACACTCCACTCTTGACTGATCTCCTCGGCCTTTTCCTTGTCCTCGGTCACGCCAATTCTGCTGACCAGTTTGATCTTCATTATCATTACCTCAGTCACGTCCACATCGTCCTCGACCTCCTCTCCCTCTTCCGTCAGGACCTCGGCTCTGAGTAATCCGAGATTTATTACAGTCAAACTGTACTTGTAGTGCTTGATCGTCGGGTTCTCTCTTTTTCTTTTTCTTCCTCAATTCGTGGGCTTTTAATGACCTGGCTAACTCCTCCACAATGAGAGTTGAAAAATCCTTTGTCTCTTCAATAATGACCACGATACTTTCAAAATCATCCGTCAGATTTCTCAAGATCTTTTTCGCAACCCGGTTAGGAGGAACCTCATCTCCGTTCATTCCGAGTTGGTTGGCCATCTTCTGCACTCGAGTTATAAACTCGGCAACTCCCTCATTTTCATCCATCTCCATATGTTCAAACTCTCTTCTAAGAGCTTGTACTCGGACCTGCTTCACACGGGTATCTCTTTTGTATGCCACCTTCAGAATTTCCCATGCTTCTTTTGCCGACTTTGCATTAGCTATTTTCTTGAATCCAGATTCATCCACTGCATTATACAGAAAGTACAAAGTTGATCTGTCTTTCACTCGTGTCTTTTTCAATGCAGCAATTTGGTTCACTGTCTGATGCTCAAGAAGAACTTTCATCTGCAAAGACCAATTGTCGTAATTGGTATTTTTCGACAATTGTGGCATACTCATCCCATTGACTACCTTTGCCATCTCTCTCACAAAAAAAAAATCAAGCATTCACTTTTTCTCTCACGGTGTTTAACTCTCTCCTCTCTCTTTTTCTCTCTCTCGGTACTTAGAGCATAAAGCTCTGATACCACTGTTCGGAAAATATCACTATACACACACTCAAATATTTTTCTAAAATTGAGTCTTGCTATTCATTGATAATTGAAAGGCTTTAAATAACTGTGATACTTACAATATTACGGAAATAAAAATAAAATCTGAAAATAAAATATCAACTGTCTTAAAAATAAAATCTGCTTATTCTATCATAAAATAATATTCTACCTAGATAAACAGAAAATCATACCTATCATCTTTATTTTATCTCTATCAAATCAAACTAAATATTACTAGACGCAAAACTAATAAAATAAGATTTAAACAAAATTATTAATAAAACTCTAAATTTAAGTTTATTCCAACATATATTAGCTAATTTTGTCCGATTCTTAATGACATTTGAGAATATGGTAAACAAAGCCCCAGAGGTTAAAAAGAAGAATTCAAAAATAATCGACATTCACCAATTATAATATTAGTGAATATATGATTTATATTCATAAGATTTTTCTAAAAAAAAATATATTGAGAAGTAAGCATTGAAAATTTAAATATTAATCTAAAATTCACATTAAATAAATATGAAAAAGTTATTGAGTAACAAAGAAAAGACTCACAAATCAATTAAAATTTTAAATTGAAAGTACTATTAATTTCTTATGTGAATTTGACTTAAATTTTATTGTATTTATGTAATAAATTCTTCTCTTGAAATATCAATAAATTTAAATTCGATGATTAATAGATATAATATGAAGTTAATTTTAATTGTTTATAAGAAATATATTTGACTCTTTTTATTGTGGTTGTTAAGAAATTTGATTTTGTCTCATAAAAAATATACTTGGACTCTTTCATAAGAAATATACTTGACTCTTTTTATCATTGTTGTCAAGAAATTTGATTTTGTTTCATAAAAAATATAATTGGACTCTTTCATGTGAATGATTTGTTATAGTTTTCACAAATTTGATTTTATGAGAATTCTTTGTACTATGCTTTGCGAGTTTACAATATTAAAGTTATATTTTAAGAATATTCAATAAATATTTTTTGAAAATATGGTGAAAAAGAATGCAAGTTCAATCATTTATGGTTACATACATAAATGAAGATTTCAAAGAATAATTCTAGTTCCAATGGCAATGATGCTACTCTTTTACGTATCTTTGTCATAAGAAGTTATTATATATATACTCTAATTTTGGAAAGTCAAGAAAAAAAAAAAAAGAAACTCAACAAATCATAGAACCTAAAAGTTGAATTTAGTTTTGGAAAGTCAAGAAGATAAAGAAATTCAACAAATAATATAATGATATAAGACTATATATCATATACATATCATATATGAATGATTATCTCAACGACCTGAAATTGAATTTAAGTGATGAAATATCCAAACGAGTATTTAAAATTTATAATCTTTGTAAAGACTAAATATTTCAATACTCTCAATAATGTATTTGATGAGAAAGGTAAGCAGCCTGTTATTAGTAAAAAAAAGTTAGAGGTCAGAAAACCGTTTAGCATGTAGTATTCTTTTTTCAAATGTCATTGTGATATAACAAAGGGAAACAAATTGTCCTCTGAAGTCCAATGTTCTTGAATCATACATCTCTTGATAAGTCTTCTAAATCAAACTATATTTATTTGGATTTTCTTTTAGAAGTTTATGTTGTCAATTTCATCAATTTAGTATTTTATTTTACAGCCATTTTTTAAAGTATTTTAATTTATATATTTTTTATTTTGCAGCAATTTTACACGTAATTGAAACTTCAGACAAAGAATTAAATGATTCACTGGGATGAGTTTTTTTTTTTTCTTTTCATTATTCAGCTAACATTTTTATTTGGGATGTAAAGTGATATTTTCACGTAATTGTAATTGGAAATGGTGAAATGTATTTTACAGGTTCAGAATTTTGTAATATTGATTAAAGTAGTGTTTTTCTAGCTCTCACAAAACACATTGAATACCACATTATTGTAACAGGCAAAGATATAAACTACCACAATACTCTAAATTCATATACGTTCATGAGAGATAAAATCAATGAAATTTTGGACGTCTTTATCTGACAAAATAAATGAATTTTAATTTTAAGTTTCAGTTTTTTTTTTTTTTATATTCTTTGTTTCAGTTTTTATTTTCCTTTACTATAGAGTGATGGCTTGATATAAAATATGAGAATAGAAGAGATAATATATAAAAAAATATATGAAGAAATCAAATGCAGGTTGAAAATGATAGCTTTCACGAAAAAAATAGTTTGAAGTATAACATTATCATTTTAGTTATTTTTAAAAATTAATAACTTCTCAAAATTTTAGTCTTAAAAATTAACAATTTCTCATCGAAAGTGAAACCCACAAATAAAAAGACAAGCGTGAAGAATGAAAAAGAAATAAAAAGTGAAAAACTATAACAAAAATCTTTTTAATTTTATTTAATTTTTTAAAGTTGATTGTATTGTATAACTATTTAATTAGACATGAATTGGATTATACTACAACCTAATTTGTAAACCAGCAAAATCGGCTAAACCAATTAATTGTGAAGCAGGACAGTCATGCATCAATCTAGTCATTATAGATTGTTTCGAATATTAGTTTAAACCTCATCGTACAATATAATTACTCACATTTGCACTGTAATTATGTTAATTTTAATCAAAAGTTTACCATTTATAAAAGAACTTTGAGATAAGAGGATATGTTATTACTTTCATTTCATGTTACATTAATTGTTATTTCTTCTAAACAACATTTGGATTTTAGACTACATAACATCTTAAACGGTTTACATCAACCACATATCCAAAAGAGTAATGATTTGTGAAAATTTTATTAAATTTGTGTGAAGATCATAGGTTAAATTGTGTAGACCTAAGAATTGCTCTTAGACTAACATAATGTTTTTTAAAATCTTTCCTAAACAAGTGTAAACCAAAGATAATGTGTTGGATTATTTGTTGTGCATATAAATAAATAAATAAATAAAAGAGAAAGCTTTAACAGCTCAACTCAGAGTAGAAATTTCCCATTTAATGTTTTCATCAAAATAGCATAGCTAAAATCTAAGGCTCAAGAAAGTGATTATTCTTAATCATCTTTCAGGAAAATTACAAAGAAGAAGAGTAAAAATGAAAAATTATATTGTAGTAAAGAATAAGAAAGCGATATCATAGCCACAAAGCCCCAGCTTGTTTGAGAATAGGAACCAATTCACCAGAAATATGAGTGGACATGATTCTATCCAAGCCTCCAAACAACTTTCCACCGATGAAAACCGCAGGAAACTGAAGCTTCCCCTGCGGCGCCACCCCTTCAGTCCGAACCGTAGCATCCAATTGAGTGGCGACAATGGCTTCGTCGTTCTCCTCGACCTCATAAACCGCAGGGTTAACACCGAGACTAAGAAGCAAACTGTTGACGACGTGGGTCATGCAGCAGCCTCTTCTCCCAACCACCGTAACAGCGTTCTCCCAGACCATGTTGAGCAGCATGGGTGATGAAGAAGGATTGTGATGAGTGGTAACAGTGTTGTTATGAGCATCGTTGTGGGAATGTGTAATTAATGGGAGTGGGGTGAAATGGGTGGTGGTGGGGTTGTGGAGAGGGCGCCATGATCTGAAGGGAATCGCTTGATGCATTGCGTTGGTTGTTGGAAGAGGAAGAGGAGATGGAACAATTAATACGACATCAACAATTTGAAAGAGTCATTAGTGGTTACGTCAACATAACATTTCTAAGTCACGCGGCGTACGTGGTATTTGGTCATCCTGTTCTCTCTCACCTTCTACATTATGTCACTTATTCACTTGGACGGCGCCCAACTTTTCCTCCTCCCTTTTTTACTCCTTCTTAATCCCAATTTATCATTACCCTCAATCCTTAATCACTTCATTAACATTATTATAATCTTTCTTCTTCAAACTCTTATATCAAATTAATTTAAACTTACATAATCTTATAACATAGTTTTTAAAATAAAATTTATCCTTATTTATATATCATAAATTCCTCTTATATATTATTTATTTAACTAAAAAAAAACTACATATAACTATTTCTCAATATGTGGTGTTGAAGGTTACGAAGATGGTGGAAATTCTTTTTTGAGGAGCAATGTACAATTGAATTTTTTAGGCTTAAACCCTCCATTGGTCCTCATATTTGTGTGCAAATCTCAGTTTGGTCTTCAAGTTTTGAACTGTCTCAATTGGGTCATAATTTTTGTAAAAATGCACACATTTTACCCTAACCGTTAAGTTGTCTCAAACGGCGTTAATTAATGCTGAGATGAATTTTTTATTTTAGGCTTAATCCCTCCCTTGGTCCTTATGTTTGTGTGAAAATCTCAGTTCGGTCCTCAAATTTTTAACTGTCTCAATTGGGTCATAATTTTTGAACTGTCGACAACGGCGGCATTTTTTAGTTTGAAAGGGAGAAAAGGTGTGAGTCGGGGGGTTTGAGGGTTTGAGGGTGGAGGAATGAGTGAACTGATCAGTGATTAAAAGGAAAAAGAAAAGCTCAGTTCAAAGTTAACGTCGTCTCAATACACTTAACGGTTGGGGTAAAATGTTGTAAAATGTTTGCATTTCATAAGGGCTTGAGTTCAAAACTTGAGGACCGAACTGAGATTTTCACACAAACATAAGGACCAAGAGAAGGATTAAGCCTAAAATAAAAAATTCATCCTAGCATCAATTAACGCCGTTTGAGACAACTTAACGGTTAGGGTAAAATGTGTGCATTTTTAGAAAAATTATGACCCAATTGAGACAGTTCAAAACTTGAGAACCAAACTGAGATTTGCACACAAATATGAAGACCAATCGAGGGTTTAAACCAATTTTTTAACACCATTTTAGTGACGACTTACGTAATTTAAACTTTACGTAATTTAAACGATGTGTTAGGTTTTTCTTTTGTATCGGGTCATTATATTTAATTTTACTTCTATAAATAAGAGTTTGTTTATATTGTGATAAACGTTCGTGGCACTTTTATTTTAAATTTGTGGGAAAATGCTAAAGACTGACCCAAGATTATTAGTTAATAATTTAATATCAAAAATTCTTTTAATAGCTAATGTCCTATTAATACTCATTACCATTTGTTTAAAGGAACCAATATATATATATATATATATATATATATATATATATATATATATATATATATATATATATATATATATATATTATATTTTCAGTGTACTTTACCATCATAAGATTTGATAAAAAAAATCAATTATTTCTTAATTTCGTAGCAAACTTAAATTTTCAGAATTTAATAGTTAATGTTATTAGATTAATATAGATGAATAGTCGATTCAAAATAAGGGTTATAAAATTCAAGTGTAAAATCTTTATAAAATATTAACATTCTTAAAATTAGAAAAAGATGATATTTATGATTATATAAACATAATTAAGTTATTATATGAGTTGATATGTTGTTATATTTTGAGTTTATATTATTATTGTTTATCTACTTCCAGACTTACGAAAACCTATAAATATATGTCATTAATTATAGGTAATACACTTATTCAACATTCATTTTTTAATTTCTTATCCACAAAATATTTTTTACTGATTTAATATCAGAGTCATTTAGCAGATAGATTTTTCCATTTGTAACAGATCAAAACTCACATATTCTGATAGACTAATTTATCTAGATCAACCAAATATATTTTCGATAAAAATAATTATGAATTTTTATAACATCTTTCAATTTATATTTTCAAATCTATTACTTTAAGTAAAGTCGTTATATTTGAAAATAATAACCATTTAAAAATATAATTTCATAAATAGCCGAAAGTTGTTGGGTTAATGTATTAAAGTACGTGCCTTTGAAAAAAATATCGACAATGTGATCTATAAATGTGAAATATTATAAATAGACATATTTATATGATATTTTAATATATAAAATAATTATTTTCATTGATAAAATATTTTGGTACATTTATAGTTCAATTTTAAACTCTTAAAGTATTTATTTATAGATCTATAATTTCATAACATTTTGAATACCATTAAATTTGAAGTAAAGTATAAGTGAAATATACTAAAGTGCATCTACTACTTTTAATATTATATTATTCAGTTTAATCCTTAAATTATCTTAAAATTTTAATGCTAAAATTCATATAATAAATAATATAAATAGTGCATGGATTGATTAAAATAAAAATTCAAAAAGATATTCACGATAAACAACCAAAAATAGTATAAGCATAATATTAATATATAATTTTAAAGTGACTAGAAAATAAAAAGTTAAAGTAGCATATAGAAAATAATACAAGTTATAGAAAATGATTCATGCGTTCTTCTAAGTATGAATTCAACTAATGCTTTTTGAAAAAACGAAGATTCCAAAAGAACGTGAAAAAAAAGGAGTATGGAAACTGTTTATTATTCCACACGGTCGTAATTTTATATTTAGTTTCTGTGAAATTAACTTCTGATATTTATAATGTTATATACAAAATAGAGATGTATTTTGCTTTTTTTTCTACTTAATTTTTTTTATGAATATGATTGGATAAATCTTTCTATAATTACTTACTGAAGAAAAAAAGAATGAAACGTGAAATGAATTTTCCTGTGAGCCATAAGTTAATTTGTAGGAGTTTTGTCGTATAATGTTTTTAAATTATTATTTTTAAATTGAGGATAAAGTTTTTAAGATTTTTTTTATAAAAATGTTAATGAGAAGTTGCGTTGCGTAGTGTCGTTGACGGGGAATAAGGACTGACAGGAATAGGAGAGGAACTGTGACGTCAGCAGCGTCAGCTCCATGGCTAGGATAATACCGTGACATGTTCTCACGTCATCATGCCGTTAATTAACAAATAATCTTAGCTAGTAGTGGATTGCCACGTAAGCAGCCAAACTTACACATTCATTACGTCATTGCTGCGTTGGAATCTTTGCCCATGGCCCCTCCTATCAAGTTTAAAAACAAAAATCATATTTGTTAAAATCAAATAAAGAGATAGTTTTATTTAAGTGTTATAATATTAACTTAATTTTTTTTTTTAAAAACTCCATTTAAAGTGTCGTTTTAATGATTATTTAATACGAAACAATTGTTTGTAAAAGCACATTCTTTTGAATATTTACATAAAAATAAAGCTCAGATGATTATTATAAATGAAACTAGACATAGAATTATGTGAGTGGATAATATTAAATAAATTAAAATATTAAAATTAATAATAATAATAATAATAATAATAATCAATTTAAGTAATAAATTATAATCATGTGGACATCTATTCAATTTGAGAGTAAAATTTCAATAGTTATAAATATACAGATGAATTTTAAATTTTTATTTGCAGCATAATATTTGTTAAAAAAATAATTAATAAAGTTATCTTGTGGTTTTTTTAAAAGATTTGATATAGTTATTTTATTTATTAAAATTTAAAATATAAGTTTTTTTAAAAAAGAAAATCCCCAATCTAACTAATCCCATAATTTAATTGACCCTATTAATTTTAGGTTAATGATACTGATTCGACCTTACCAATGCTTAATATATAATTATTGATTAAAATTAAGTGAAAACGACAAACCTTCATGGATTTTACGTATCGTTTTATAATTATTAAATAAATTTGTAATAGGGGTTATCGAAATGATGTTTAAGTTGAATTGAAGTTGTAAGAAAATAATTAAATTCGGATATGTATCGATTTTGTTGAAAAAATGGTTAAAATTAGATCACGATAGCTTTGATTACGATTGCAGTGACGCGGTGTGTTAAGCTGAAAGCAGGAGTTGCTAAATTTTTGGTAGGCAGAATATTTAAGACGTAAATCTGAAAGCCACATGGCACAGAATATAGCAATTAAATTGAATATACGTCAAAGCATGACGCGGAACATTGTCGATCATATCAAATACATTGTGAATTGGCTAATTTGCCCATACATGGATGGACACCTTAAAACAACAAAAAGTAATTCAAACTTTCTTTGTGTTGTTTTAGGTTGAATATGCAATGTATCAAACAAATGAACAAGCTCCTGCATCAGGTTTTTATCATTGGATTTCTTTGGTAATCGTAATCGTATTGACATAGATTTCTTATCAATAAACAAATCAAAACTTACCACTATTAGAAGCACATGTTATATACTATAAGAGTTAAAATTGTTTCTTTTTCAAAATTATTATAAATATTTGTCTTGTGCTTAAACTAAATTATAAAAATTATATTATAGTATTGTTTTTTTAGGATTTGGATTTGATGTTTTTATAACATTTTGATTAATCCAATTTATTTAATGCGGATTTGTTTACAGTTATAGACTTGTGAGTTTTTCAATTTGTTTGAAAGTGTTTGAGTGTTTATGTATTTATTATCAGAGTGAATATTATCAAAAATGGTATGTGAACCTTAGAGTTGCATTAGGAAGATCTTCCATGAAGAAGAAGACACGAAAGCAAACAATGGACAAAAATAAAGGTAAGGATAACTAATTTTTTTCTTAAAAAAAAACTTTGTATATGAAAAAAAAAAATTCTAGCTTAATAGAGTTTTCATGAAAAAAAAAGAAAAAGAGAAAAATATTTAAACATTAATTGATTATTGTTTTTAAGTAGTAATTCTAATTGTTCTATAACTGTCTCATTAGTTTGTCCTCGAGCTAGATGACATATGTTCACCAATCTAAGTTTGGGAATGATGGATCGAAAACGAACTTGGTAGAAGAACTTGGTAAAGATATCTGCCAATTGTTCATCTAAGCAAATGGATAAAAAATGTAGGAGATTTGTTTGGATTTTCTTGCGCACAACGTGACAGTCTAGGTCACTGTATTTTGTCCTTTCATGGAAACTTTGATTGTGAGTAATATGTCTGATCGACTTCTTGTCACAATAAAGGGTAATAGTGATAATTGTCTGAATGTTAAGATCCTGGAGGATATAGTGAAGCCACTATATTTCACAGACTATAGCAGATAGGACACAATATTATGCTTTAATAGAAGACCTGGAAAATAATACTTTGTTTCTTAGACTTCCATGATATGAGGGACGATCTTAAGAAGATGTACAAACTTGTAGTGGATTTTCTAGTGTTAGGATAAATGGCCTAATCTGAGTCACTAAAAGACTTTATCTGAATATGAGAATCACAATAAAGAAAAGGTCCTCTGGGAGACTGGACTTGATGTACCTAAGGACATGCTACAAAGCCCGATAATGATAATTAGTGGAAGATTGCATAAACTGACTTAGCAAATTGACAAAAAAACATAAGTCAGGTCTAATATTAGTGAGACAAAGCAAAACTTCCCTATTAATCTACGGTAGGAATTATGATTAGGCAAGTAATTCTCTGTTTTATATAGAGAATTTTTCACTTAGAAAGAGAGTAGAATAGGCCTTGCTTCCTAGAATTCTTATTTCTTCAAGAATGTCCAGAGCATACTTTCTTTTGTTAAGACAAAAATCGTCTATGTCCAAACGTTCTCATGTTTTGAAGTTTAATCAAATAACATTAAAACGAGATAATAATCTGAAGACAACTTAGGATGAAAAACCTAGAACTAAAATCCTCAAACATAGAAAACCTACACAAAGACTTAGAACTAGAATCCACAACATAGAAACACTTAGGAAAGCACTTAGAAAAACATCTAAGCTAAAACACCCAAACACGTGGCTAAACGCTATTATGCCTAAAGGGTTCAAGAGAGTTGAAGTAAAACGCTTAATGCTTAACATACCTAAAATAGGTATTCAACATAACTCTCGGAAGCAAAACAATCTAGACAATGTCTCTAACAAAACACTTTAAAAGACTTTAATTATTAAAATATAAAAAGAAAGTTTTAACAAGCTAAAAGTTATCTGTCTAAAAAGAGACAAAGTCAAAAGAAGTGTTTACTTGACTAAACAATACCATAAGCTTAAAAAATGCTTTGTCCAACGATGAAGTCTCCATACAATACTTGGTATCTTTAGAAAAGAGCTTAATTGCAAAACGCTACCTAACGAAGCACTTTATTGTTCCAGGCAAGAATTAAATGACATTAAATGTTCAATGTTCAAAAACAACAAAAGTGATAAGAAAAGACATATATGTTGCATGCATAAATTACTCTATTCCTTGCAAATAAGTTATTCTACATGCATCCACACAACTATAAATAAAATATCAGAAGTGGATGTTAGAGACAAAGGAGATATTCACAGAATGTTCTTCTCTTGAAGTCATACCCAAAAGGAATGTACAACCTACTTCAAGCAAAGTACTGAAAAAACATGTATGCTCTAACAAGTTGACTTACGTAACGATTGTTGTATGAAGATGAAAGAGAAAGCATGAATATCAAGGCTAAAAGCTCAATCTAATGGACAAATATTCATGAAACCTTTATATAGAAGAGTTTTCGAAAAGAAAATTAAGAGGATAACTTAAGAGGATAGTCAAGTGAGAAGCTTACAACAAAACATTCATCCTATAAACATTCAAGAGAGAAGAAAACAAAGAGCTCAAAAAAAAAATACATCTAAGCTGAAGAAGAGAAAAGAGAGGAGAAGAGAATAGAAAAACAGAAAAGACATATTCTCATACTTCATTGTTGTATTGCTTACTATTGTAAGAGAAAAGAGAGAAACACCAGCGAGTGTTTAGACTACTTTGTATTGTAATCAAATCCTCTCTACAAGAGATATAGTTTGAACTACTTGTAAGTAATCGTTGATCGTAATTTTGAAGAGAGTTAAAATACTTACAACTGAACTTAGTTTGAGTTGAGGAATCTTAGCAAGGTTGTTAAGTACCAGGAGTGGTTGGAATACTTAAAGGAAATCTCGGGTAGGGTTGCTGAGTACCAAGAGTGGTGCTAATACTTATTTGTAATCATGTGAAGATTATAGTGGAACCATTTCCGAAGGAGATTGGACGTAGCTCAGTTGGAGCAGACCAGTATAAAAATTATTATGCAATTTTCTTTTCTCTTACTTAAATGATCCTCTTACAAAACTTGCAGTTATGCTTTATTTTCAAACACAAGAATCTTCCAAGTTAAACGATCATTTTTTATAAAAGAAGTTCTTACAAGATGCTGCAGTATATTTATTCTGATTAGCACAATAAAAACTATCTTCGTTCATATTTATCAAGTCAAACGTCTAAGCAACTAAAAGAATATTTCAGAGCTTGATAACGTGATATATTAGAAGAGTTGTGAAAATTTTTCTATTAATACTATTCAACCCCCCCCCCCCCTTCTAATGTTTTTTAGGTACTTCACCTTTGGCATAAATATATTCCCTTCTTAGACTTGACCACTTCAAAGCCCAGAAAGTATTTAAGTTCTCCTACATTATTCATCCAAAAACTATGGTGTAGAAAAGCCTTTATATGGTCAGTTTCTATGATGGGGTTTCCTGCCAAAATAATGCCATCTACATATACAAGAAGGACTGTGAAATCTGTAAATGTTTCCTTAATGAAAAGAGAGTGGTCAGGTTTAGATTGAGTATAATTAACAAAAATAAGAAAATATAATAGTTTGTTAAACCATTGCCTATTATCTTGTTTTAGCCTATACAAGGACTTAGTTAATCTACAAACTTGACTCTTCCATGAATATTCAGACCTGGTAGTGGCCCTATATACACTTCTTCATTCAGGTTTCCATGTACGAAAGCATTATCCACATCAAGTTGGTGTATGAACCAATTTTTTGAGGCAGCAAGGGCAAGTAATAACCTGACAATAGTGAGCTTGGCAACAAGAGAAAAAGTATGCAGGAAGTCTATTCCTTCTTGTTGTGTATAACTCTTGGCTTCTAAGCATGCCTTGTACCTTTCTATGGTGCCATTCTTTTTGTGTTTGATCTTGTACACCTATTTGCAACTAATGGGAAATTTCCCAAGAGGGAGTTAGGTTAAATACCAGGTGTCATTGTCTTGTAAAGCTTCAGTTTCTTTCTATATAAATTTTTCCCACTCACGGTTTGTCTAGCTTCATTTTATAACTAAGGTTCTTTATTGGCAGATAAGGCTAGGGTGTATCTTAGGTGTTTCTCAGACAAAGAATCACAGGACAAAACATTAAAAATAGGATATGGAGTCTTGATATTATTTTTTGTACATAATAATTTGGATGAGGATTGATTAACTTGTTGTATGTAGTTAGTTAGATATCTAGGGGTCCTTCTAACTCTGATGGATCATCAAGAATTATGTTGTTGTTGTTTTTGGCATATGCATATTCAGTAGGTTTTTGGCTAGTGTTTTCATTCTCAACATGGTTTTGTATTTCATCACAATTATAATCACGAGGAAGTTGTTGTGAAAAAAATTTTCATTTTCTCCATTATTGTGGGTTTCCTCATTATTTTGTTGGTTTTTGTAAGGAAAACATTTTCATAAAAGATGACATTCTTGCTTAAAATTTTTTCCCTAGTATTAATATCAAGCACAATGTACCCTTTCACACATTTCTTATAGCCTAGGAAAACACCTTTTCTGGCACTAAAATCAAGTTATTGCTGTTATTTTCTAGAGTGGAGGCAAAGCATAAACAACCAAATGTTTTCAAGTTTAGATAGGTAGAAAGAGTGTCTTACATCAGGTCATAAGGAGTCTTACCATTTAAAGCAAGGGAAGGCAACCTATTTATCAAATAGGTAGCATGAGAGACAACATAATACTACCAATCATTAGGAATATTAAATTAGAAAATCATATTACAGGTTTTATTCAATATATGCTAACATTTGCGCTCCACAACAAAATTTTGTTGAAGAGTTTCAACATAGCTCTTTTGATTATCAAATCCATAAGAGTTATACAAGGTAACAGTCAAATTCAGGCTCATTGTGAGATTTAATGGTCTTAATGGTTTCGCGAACAGGGGCATTTTAAAACAAAAGCTATTTTGTGCGTGGTGCTGTAGAGCTCCTCTCTATTCTCCCATTTTCTTTCGTGTTGCCGAGAGAGAGACTTCCTTCCTCTTCTCTGTTTCGATCCGTCTTGCTTTAAGTCATGCATCCAACCTAGCCTAGGGTTCTTCGTCTCGCCGGACAACCAACCTGGAGGGATCATCAATGGCGCGACGTAGGTGCGACAGAGACGCTGCGGGGGCGCAAGGGCGCGGTGGTTGTTCTTGTTCTTCTTCTTCTTCTTCTCTCCGTTCTGATTCGCAACGAATGAGGAAGCTTCCTTCCCTCCCATTTTTCTGATTTCGATTGGGTTGTTTTCTATTTGATTGATTCTCTGCAGGAGTGGTGTTGTTTGATTGATTCTCTACAGGTGGTGGTGGTTGAGTTATGATTTAGGAATTCTCTTTTAGGGTTTATTGTTATTGTATTTTGATCTTGAAATTGGGATATTTGATTTGGATTTCTGGGATTCTTTCTTCTTTGCAATTGTGAATCTTTGATGATGGTGGTGTGAGATGAAGTGGTGGGTGTTGATGGATTGCGGTCAGGGGCTAACAATTGACCTGGCGAATGGTGAAAACACAAAAAAAAACCCTCTACTACCTTAGTTGGATTTGAACCGAGGCAAAAACAAACACATTTTTGCCTCGATTCAGAATCGAGGCAAAAAGCCTACCCCTTTTTGTCTCGCTTGCATATGCCTTGATTGCGGAACCGTTGCGTATAAGCGAAAATAATTGTTGTCGTTTCCCTTTACTGTACTAGTGATGTTTTGGGGAAAAGGGTAGTTTATGTTGTTGGACATAATGACTGATACCACAAATAGTGTAAGATGGTATTTAGACATAAGGAAATTTTTTACATATTTGTTCTATAGTTTTATTTATAGGATGACCTAGTCTATAATGCCACAAGTTAACATCAACATATTTATAAGAAAGAACACATATAGAAATGAATCTTAATCCAAAATAGGAAAAGATTGTAAGTAATAAAGGCCCTTGCAGACATTAGTGTGTCTAATCATCTTCAAGGTAGAGTTGTCCTATATGTGACACATATTAGGGGAAAAGGTTATAGTGTAATTTATGTCTCTGGTTAAGACATATATTAGGTTAAAAGAGAAAACAAGAATGCATAGGACATTAAAGATAATATTTTTTTTTAAAATTGAATAGTCCTTGCATGTCGAGCAGTGACAAGAAAATTATTGGAAAGCTTGACATATATAGGTTTGATTTTATGAAAAGTGACAGTATTTTTTTCTCATAGGCCACGTGATCAGTGGTCCATGTCTATAATCCAGGAAAAATTACCTTATTTGTGATCACAAGTGTGAGGGATTATTAGTACCTTTTATCATCTTTAGTAACTTTTGCATTTTGTTTTGGGGTAAAAGAACTGTTTGTGTTGGCCTATTGAGTGATTGTGTTTGTGTTGAGGTAGAATCATCTATGCAAGCATTGACATACCATTCATTTTGCCCTCTTTCTTCTTTATTATTCTAGTTGTGATTCTTCTTATACCAGTATGGATTTATTCATCTACAATATGGTTCATCTTGTGACAATAAGAGCATTGTTTCCCATAATTGGGATTTTGTCCTCTCCCTTTTCCTTGTCTGCGTTAGCCAACACCATGCCCTTGTTATTTCCAACTTTGTTCTTATTTTTAATTATTCTATTTTCTAGTGGTGTTGACCAATATCTTTGTTTCAACATTCTGATTGGTGATGTCAGTAATTTGTCTTTCTTGTCTTTCTTGTTGCATGACGAGGGAGAAGACCCATTTAATGTTGGGTAGGGGCTTCATTAAAAGAATTTGTGTGCTCACAGTGTTATAAGTATCATTTAGACATTTCAAAAAACAAATAACATGTTCTATTTCTCTTTATTTGACAGAGAACTTAGATAGATCACAACTACAAGGAATATCACAAGTGCATCTTGGTATGGGTCTAAGAGACTTTAATTCTTCCTAAAGAATTTTTAAATCAGTAAAGAATTGACTTACATTCTTTTCTCCCTGTTTAATTGAATGAATGTCCTGGAGTAAATATGAAATCTTGAAGTAATCTCCTTTGGAGAACCTTTCTTTTAATTCATCTCAATAATATTTGGTATTTTCAACATATATGAAAATTTTTGCAATTTGTGAAGAAAGCGTCTTGATAATCCAAAATAGAACTATCATGTTGCATCTTTCCCAAGCATCAAACAAGGGATTGTTTCTTTGAGGTTTCTTGATACCTCCATCTATGAACTTGATCTTGTTCTTAAAGAGAAGAGCTCTTTTCATGTTTATGCTTCAAGAAGAATATTTAGTTTCATTTAAAACCTAAGAGATAAGAGTAAGACCTAGATTTTCCCCAAGATGTAGATAAAAAGGGCTGGAAGGATTTTCTAACTAATCCATATGTTCCATCACACCAAGAATTAAAGAAGAAAGCTACCAGTTTGATTTAGAGATAAAATGCCTGAAAACAGAGGTAGAGTAGACAGTGAACCTGCTCTGATACCATATCAGAAATGGTATTTGAACCTTAGAGCTACAACAAGAAGACCTTCCATGGTTTCCAAAGGAAGAAGAAGATAGGAAAGCAAACAAGGGACATAAACAGTGGTAAGGATATCTGATATCTTTTAATTAAAGCTTTGTATGTTTCTTATGTAAATGGATAAAGGAAATCCCTTAGCTTAAATAGGGTTTTCTTAAACAAAAAGGAAAAGGAAAAAAACCTTAACTAAAACACTAATTGGCTCATTAAATATGACCAATAATTCACTTATATTATTAATCAAAGCCAGCAAAATCTTTACCGTTGGATTCTCTTTTAATATCAACTTCAATCAATAATTCGTACATTTGTTTCCAAAAATAATATTTTTGGTGTTTTTGTTATTTTTACACAAGTGAGATTATAGATGAAGAAGGAAAAAGATAAAAATGAAGAATGATAGGTAAAGAAGACAATGGAAGTGAAGGGTTTCTAGAAATCTAAATTGAAAGAAAATAAATTATCATAGGTGAAACAAGATATGGTAAAGTAAATCAATGAAAGCAATGACCCAAATTGCCACAACCATCATCGGATTTGTCATTTCTTCCTATTCACAACTTGATCAGAATGTTTAAAATTGTATTCACAATTTGTCACTCAATGTTTATGTTTGAACTATCTATTTTTTTTCCTTTCTACGTGACAATTATTTTGTAAATAAAATAGAAGAAAAATACATAATTTTGAAATAATTACCTTAAATTATCCATGTAACTTAGATATGATATTAACATTGATTCCCTCTTTTGTATTAATTAATGTATATAACTTCTTTCTCTTTTTAGCTTTAATATTTGCTTCAATTGCTCTTCTCTCAATGTTTCTTGACTTCATTTTAGCCTCTTTTGATGTCTTTTATCCTAGTTAAGTTTCTTTTAATGTCTTAACAATGTCATTTGCTTTATTCCTCTTCTCGATCCTCTTTATCTTAACACATTTATTTTCCACCCTTTGCATGACAATGTGTCTATTAATTTTTTTTGATTCGATTCTTTTCTCAATGGCACCAACAACTCTTATGGAATCTAATGGGTCTATCAGTGAAAAAATTTCATTGAAGACATATAAAATCAATAAAATCTAAGTCAAACATACATAAAGAATTAAAACCACTTCCAACTCAGAATCTTAAAACAATAAATCTATAGATTTTCTATTACTTGACTTTTTTATTTTAATTTAATGTAAAACTTAGACTTAGAATAGAATTTCGAATCCAATAAGTTATATCAATTGTTAAAAGTATATTTTACATTAGTTTTATAAAATACAAAAATTAAGTACATCATAATTTAATTTGTAAACAAAACAATTTTTTTATAATAGTTTAACCATAAAAATATATTTAACTCTAGGAAAGCCCATACATTATTATAAAGTGGCTTAAATCACCAAGAAGTGATTATGGGTGAATTAATTAAAACTTTAACTTCATTACTATTCTTTCAAGTAAAAAGAAGGAATGTTCGATATTAGATTCAAACCTTTTTCTTACCGTTTTTTATTTATAACCACTGCTAATTCTTTCCGTTACTTTTTTTTTAACTTCATCTCAAACAGCGAGCGATAATATATTTGATTTCACATTTTTGCTAAGAAATAAATTGATGGTCTAATATTTATAAAGCTAATAAGGAATTTCTTAAGATCCACCTCTTTCTATTTATAAAACCAATTTCAAATGCTAAATACATTTCTCGTTTTGATTAGTCGATTCAAACACATCTATATAATTAAAGATTATTTGGATAATATATGAAAATATTAAAAAGAATGTTTATACCATGTAACTAAGAAGAAAAACAAAATATTATTATATGATACTATATTTTTACTTATATTACACACATATTTGAAAAGGAAATACGACTTTATGTTATATAAAACTAAATTAATTAAAGACCTTAATTCCATACAATGACTGAATCGAATATTTATTATTAAGTCAAAAATTATAAATAATATTCACAATACAACTTTTCATCCTTCCTTAAGAAAAGAACGTAACAATCCAAACGTCATTATTAATATAAATTATACTTTCCATGTCAAACTTTTCAAAATTACATTTTCATGTCTTACTTTTTTTTATAAAGGAAAGAGAAAAAACTTATAATATATTTAATTATGTGAAGTTTGTTGGTAAAAACATTATGACTTTGTTAAACAAGGGTGAATTGGTTTTACAAATTTCAAAGGTTTTGCTAAAAGAAACATTTTCTTTAAATCTTTCTCAAGTTAGAAAAAAAAAATACAACTTTCACAAATTCAAATTGAAAGAACAATAAAAAAAAATAAAGACGGAGAGAGTACAAACATATTTATATTAGTTCGGATTCCAACAATCTTATATCTGGAATTTTTGACTCAGTTTCTGATAATGATCATAGATGGGACAACAATGAAGAGCTTTTAAAGTGACAAAAAACATAAAGAGAAATAACATAGGTTTTCTTAGGCTATATAAGCAACCTAGTGGACTCCTTTGTAGACACATTTGAATTGAATGAATTTTAAGAGTGATTTTTGAAAGGAATGGAGAATTGTGAAAAAGCTCAAATTCTTGGATTCCAAAAGTTATCTAAAAGATTAAGAGTGAATTAGAAGTTTCAAACTACTAATTAAAAATATTTTATGACATTTTTAATAGATTAAATTGAGCTCCTAATCAATTATTCTAAGTGTATTTTAAAAATATTTACAATGTATGAGATAATAAATTATTGTTCAATTAATTGTGTTAGATATATTATCTTTACTTTATATTTATCTTTTATCTTTAGTTAGTTTGTTATTATTTCTTATTTGTATTTTGGGCTTAGCCAATATTTCTTTTATTATAAATAGAGGACCCTATGTGTATATTCAACACAAGGGAGATTAATCTTATACATAGTTTTTCACTATATTCAACACGGTATCTAGAGCATAAGGTTCTTTGTTCATCGGCCCTGCCCACTACAACCGTCGTCGCCATTAGAGTCGTCATCGCCGACGTTGGAGTCGTTGTCGCCGCCGTCACTGTCACTAGAGTATTAGTTTCAACCGGTGACCACAATTTTTCTCATCTTGGCAAGGCAACCATAACGTTGTCAAGATCGCTACCATTGGAGTCCAGACATGCTTTCATGCACCGATCACAGTTTTCTTCCGCTATATAGTTGTTCGTGACAGCACGTGTATCGTTGTCTCCATCGTCGACCACCTTCATTGGACTCATCACGACCTGGTTGTGTTGATTTGGGCCTCTTTTGAGTTATAGGATTTTACTCTCTTGCTTGTTCATGGCTTCTAACTCATCCATATATGCTAACTATGTCAATGTGCATTTATCTATCGATAAGTTAGATGGTACTAATTATGCGACTCGGGCATTAGATGTTAAACTTTGGCTTAAGAGTCATGGGTATCTTGATCATATTACTCAGAACGTGACAACTATTGATTCCACTACAGTTACCCATTGGTTGAAAGTTGATGCTCAATTATGCATTGTTCTCAAGGGTACCCTTCATTCCTCTTTAAAACAAATTTTTCGTTCTATGAAACATGTTTTGAAATCTGAGAACACGCCAAATTATTATACACCAATGATACCTAATGTCTTTATGGTGTTTGTCATGATCTTCTCAATGTTCTTGCTCCTCGGTGTCAGGACTCTATGACTGATTATATGGGTAAAATCCATGCTCTTTTTCATGAATTTAATGAATTATTGCCTCATGCCTCTACTCATGCCAAAGAAATAGAGTAACAATTAAAGTTCTTCACGCTACTAGCATTGCACGGCCTTGCTGATGAGTATTCTCATATTCGTGATCAGATTTTGGGTTCACCTGTTGTTTCCACTTTGACTTCTACTTGTTCCATTTTTTTGCCTGTACTTAGTAAACCCATCAATGATACATATGTTTCCACTACGTTGACATCTCAACGTCATGATCGCAATTACTCTCACAAACTGGGAAAAGGACGTCTCAAATGTAACCATTGTGGCAAGGTAGGCCACAAGATTGAAAAGTGTTATGCATTACATGGTCACCTTCCTAGATCTGCTGCTATTATTTAGACTGATTCTCTGTCACAATCACCTATTAGGGATCCTCTTTCATTTGATATTATTGATGACTCTGTTATTTTCAGTAAATTTCTCAAATGGTATAAGGATCAACAACCTTCTAGTTCCACTGCATTTGTAGCACACATAGGTACATCTTGTATTGGTCTAAGTCCATCTTCTTCTCTTGACTCTTGGGTTCTTGACTCGGGAGCCACATATCACATCATTGGTAATAAATCTTTGTTTTCCTTTTTGTCCTCTCTGAATCCTTTACCTCATGTTACAATGGTTTATGGATCTAGAGTGTTAGCTCATGGTGTTGGGACTATTAACATTTTTCGTTTTTTATCCATTGATAATGTTATTTATGTCCCTGGGTCTCCTTTTAACTTATTATCTGTAAGTCGTCTAACTTGTTCTCTTGATTGTGATATTTCTTTTAACAAAGATTATGTTTGTTTACAGGACTGGAGTTCGAGACAGGTGATTGGCACCAGATGTGAGTCTCATGGTCTTTATCATCTTCGCTCCTCTACACATATTGGTGCAGTTATGAAGTCTCCATATCTTCTTCATTCTTAGTTAGGTCAGCCCAATCTTGCCAAATTGCAACAACTTGTTCCGAACTTGTCCAAGTTGTCCAATTTGGTCTATGAGTAATGTCAATTAGGAAAACATATTTGTGGTTACTTTCCTCGTAGTGTCTCACAATGTGCTTCGTCTCCTTTTGCCTTAGTTCATTCCGACATTTGGGGACCTAGTTGTGTTAAGTCTAATTTAGATTTTCAGTATTTCGTTACTTTTATTGATGATTATTCTATATGCACTTGGCTATTTTTAATGAAAAATCGTTCTGAGTTATTGTATCTCTTTCAAACCTTTTATAATGAAATCAAAACTCAGTTTGGTGTTTCTATTCAAACTTTACGCAGTGATAATGGTCGTGAATATCTTTCCCATTCTTTTCAACAATTTATGGCTTCTCATGGTATTCTCCACCAAACTTCATGTGCTTATACACCTCAATAAAATGGGGTGGCTGAGCGCAAAAATAGACATCTTATTGAAACAACTAGTACTCTTTTAATTCATGGTAACATTCCTCAATATTTTTGGGGTGATGTTGTTCTTACTACATGTTATCTCATTAATCGCATGCCCTCTTTTGTTTTAGAAAATAAAATACCTCATTCTATCTTATTTCATCATGAACCCCTTCACCCCTTACTCTAAAAGTTTTTGGGTCTACATGTTTTGTTCATAATTTTGGTCCTGGTCTTGATAAGTTAGCTTCTCGATCACACAAACGTGTTTTTTTAGGCTTTACTAAATCAAAGAAAGGATACAAGTGTTTTTCTCATTCTCTTGATCGTTATTTTATATCTGCAGATATCACCTTCAATGAGTCTTCCTTTTATTTTAATGATCATTCTTCTTCTGATATGTCTTCTTCTAATACTATCAATATTCCTATTTTTTGTGCTCCTCCAATTGTACCTAGTTCACCAGGTATTTCTCAACAACCACCAAGTGACTCAATTGAAGTGCGAACTACCTTGTCTCCTCCAGCTCTGACAACTGAGTCTACCCTTCCAATTGCCCTTCGAAAAGGTATATGTTCTACCTGTAATCCCTCTCCACATTATCTTGCTTTAAGTTATCATATACTGCCTTTATCTTTTTATACCTACCTTTCTTCTATTTCTTCTGTGACCATCCCAAAATATGTTACTGATGCCTTAGCCCATCCTGGTTGGCGTTAGGCCATGCTAGATGAACTAAGTGCTCTTTAGAGTAGTGAAACTTGGGAGCTTATTGTTTGCTGGATCGGCAAGTAGATGCTAATATTTCTTATCTTTATTGGTATCCCTCAGTAGACACCAATCTTTCTCATCTTCATCGGCATACATCAATAAATGTCTAGTCACCTAACATCCATCAGTAGATGTCTAGTCACCGTCCTTTTCCATAGAAGCATCTATCAGTAGATGTTGTCATTCATCATCCTCGTCATAGCAACATCCATCAGTAGATGTTGTGGAATCATCTATCAGTAGATGCTGTCATTACTGCCATCAGAAGCAGCATATAACCTAAAAAAAAGAACTCAAACACACAAAAACAAAAAATCAAATCAAAACCACACAACTAAATTAAAAAGAAAAAAAAACAGAAAACTAGGTTATCATCTAAATCTTTACCATAGCAGCATCCATCAGGAGATGTTATCCTCTGAATCCTCCTAGCATCCCTCAGTAGATGCTGTCTAGCATCCATCAATAGATGTTATCCTTACTGCAAAACAAACTTTAATCCAAATCACACAAATAATAAATTAAAAAGAAAAAAATAAAATAAAAAAATAAAATAAAATAAAACAAAATAAAAGATAAAAAATTCAGAAACTGGGTTGCCTCCTAGCAAGCGCTTCTTTAACGTCACTAGCTTGACCCATTGTAATTGCCTTGTGCCTCAATTGTTCCCTTTTTTTGGATATTTTTTTTTCTTTTTGTTGAATTTATTCAGGAATTTAATATAACCAGGAACCTGTTGCAGTGTCCCAATCATAGGAATTTTAATCTCCAATTTCTTGAAGATTTTCATGAAACGCTCAAACTGTTTTTCCTTCTCCTTCCTATGATACTTCTTTGGGTGAGGAAGGGGTTTTTCATATAATTCTTTCTTTTTTCTCTCATCATCCTCCTCTCTATTTTTCTTTTCTTCCCTCTCTTTTTCCTCCTTGGAACACTCCTTAGGGTACAAAAGATTTTTCTCAATTTTTTCCTTTTCTTTCTCAACCTCTTCTTTTTCTTTTCCCTCTTCTTCCACATTCTTCCCCTTTTCTTTTCTCTCAACCTCACTTTCTCTCTCTTCTTTTTCTTCCTCTTCCTTTACATATTTCTCTTTTTCACTCAACCTTTCTTCTTCTTTTCTCTCTATTTTTCTCTCATCTAAATCCTTACCACTTTCAGTAAACACAGTTTTGCATTCCTCACTAGGGTTAACTTTCATATTACTCCCAAGATCATCCAGCTTCTGAAGTATGTGACCAAGTTGTCTCCCTATCCTTCCGAATATTGCTTGAGTGCTTTTCTGAGTGGAGATAGTTGCCTGCATGAACTGTTGGAGAGTCTCCTCAAGCTTTGTAGTTTTGTCAGCTATAGAGGGTTGTTGTTGTTGTTGTGGTGGTCTATCGAATTGTCCACCAGTTTGCCCAAATTGATTTTGACCCATGTTTAAGTGAGGTTGCCACAGTGGTTAAAATTACCTTAGTGGAATTGAGTCTCCATATAGTTAACTTCTTGTCCAAATTGCATCTTGCAAGCACTAGACGCAAAACCCTAGAAAACACTATTAGTACAAAAACAATAAGAATAAACAAAACAAAACACCAAAAATAAAGATAAAAATAAAACATGAAAAATAAAAATAAAGTCAAAGTTAATCAAGAATCACACAAATAGAATAGTTTAAACCGTAAGTCCCCAGCAACGACGCCAAAAACTTGTTTGTTGGATCGGTAAGTGTACCGAATCACACAAGTAATATAAAATGGTAAGACCAAGTATCATATTCCAGAAGACTCTCGGAATTAGACAGTCGTGTGATAACTCGATTAATTAAGACTTAGAGAAAATGAGATCATTGGGTTCAGATACAAAAACAGAAAATTAAATATGAATGCAATTGATCAATAGCAAAGTAGCACAATGATGAACTGATGTTGTTTAATATGAGATAAGTATATTGTTGGGGTTAGATTTCACCAAGTTTCCTCTCATGTATGTAAGAATTCTTCTTTATACATTAATGTTAACGTTACTCACTAAATCACCTAAACCCAATCCCTCGGCGAATAAACATGTCCCAAATTACCAGTTCATGCAATTCCTAGCATTCCTAGTAATAAGATGTGAAGATCAATATCTTTAAGACGATCAAGACTCATACCCTCATCCCTGAGAAATATTACTCTTGGGAGTAATTCAACAAGAACCTGAATTGTAAGGAACCTCCCGACACTCATGCAATTCATAAATCATGCTAATGAATGAGTTAAACACAACAAGCATTGAAACAGATGAATTACTCTAACAATTAATGAAAAAGCATATATTATTAAGAATCAATTCAAATACATGAGATTTCACAAGGTTATATCATCCCCCAACAACAAAAAGAGTTTAGTTCCCCATAGATGTGGAGAAACTAGATGAAATGAGATAGCAAAAACCCTAAAAATTGGGAAAGGAAGCTCCCGCATCCAAATTCGCCTCCATAGGGTGAGAGAGAGTGTTGTTACGCTCCTCCTGTCAAAGATGCAAAACCTAAGACGTCAGGGTCCTTTAAATAGAGCGAAAAAAAACAGAAAACGAAGTTCGGCCTATATCGCTGGCACTCAAGCGCCCCAATTAGGGCGCCTGGGCGGTGAGCGGCACTTCTTGACGCTCAAGCCTCCAGAATGGCGCCCAAGCTTGGAGCCTTCGACTCTTAAGTGCCCCAAAGGGGTGCCCTGGCGGTGGATGGCACCCTTCAACACTTAAGCCCCTTAAAAGGGCGCCCAAGCTTTATGCTTCTCTCCTTTCTGGTGCTTTTCCAAGCCTTTCTGAGCTTCATCTTCTTGACACTTCACCTCTGCTTTCCATATTATTTCATTTCCTGCCAAAAGTAAGGGAATTTAGTCATTATTTCATCAAACTCAACCTCAACTCTCTTATTCACACAACTTAACAGAAAATCAGGATTTCAAGCAAGTTTTAAGCAGAAAAGGGTGCATTTGATATCAAAATTACATCTCAGATAACAGTATTTTCAACCGTTATCACTTGTCCCATTACCATCTGGGAAATCTGTTGTTGGTTGCAGGTGAGATTTAGCTATCAAAGTTGGTCCTGATGGAACTATTGATCACCTTAAAGCTCATCTTGTGGCCAAAGGTTACACTCAAATTTTTGGGTTGGATTATGGTGATACTTTTTCTCCAGTGGCAAAGATGGCATCTGTTTGTTTATTTATAGCCATGGCGGCTTCAACAATGGCCTCTTTATCAATTGGATGTCAAAAATGCATTCCTTAACAGAGATTTGCAAGAAGAGATTTATATGGAGCAACCTCTAGGATTTGTTGCTCAGGGGGAGTCTTCTGGGTTAGTATGTCGTCTTCACAAATCCTTATATGGCCTAAAACAATCTCCTAGGGCCTAGTTTGGAAAATTTAGAAATGGTGTTCAACAATTTGGTATGACTCGGTGTGAGGCAGATCATTCAGTCTTTTATCATCACTCGAGTGTTGGATCTGTCTACTTGATAGTATATATTAATGACATTGTTCTTACAGACAGTGATAGTCATGGCATCTCTCAGATGAAAAAACATCTTTGCAACCATTTTCAAACCAAAGATCTTGGCAAACTTAGATATTTCTTGGGTATTGAGGTAGCACAATCCAACGATGGTATTGTTATATCTCAAAGGAAATATGCACTAGATATTTTGGAGGAAACTGGGTTGATGAATTCAAAACCTGTGGATACACACCCATGGATCATAATACTAAACTTCTACTAAAACAGGGTGAGCTTATGTCATATCCCGAGAAATATAGAAGACTAGTTGGAAAATTGAATTATCTTACAGTTACTCGTCCTGATATTTCCTTTGCAGTTAGTGTGGTAAGCCAATTCCTTAGTTCCCCATGTGAAGATCATTGGAATGCAGTTATTCGTATATTAAAGTACATTAAAGGATCTCTTGGAAAATGGTTGATATATGGTTCTAGTAACCATTCAAGAGTGGTTTGTTATTCTAAAGTTGATTGGGCAGGATCTCCTTTTGATAGAAGATCTACATCCAGATATTGTGTCTCCATTGGTGGTAACTTGATCTCTTGGAAAAGCAAGAAACAAAGTGTTGTGGCAAGATCTAGTGCAGAAGCAAAATATAGACCTATAGCCTCAGCCACTTATGAGCTTGTTTGGCTTAAGCAATTGCTTAGAGAGTTACAATTTGAAGATGTCACTCAAATGACGCTTATATGTGACAATCGGGCTGCTCTTCATATTAGTTATAATCTTGTCTTTCATGAGAGAACCAAATACATTGAAATTGACTATCATTTCATTCGAGAGAATATTGTATCTGGAGATATAAAGACTGAGTTCGTCAATTCAAGTGATCAATTAGCAGATATTTTCACTAAGTCTTTACCAGCTTCAGGGGGGTGTTAGATATATTATCTTTATTTTATATTTATCTTTTATCTTTAGTTAATTTGTTATTATTTCTTATTTGTATTTTGGGCTTAGCCCATATTTTTTTATTATAAATAGAGAATCCTATGTGCATATTCAACACAAGAAAGATTAATCCCATATATAGTTTTTTACTATATTTAACAAATTGATTAAGTATTTTCTTTATTAAATACTAATCTAAAATTGACTATAAAAAAATACTTAATCAATTATTTTATTTAAAGCTTAAAAAACACTTAGTTCTCATATATGTTTCTATTTTTTAATTGATTATTTAAATAAGATAATCAGTTATTCTTTTATTCTTAAAAACGTCTTCAGAAAAATTTAACTAATTGTAGAAACATCTTTTATTAATTAAAAATTGATAAAAGAAACATGTCAAGCTTAATTTCAGCCTTAGAAAAAGTATTTTATCTTTTTAATATGGTTGTATGTTAATATTTAAAAGTTCTAATGAATACATTGTGTAGAAAATACAAATAAAAAAAAAGTTAGACCTTAAAGTTTGATTCTTTATAGATATCTTTAATCATCTATCAAAAGCTTGAATCTTGGTCAGTATTTTCAAATATCATCAAAAACATCTTAAGACTTTTGAAGATCTTTTTTAATATCAACATAGTTAAACCTAATTAAGAAAATCTTATTTTATATTGTCATTACAAAAGTTATTATTTAAGTTTTGCTTTTATTTATATATATATATTTTTTTTATCAAAAGTAATATAAAAATAGTTAGAATTCTTAATTATAAAAATTGTTAATTTAATTTTATATCTTTCTTTATATCAATTTTACTATTTAGTATTCTTGAGAAGAAAAAAACTTATACCTGTTCAAGGCTTTCTAGGGTTTATATATACCTGTAATATATTTGTTTTCGTTTGAAGGTGTATAAATTGAGGGATAATGATACTTAGACAACATTTTTTTGACAATATTGGAACATCATTTACGTGTCATTATGTGATTGGTCCAAAATTACTTCACAAACAATAATAATAATCTAAACACTACCATAAATCAATCACAAACGTAGATGATGTTCAAATATTGTAAAAAAATATTGTCTAAATATCATTATCCATATGCAAATATTCAAATGCAAATTAAACATACTGAGAAGAAAGAAAAGAAAAAAAAAATAGAATGAATAAAAAAGGTGAATGGAAACCAATTCTGATTCATTTAAGGAAATAAAAATAAGTAAATTGTGAATAATTTGTATACGTCACCTTTTCTCATTTTTCATCAATCACATTAGGTTGTATTTTTTTTTCATCTATTTATCCCCTTTTCACTTTAATTTCTTTTTATCAAACTTAGGGAACAAATATGACAAAAAGATACAAATCGAAAATTAAATCAGATTGTGAATACTATATATATTGTTTTTACCAAGATGTTGAACGTGGATAAACCATTTTTATTTAAAATGTTTTACCTAATTATTAAGAAAAATAAAGTCAAAGTAGTAATTGACATGGGTAGTATTTGTTCGTTTTAAGTCAAAATCAATGAGATTTCCAACTATCTGCGTAAAATCTTTCTTGTATTGTAATCTCTCCAGACCACCACGTAGGATATAAGACTTTTAAAAATTCTCACATTGATATAATAATATTTTGTTAATCCCACTACACTATAAATCCAGAAGTTAACTTATTTTAAAATTACTTATTCAAATTTATTTTTCTTCTCCCATCGAAACAACTATCTCTCTCTCTCTCTCCTCAAATTTAATTTTTCATTTTCTCCTTGCACCTTTGTTTTTTCGGGTTTCATAGTCTTTCTTTTATCTGTTCTTCATTCTCTTTCCGTGATTTTTATTTCTTCCTTCAACAGAAAACGAGCACGGTTAACAGAAACATGCTTTCTGCAGTTCGCTCTGCAGCTTATGGTAAGGGGTTAAGAACAAAATATTGACGATGTTATAAGGTATAACGTGTAATCAAATCTTCTAAGTCTTGGTTGGGCAGATATTGTCTAACAGGTAGCAGTTATCAAGCCAAAAATAAAATTACAGGCAACAAAATAAAATCAGGATGTGAACTGTAACTGAAATTATTTTAGTACTTTAACGTGAAGCATTCGATAGGATCTCAATTAATCTTGTGTTTAAAAGGGTTACCATTCAGTTGTTTGATGAAGCCAACTAAAGTCGAATTTGCTAGAAATATCAAGAAATGCATCCTGGAATTCATCTTTTATGAGCTAAACACAAGAAACAAAACATGCTATCCGACTCACTTTTTGCTTGGATCCAAACTCATCTCCTGAAGATTCAACAAAAGATCATCTGAGTTCAAGAAAACTTTGTTTGCCGCGTTTGATATGGTATGTGCAATCTCTCTAGCAGCTTCTATCTTCCTCAGTGTGATAAATGCTGGATTGTTGGCAATAGCTTGTCCAATCAGTTGGGCGCTTTTTGCTTCACCCTGTTCATTAAAGGTTCGTAACGAAAGTCAGGGAGAACTGAATACTTACGAAGCAAAAAGTGGTCCAATAAGGACAACTGTCAATACCGAACTATATACAATAAATTTAAACACACTTAAACTTGACAGGCAGATTTATACAGTCGCTCAATTGTATTATAAATATAAAAAATTGAAGCAACTTCTTCTGAGCATGAAAACAATAACTGTATCTAATCTAAGCATCAATATTTTGTAATCACCTGAGCTCTAATTACAGCACTTCTTTTGTCTTGCTCCGCTTTTTCCACAACAAATTTAGCCCTCTCAGCTTCTTGTGCTGCCACCTGTTTAGCTTCAATTGCAGCAGTAAACTCCTTGCCAAATGTCAAAGCAGTAATTGACACATCATCAAGGACAATGTTAAAGTTAGCTGCTCTCTCCGTCAGAATTTTCCGGATCTCCCGACTAACGACCTACAAAGATTAAGGTCGAGCTGAATATTAAAGTTTAAAGACACTCTACTTGTGCTATAACTAAATATGTCAACTCGAATGATTTAGTGAAAAATAAAGAAATTAGGAAGGATGTGATTCATATTTTCAAATCATCCTAATATTTGATTTTAAAAACATACACATTCAATAGACAAATCATTAACATGTATCCATGGCAAAAAATAAATTCATATTTTTCCACCGTGTCAGCAACTAGCAATCTCTATTAAATATATATTAGAGCTTTCATGCATCATATAGACAAGGTTTGTGCCTTACCTCTCGCTGAGTAATTAGCTGACTGGCATTGTATTGGGCAACCACAGCTTTCAAAGTTTCATGTATGATTGAAGGCAAAACCCTTTCATTAAAATTCTCACCAAGGGTCCGATAAACTGTAGGTAATTGTTCAGGTAAAGGGCGAGTAAGAACTCGAAGTCCAATTTTCACCTGTATAACATGCATGTGCAATACAAGAAGAAAAGGTCAATATTTTATAGTTAAATATTTTGAAAACCAAACTTATTTGATTAGCTATAAAGTGTTAAGTGAAACATCCAACATCCTATCATTCACAGAGGAGCTAAAAAGGAGAGAGAATAGACCAGGACAGTAGGAAAAAGGACATTATGCAGATAATGATGAAAATTGCATCACCACAAATACCTTCACTCATCGGAAACAAAGGCTAAGGCTGAAAAGGAAAATCGGGGAATAGAGTATAGGATACCAACGAAGCATTTGCATAAGATATTTAGATTTCAAAGCCAATGCTCAAATGTTTAACATTTTCGAAATTCAGAAATAAATGATTTTAAAACACCAAATGGGAGATTAAGAAAATCTGTTTTGCATCATTTCAGATTAGAAAGTGCCTGTCAGGCTCTAAATCTGACATGAAAATGAGATAGACGATTATCATCAGTGTATCACTTCACACTTTACATAAATGACTCTCATTTGTGATGACCAAGTTGTCCTTCATATTGGCTCAAATCCAGTATTCTATGATAATCAAATATATTTAGATTGATTGTCACTTCATCTGAAATAGGATTTTATTTTGAAACATTATTTCTCAATTTGTTAATTTCAATGATCAATTGGTAGATGTCTTTACCAAATCATTATGGGTCCTAAAATTGATTATATATCAAACAAGCTTTGTGCATATGATTTATATGCTCCAGCTTGAAAGAAAGTGTTAGATGTATTTTATAAACGGCCTTGAGTCCATATCTGTGTAATGATATGGTACGCTATGTATTATGTGTTTGTGTAGTGATTCCATCACAGATGACTCTACCATTTCTCTCTACAAGTCCCAATGCTAGGCCACTAATTTAGAATGTATTCAACCAGCACTCATGTAAAACCTATTGCTTCCCCAATATAATATTAAAGTAGAATTTGGCGTCTAAATTCCTATATAAAGTAGCATGTCTAGAAAAGTAAAATAAACAAATATGAATATGCTTTTTACAACCTGATAATAGTCGTTTCATGTTTGTGGCAATCATGTCAACGGTCAAACATAATTGAACAAATCTCAGGGTGAGAATATTACTATATTAAATACAGTACGCTCCAGTTACAATAATGTATTTAACAGGACACGATAATGTCCATAAATGAAAACCTCCACCATCAAAAAAGGAATTTACGGTCAAAAGTAAGAAAGTCAAATGAATTTCATTCACAACAATATAATCTAAAATAGATCAGACTTCTTTTTCTGATACAAAAACCACAACTATGCAACATCACACAAATCTTAGCAAAACGTATTTACCATCTGTAGATCACGACTCCCAGATGTACTCTCAACTAGATGGGGTCGAGCACGGACATCATAGATGACTGGCCTCTCAAACCAGGGAATTACAAAATGAGTCCCTTCCGGATAGACCTGCATATTAACCAACAAATCAATTTCATGACCAACACCAAAACTAAACTTAAACATTGCCAACACTTCAAATGAGAAGGTAAATCACTCTTTTAAATAACATCAACCACAACAGCAGGAGTGCAACAATCATATCCAGGCAACAAACTAACTATCACGAAGCACAGAAATACAGTAAATAGAAAACCGTGACAATTTTCAATTTCATTTCATACAATTTGGGGAAAACAGTAACCTCGTCTTTGACACCAACTAGACGGTTGAAAACAATAGCTCGGTGCCCTCCTTCAACATTGTAGAGACTATTAGCAGCCGCATACAAACCAATTCCACCAATAACCCCAAGCTTCAGCAGCGCAGAGGCCGCACCACCACTTGGAACATTTGGAATTTTCATGTTCTTCATATTCATCTTGTTACCTAATTCAACAGAAATGCAAATGCAAAGAACGTCAAGATCAGTCGGGGATATCAGAGGAAAGGAAAGAGAACTGCTGGATCTAATATAAATGAGCTTAAAAACAAGAAAGGAAAGGGAAATTATTATCGAGAGAAAAATATTAATCAAATTATATGAAAAATCTTAACAATTGGGAGAAAAATAGAATTGAAAAATCAAGTTGATCAAGAAAGAACTCAAGCTGGATTGTGCAACTAGATTCTCCCGGAGAAATGGAAAACTGTATACCTTGGAATTCCGATGAACGTCGATGAAAGTGGAGGGTTTGCGGTAGTCGTGGGGTTTATGTAGGGTTTGTATGGGGTTTAAACTTTTCGAACAAGAAAGCGAGACCAAAGGGTTCTGACGACGCAAGTGAGAGACGGAACCAATTGACTTGGGCTAATTGGGCTACGGAGACTATTACTCCTTCGTCACCCTATCTTCTTCCTACACCTCTCCAATATTTTAAATTTCAATCTTACCCTTTTCACTTTTATTTTTACTTATTTTACTTTTTATTTTTTAAAACCATAATCTCATTTCACTTTCACTCTATCTCTCAACAGCAAGCCTCCACCCCACCCCCACTTTCACTTTCTCTCTTTCTTTCCACATCCGTTAACACAATTTTCCATTTCCGCCTTTTCTTTATTCTTTATTCTTTGTGTTGGTGGTGCATTGGTGATTCTTGGCGGTGGTGGTTTGATCCGATGGTGGTTCATGTGTAACGGAAGTCGGACGGATACCGACATTTGTAGACGGATATGGACATTCGTTGAAGACTCAATGGATATCCCATTTTCGTTGTTGCCTTCGGGGGTTCTAACCCACTCACACTGTAGTTCATAGAGAATGATTGTCAGCATGACGTCTACGGGGTTAACCTTCTCAACCGCATTTGTTATCTTGTCTAGTGAAAGGATAAGTAATTTCACTTAGGCTTTGAAAAGACTGAAAGGTTTATTTTTAACATCTGAGGGTGGTCCTAAAGTCATTGTGAGTGACCGAGACTTAACTTTGATGAATACCATTGCAAATGTATTCCCTGAGTCATATAAGATGTTATGTTGGTTCCACATCCTTAAAAATGTTAAAGTTAACTGCAAAATGTTAGTTGATTCTACTGAGGCTTGGGATGTGTTGATGGAGGCATGGGAAAAGGTGATGGATTGTGTTGATCAGAACTTGTTTGCTGACTATGTGAATAGTCTTCAATACACCTCCAGTTCATGGCCTCTGTTATTTGAATATGTGAATCAGACTTGAATTATTCCATGAAGTACATACTTTGTAAAGGCCTGGACGGATATAGTAATGCATTTAGGGAACACAACCACAAATAGGTATGTTTTAATGTTATTTTACTTAGTTGTTTTATAGATAAATATTTTTTTGCACTTGTTGATGCTTTCCTTTACTTTTAGGGTTGAGTCTGCTCATTGGAGCCTGAAGAAAGTTTTGGGCAATAGTATGGGTGATCTGTGTTCTTGTTGGGATGATATTCATAATGTTGTTATCCTACAACACAACAAGATTAAGGCGTCATTTAAATGAAGTCTCTTGCTCACGAGTGACCGTTTTAAAGGATACAAATATAAAAAAACTTATTAGGCGTGTCTCTCGATATGCATTGGATCTCACTGTTGAGGAATTGGAAAGAGTGTGGAAGATATGATTGGATTCATCAAAGTGTGGATGCGTATGGAGACGTACATTCGGTCTCTCGTGTGCATGTGAATTAGCACGCTATGATCCTGGGATGATCTCTTTGGGTGAATTTCATATAATGTGGAGAAGATTGAGTTTCTCAAATTTTGAATTAAATGAAACCGAGCCCGAGTTATCCGTTGAACATGAGTTGAAACTGGTACAAGAACGATTCAATGAGGTTGACATTGAAGGTAAATTCACCATCAAGCAGAAGTTACTTGACATTGCTTGTCCTGCAATGACATCAATGGTACTTCCATTACATAAAGTCAAGACAAAGGGTGCACAAACAAGTAAAGTTCAACGAAGAGAAAGGTCTATGACGCGAGAACCATCATATTTTGAGCATGTTGACGCCTTTCATTCAACCTATGAATCTTCATCTACGAGAAGTAAATTACAATCAAAGCCAAATGCAGTGTAGAAAAGGAGAGTTCCAATGATAAACCAGTTTCATCCTATTTGTCACCCCTTCGTTGTGTTGTTGATGTTGTGGCTGATGGTCATTGTGGGTATAAATGTTGTGCTGCGTCACTGGGACTCAGAGAAGATTCATGGCTCGTTATCAGAAACGATTTGTACAAAGAACTTAGTTAATGGCTTGATGAATACGCAACCCTAGTAGGAGGTATGATAAACTAGAAGAACTGAGGATGTCTTCATTGGTGCAGTCGTAGTCGGCGGTACATGTTTCCCTTTTAATGTATTTTATTTATCTTTTGTAACAACTTGTTTTATTCATTACAAGTTAACAGGAACAAGTAGATGACTATACCAAGCATTGGTTATGCAATTGCTAACCAATATAATGTCATCTTAGTGTGTATGTCATACCACACCACCTTTTGATATAACTCAACATCGCTTAATTTGTATAGGACACGTTCATGGATGTCATTTTGTCTAGGTAATTGTATTATTTTGTGCTTTCATTTTAAAATTACTTATCACTCACTTAATTATTGTAATTTGTATAATGCAGGTTGAGCTAGAGAAGGTTGTCCTTTGCCCATGGTGGATATCATCTCCTCAACCCATTGTTATGCTTAGGCACGAGCATGGTCATTTATTTATACTAGTAGGATGCAAGCATTTACACAATTGATGGGCGTAACGAAATCTTATATTGACTTTGGTGACTTGTTGTATTTATATTATGTCTGAAGATATGTAAAAATACATTATTAGTTGTTTTTAATTTAGTACTTATCATTTTACTCTAAAGCATATAAATCCTGTATCATCTACATAAGCAATAAAAAAACATGTAAATGAAAATGAAAACATTAAATTAAATGAAAAAAAGGAAATACAAAGTCAAAGTCCTAATACAAATAATACAAAATGAAAAAAGGAAATATAAAGTCCTATAATACATAATGAAAACAATGAAATACAAAGTCCTATCAATCAGAAGTTGACCGTCTACCACGTTCATGCCTCTAACCTCTCCTAGTCGGGGAATATTCCGCAATGCCCTCATTAGCAATTTGAAATAGGTCCACCGACGTCTGATATGCAACAGTTCCCTCACTCACATGCCGACACGATATCATCGTCTATAACATTCTCGCCATCCGCCTCATTCTAGCCTACATTATAATTAGGACAAACAATTAAATAAACATGGTTAAGAAAATTTAATAACATAAGCAATGAAAACTAACATACCACGAATCCAGTCGCGCCTCATGTGGAACATCGGGGCGCTGTGTAGTAGGAGTAAGAGTCGGTCGTGCGTCATCTGTAGCAACAATAAATAAGGATGTGAAACCCTCCCTAACCATTGTATGTATCCATTGACACAATCAGAAGGGGATGCTGCAAGTCTCACATTCCTCACAACATGATATGTGATGTCCAACCAGGCATAATCAATGACGACTATATCTGCATCTGGAATGGCAGTGGGTGATCGTGGAATGTCTTGGATAAGCTCAAACTACCTTAGCACACGCTTAGAAAAATGACGGCAACGGGTGTCACCAATCTAAATACAAGCCTCCTCAAACTCCAACTCCTTCAAATCACACAATTGTCCTAGGACCAGGAGGTGAAGTAACGTCGAGACATCATCAAGACTAACCGACATCTCCCCCTATAAGGAGATGGAAACTACTGGTCTCGAAATGTCATATCTCTACAAATCCGAGCAATAAACCCTTATCGATGTAATCATAGGAAATCTGTTTGAGAGGCATCAAAGTGGAATTCAACACGTGTTGAATTCCCTCGTGGCAGGGTCCTAACTTATTTACTTTTTTACCGTGGGAGATCAACTTCAGCATCTCCCCTCGATCCTACACAACAATATTTAATATAAATTCTATTCCAAAAACAACAATAATTAAAATTTAAGTTTTGCACTCACTTGGCCCTCCGAAATAGCATAAGTGACATGCTGAACATAGTGCATCAGCAATGAAGCATCATGTGGACCTCTAGCAAATCCACCGACATCCTCCTTTATGTTAGGAACATTTGCATGCTCCTCACCCTCATCGTTAAGGGCCTCAAATGCCTCCTCTTGAACATGAGCCTCATATGCCTGCTCCTCAAAGGCTCGCTCCTCAATTATAAGGTCATCCTTAATAGGAGTTGCATGCCTTCTCCAAGCGGAAGCGGTAGGTCTTTTCCTAACTTCGCCTTGGGCAGAACCCTCTCATCAAAAATTAGATGTACCGCGTGTTCTTGTCATTTCTGACACACAAAAATTTATTAAATAAAACACAATTAAATAATTAAACAGCTCAATACATAAAAAAAAAATACTACAAGAATAATCAAATAAATATTAATTCAATAACTATAAATAAATTAAATAAATAAAAAATTACACAATTAATTAAAAATAAAACAATTCAAAACAAAATCAATTAACTATAATTAAATTAATAATAATTAATTCATTAAATAAAATAAAATAAATTTAATTATAATTAGGTAACAAATTATAAACAAAACACTTAATTTAAATATTATCTATAAATTAATTTACAAAACAATAAATTAATAAACTAAAAAGTAAAAAATAAAAAATAAAAGAAACCGCGAAGGCCTCGACGAATATGACAAATCCGTTGGGCCTTCAACGGATTTGCCATATCCGTTGAGGCCTTCACGGTTATCTTCTCCTTCGTTTGGACACAGAGAAAACACAGGCACACCATCACAAAGCATAACACACATATATAATATACATTCAAATACATTTAATGAAACAATCTATCATACTATCTATGATGCATACAAGCATAGCAAAGAAGCCCCAACCTCTTACAGGCCAAACGAAAAGCGCTAAACTCCATAGCATGAACCAACACCACCACGAACAATGCACCACCAACACACCAAAATGGAGAAGAAAGAAAGAAGAAAATATAGAATGGAGAAGAAAGGAACATGGTAGGTGAAGAAAGGAAAATGGAGAAAAAGAGAAAAAGTATAAATGGGGTGAGACTGTGGCTGAGTGAAAATGAAAGGTAGGAAGTTAGGGTTTAAAAAAAAATAGATAAATAGTAAAAGTAAAAAATGGATAATTTTAGAATTAAAACAAATTGAGGTGGTGTAAAGAGCAATTGAATTGGAGTGGTGGAGGAAGTAGCACTCATTACTAAGAGATCCATGTGTTACCTTCCATATATTACAACAAATATTGATAATTAAAATTATTCAAAATAATGAATAAATTGTTTAAAATTAATATAAAAAGTTATAAGAAAATATAGACACATTATTATAATTTTTAATAAAATATTATTTACTAATTTTTTAATTAAAACATATTCCTTGAAAGAGAAAGTCCTTAAAATGATAGAGACGTGTAATTGTAAAAAGGAAACTAGCGAAGCATAAGAATTTACGTAATTGTTTTGTCTTTTATATTATACAACTATTTATAATTAGCCTCGCACATTCCTCTTGTGGCAAAAACTAATTTAGTATTTCTTATTCCCTTTAAAATCGATGTTTGTTTATTTGCTCGTAAATCAAGTGTGACTTCATAGAAAAAGTTGTAGTTGAAGCAGACTGCGTAGTGGGCATGCATGTGTTTTAGGGTGTGCATGGTGAAAGAGAAAGGCAGAAGGAAAGAGAGAAAACTTGTTTATTTCTCATCTTGTTTGATACAAAGCAAGAACGAAACTTATATCCGAAAGGAAGAAGAAACAGAAACAAACAGAAAAACAGATCAGCGCTGGAGTGAAGAAGAATCAGAGTGTATAAAATCTGCAGGATTTTAGTGTTCGGACATGATTCAAAGCAATTATTTAAAATAACAACTTTTAACATGATTAAACCTTAAGAAAAAAATACATTTTAAAACATATTTTGTGATAATATTTTGATAAATTATAAACACCGTTTTTTAATTAATTCATTATTTATTTACGAAAACGTTTGTTTAACACCATTTTTTTTGACACAAATTTGACATTTCCCACTTGGTGTGTGTCTGTTGGCTCTTTTGGCCGAAGGAAAAAACACATTTAAAATGTTGATGAAGGTAATTTTGGAAAACCCAATATATGAAATTTGATTTTGACGGTTTCATTTTCACTTTCGCATCGTCACTCTTCTTCACTTTTCCGTCTTCTCTCTTCTCTATCGTCTCTCTGAAACGAAGATTGCTCCCAAACGCCTCATCTCTAATCGCCATTGTTGAGTTCGCGTTTTCTATCGCTTCATCTCATTTCTTTTGGCGTTTTGGCGTCGTTTTGGCGTTTGTCTTCATTGACCCCCTTCTCGGTTGTCTTGGTAAGTAAAAGATGTGGAACCCTACTTTAGTTTGGAGCATTTTTTGTTTTTATGTTTTGTGAACCCTAACCGTCTTCTCCACCATTGATTTTTTTGTATGAAATAAATGCAGTTGCAATGACATCCGAAAACCCAAAGGTAAATTCAAGCTTTGGTATTATATATAGTTGCTTTTTTTTTGTAAGTAATAACAATGTTTTTGTAATGTTTTGTAATGGCGGGTTCGAATCTCTCTGGATTCATCAACCAATGTTCAAATGAATGGCTTACTGAGAGATGTCCAAGTAGATCGAATTGGGATGACACCATTTCGTTGAATGTGGGTTGAATGTTTCGCGTATTATATTTGACAAAATGTTAAGTAGTAAGATAATGGTGTATTTAATGGACAGTTAAACACTTGATAATCACATATAAACAACAAATTACATTTTAAGGAACTCAATAACAGTAAAAAAACACTACTATTCAGCTGTGGTCCCCTACGTTTTCACTGGTGGCTCCTTCAGTTCAACAGGATGTCCAAAAACCATTTTAGACACGCGTAATCATTTACAGCCCCCTTGTAAACGATTACAAGGCACATTTTTACACCAGAGCTAGCAGATCTTCACTTGACTCAATAATCTCACCATAGGTGGTCCCCTCCTCCAACATGGGGGACCCAAAACATTAAGTTCAAGCCACTCCTCACTCAAGAACATCAAATTACAATTAAAACCACTGGACTTGGGTCAAAAAACACTCCTATTCAACTGTGGTCCCCTACGTTTTCACTGGTGGCTCCTTTAGTTCAACAGGATGTCCAAAAACCATTTTAGACATGCGTAATCGTTTACAGCCCCCTTGTAAACGATTACAAGGCACATTTTTACACCAGAGCTAGTAGAACTTCACTTGACTCAATAATCTCACCATGGGTGGTCCCCTCCTCCATCATAGGGGACCTAAAACATTAAGTTGAAGCCACTCCTCACTTAAGAACATCAAATTACAATTAAAACCACTAGACTTGGGACAAAACACATTGCTATTTAGCTGTGGTCCCCTACGTTTTCACTGGTGGCTCCTTCAGTTCAACAGGATGTCCAGAAACAATTTTAGACACGCGTAATCGTTTACAGCCCCCTTGTAAATGATTAGAAGGCACATTTTTACAACAGACATAGCAGAACTTCACTTGACTAAATAATCTCAACATGGGTGGTCCCCCTCTCCATCATGGGGGACCCAAAATATTAAGTTCAAGCCAATCCTCACTCAAGAACATCAAATTACAATTTAAAGGACTGGACCTGGGTCAAAAGACACTGTTATTCAGCTATGGTCCCCTACGTTATCACTGATGGCTCCTTCAGTTCAACAAGTTGTCCAAAATCTAGTTCAGACTCACGTAATCGTTTACAGCCCCCTTGTAAACGATTACAAGGCACATTTTTACACTAGAGCTAGGAGAACTACAGTTGTGGTCCCTTATGTTTTCACTTGTGGCTCCTTTAGTTCAACAGGTTGTCCATAATCTAAGTTAGACTCGCGTAATCGTTTACAACCCATCATAAACGATAACAATGCCCAATTTAGCACCATCATCTTCACCAATTCAGCTAAATTCATCAAATCACAAACATTTCTTCATTCTTGTCTCACAAACATTATCAATATCAAATCAAAATATAAAGCACTTCAATAACATACGGAATAAAATTAAAATTATAAATTACATAAATAGATGGAACCAAACATGCATGTTCTATATATTGAACGAAATAGGTTTAATTATAGCGTCTTGTTCTTGTCCTATTCAAAACCTTATACAATAATCAGTCTTTTTTCTTTCTAACTACTACATTTTCGATGTATGGTGTCCTAAGTGCTTGCCTCTTATAATGCCTTCTTGATCCAATCCTCACATACGTCTTCAAATGTGATTGGGTTTTGGTCATTCCACCTGGTGCATTTGGCGACATTCCACCTTGTTTGGTCTTGCACATTCCACCCGGTTCGTTGCTCGACATTCCACCAGGGGAAACAAATGCACTGTTACTGTTAGTGAATGCTTGTGGATGTGCAAGACTTTGTTCACCATCATCTTTAGTTGTGCTTTTAGCTCTTCTTCTGGCCTTCTCTACCGCCAACTCTGCCTCTACGACATTGACCTTCCTTGTAAGCTCTTCAATTATAGATTTTTGCTCCTCTACATACATCTGTCAAGTGTTCGTTCAAAGTGCAAACATACATCGTTGAAAAATAATGACGAACCGTCAACTGCTCAACGAAAACAACACAAATGTAAACACAAAAGGAAATAACCAAAAAACCCAAAAGGGGTCGAAGAACCGACAAAGAAACCAAAAACCCAATACCTTAACGACAACATCAACGGAAAGCAACATGAAACGAAAAACCCAATACCCAAGCCGACAACAAAAGGGTCGAAGAACGCATTTACCTTGCTCCAATGAAGCTGTTGTCCAGGACTTCCCATTTCGACCAAACTGCGACAACGGAGAACAAAAACCAAATGTGAGACAGAGAACACAGGGGGAGAACGAAAACACAAGGGGAGAACGAAATGTGAGAGAGAGAACGAAATCTGAGAGAGAAAACGTAATGAAACAGGGGAAGGGTATTATTGGAACGCAAAATTTTTGAAACCCTGTTCATTTTCCTGGCTAGATTTTTTGAAAAAAAAAAACAAAAAACGAACCAATTGGAGGTTGACAACTGTCGTTGTCAAAAGTGTGTCAAAATATGGGTGTGAAAATAACGGGACCCATTTATTTATTATTATACTGTAGCATTGTCAGGAAAAAGGAAAATGTTACGTTGACACCGTTTTTTGACAAATATTTGACACTACCCCACGTGTCAAATTTCTATTGGATGCCTGAACTTAATTAAAAAACCCTTTTGAAAAAGCTGAGGAGGGTAATTTAGGAAATATGATTTTATGAAAATTGAATTTGGCGGTTTCATTTTTCATCTTCTTTAGTTTCGTTCTGAACATTCTTCGTGTCTTCCATTCGGCCTCTCTCTATTCGCGTCATCTCTCATTGTTGGTCTGTCCATTTTGCTGGTTTTGCATATCGAAAGGCGTCATCTCAACCAAAAGAGGTCTTTCACAGTGACTCTGTATCGGTAAGTTCTTTTTGGCGTTTCGCGTTTTGGGCATGTTTGGCGTTGTGGCTCTGTTTCGGGTTTTTGCAATGTTTTGCATTGTGTGGCTTCTGGAACCGTACTTCAATGACTTTGTACCCTTATACGTTCTCTTTCGCGTTTGGCATTTTCGGTGTGTTTTGCGTTGTGGCACTATTTCGAGTTTGGACTGTCTTTTGCATTGTGTGGCTTCTGAAACCGTACTTTTCTTTTGTTTGATTTATTATTTTTGTGTGTTGTTAACCCTAATCTAGCATTGATTTATTGTGCAGTTGCAATGGCGTCCGGAAACCCAAAGGTAAGTTAAAGTTTTGGTATTATATATACTTTTTATTTTTTTTTAAGTAATAATTTATTTTTTTAATCTTTTGTGGTGGCGGGTTCGAATCTCTCTGGATTCATCAGTCATTATTGAAATGAATGGCTTACTGAGAAATGTGCATGTAGAACGAATTCGGATGACACCGTTTTGTTGATGTTTAGAGCTACATAAGGCTTTGGAGATTAACTATGAATTATTGAAGGTTATGGTATGTCGGTGGGCTGGGCATGATGTTAGCTTCAGGGTCAGTCATCAATTGGTTCCATTTACTGTTTTGGATGTTTTCATGAGCACTGGTTTAGATATGGGTGGTTTAGAAATCCCATTTGATGAATGTATAGTTGGTTTGGTTGGCGAAATGTTTAATAAAAAAAAAAACACTACTTTGAAGGATTTGGTTGACATGTTTAATGTCATTGTCTTGGACGAAAACATAGACGTTGATGTTATGTGTAGGTTGTATATATTAGTGTGTCTTGTTTTTTTTTTCTTTCCTAGGAAGTCTAAGATTGTTGCTAACATGCCTTCAAAAGTGTTAGATGACCTAGATAGTTTGTGTTTATATGATTGGGCCAGCGGTGTACATAAACACCTTGTAGATAATTTGAATAATGTATGAAAAAATTAATGGTCGGAGGTATCACCAGCGCACTGGGTCTTAGTGGAAATGTGGCCGTATTGCAGGTAAAATTCTTTGTAGTTCTTTAACTGGATGAACAGAATGTGCTACACTGCAAAATATGGGTGATTGTAAATTATTTTCATATTGTAGGCTTGGGCGGTAGAGAGACTTTCTTTGGATGGTAATCCAACTCATAGGGGGTTCCCTCGCATGTTGTGTTGGTTTCCCTATAAGTCAAGATCATTTGAAAAAATAGAAGATTTGTTTCGGATTGGAGATGTATGTATTTCATATCGTTTGATGTTTTATATAATTATAGATGCTTTTGACCTACTAATATATGTGTTTGAATGTGTTGTAGTTAAAGTTGGAGTGGTATATTGGTGAGAAGGTTCGTAACATGCCCAAAATTATTGCGACTTTTGAAATGTTTGATGGAGGGATTCGTTTAGGACCATTAGCGAAACGATCGAGAGTTGACGAATCAGATGATGATACCTCTGATGAAGGCACTTTTGAAGCAAATGTCGATGAGATGTTGAAGAAAAATAATAAAGAAATCATATCCTTGAATTCAAGGCTTGCTTCCTTGACGGATGAGTTATTTAAAATTCGTCAAATTCCAATTTTTAATGAAGATGTGTTTAATGAAGAAGGTTTTGGTGGAGGTCATGAAGAAGCTATGGATGGAGCTGTTGAAGATATGTTCAATGAAGAAGGTGTTGGTGGAGGTCACGAAGAAGTTATGGGTGGAGCTGTTGAAGAAGTGTTCAATGAAGAAGGTGTTTGTGGAGATCATGAAGAAGTTATGGGTGGAGCTGCTAAAGAAGTGTTGAATGAAGAAGGTGTGTGTGGAGGAGTTGAGGAAGACCGTGCAGGTGCCTTCAATGAAGGAGTTGAAGGGGATGAAGAACTTGAAAATCAAATTCAGAACTTTGTTGAAATTGATGATGATGGTGTTGATGTTGAACAAGCGGAGGCACCAGTACCATTGGTTATCGTCCCTCTGCGTGTTATTGTTGGTGATCCAAGGTCTACCGTCAATGCTGACCAACTGTACATTGCAGCCAGCGTAAGAGGAAGACCACAAAGGTAATTAAGGATAATTTAGTTTTTGGTACGTGTAAGACATATTTTTAATTGAAAAATATCTTTATTTTATTAGGATTGTTTGTGAAATGATTGGGCAGACCCTAAGCACAACTTCTATTCAGACTTTAGCGCCTTACCAATATGTTGATAACATGGTAAATATTTTGTAAGCTGTTGAATTTGACTGTAAATATTCATTTGAAGTCATTCTTCAATTCTAAATGTGTAGTTGGTGTCGTTTGCTACTACAATAATTATGCACTTTGAGAAAAGGACAACCGGGGTTGTGAAGAGGATCTTTTTCAGTTCATTATACGCGGTAAATTGTTTATAATTGAATTGTGACATGGTGAAGTTGATTGTATAAATCATGTGTTAGGCATTTTGGATTGATGGATTTGAACCTATCCGCAGGACCTTATAATTAATGATTATAGGAAGATGCCAAAAAATCGTCGTGTGTTTAGTCTTCATAATTACAGCAGTTGTTTGCGTGCCGAACACTTTGGACTTGAAGACATTGCAATAGCTGACTTTGTGAGTGAGGTTTATTTTTCGTTGTGTTTCTGGTGGTATTTGCTCTGTAGTAGCTGTTGATGTATTGACTTTCCTTTTGTTTGTTTGTAGCTGTTTCTTCCTTTTTGCCATAAATACCATTGGTGGTGCTATGTAGTCAAACTTAGCACATTACACATATATGTTATTGACTCTTTAGGGAAGGGCATAAGAGACCGCAAAAGGATTGACACTACTGTGGTATGTGTGACCCCATTTAATAATGTTATTGACTTTCATTTAATCATTTATTTTTAACTTCTTATTTTAATTTTTACTTGGTAGGCTGAAAACCTTGCTCGATTTTTTTGCATCTTGAACGACAGACCGGAAGGGAGTATTGGACCTTTGTCAGTCCTACCAAATATCCCATCCCAACCAAACCTGTAAGTTGTTATAACCCATCAATTTAAACATATGCTGTTGTAAGTGACGTGTTTTGTCATAAGTGGTTGACGATATATTTTTATTGTTTCAGACATGACTGTGGAGTTATCATGTTAAAAGCTATGGAAATTTGGGATGGAGAGGATAAATACAATGGGAAAAGCATGCCATAATATACGAATGTAAGTCATAATATGAATTTCTTTATTGTTTTATGATTGGAATGATTTTACAATTTGAATCTTTTCATTTCAGGAAGAATTGCTTGGAATCAGAAAGCAATATGTACGTGATTGGATCCTGAACGACGAGAACATTAGAATACTGGATGCGCTAGCGGTGTATGAATTGTTGTAGAATAGTTGTCCTGTGTAGAGATGTAGTCAACATAGTAAGATAGAATAATGTATATGAAGACAATGTATTTTTTATATATATAAAGACATTGTAAAAATTCTTATTAGAATAAGATGATTGATTTCAAGCTTGTTTGTGTGCAATGTAGAAATGATTGTTGATTGATGATTGATGTCCAGGTTTGTTTATGTTCAATGTATAAAAGTGCCATAGAGATTTAGGCCAAGTACTGCAACTTATGGCACAAAAAAGAGCCTTGTAATCGTTTACAAGGGGCTCGTAATCGTTTACAAGGGCCTTGTAATCGTTTACAAGGGGCTCGCAATCGTTTACGCGAGTCTATTTTGTGTTTTGGACATTCTTTTGCACTAAAGGAACCACCTGTGGTAACGTGGGGACCACTGGTGATTCTATGTGTTTTTTAAGAGAACAACACTGCTTTAAATACTACCTAAATATGAAATTAATATAACAAACCACAACAAAGGTATTTAGTACTAAAATTTTAAATGAAGTACTGAATGATTTGTTTACAAGATTCAGTATCATGACGGAGCCAAGTCGGATATTATCTCCAAATTGGGGATCTTCAAGAACTTTATGGTGCAATGAAGCCTTCATGGTAGTTGATGGGTCCTGCTCACATTCAGTGAATGATTAGTTCTTTAAAAAAATAAAAGTTATACATTGTAAAAAATAATACCTTTATAGTCAAAAACATGTCTCCCAGACCATTGGGCTTGCACTCCTTTACTAAGCAAACAACAAATGGAAGGATCTGGAATGATTTGGCCTCTTTAAGTGGATTGACGTTCTCCATTTTTCCCTCAGTAACGAGACCTGAAATTGTCGACATAATCTGAATAACCAATTATATTGTTAAAATTGATAGTTGACTTGTATTATTTGAACAGATAATGTACCATGGTGTTCAATAAACATTTCAGCCCACTTCCATGCATTGGAATTGAAATCTCTTTCATATGTTGCCTGAGCAACATCATTAGCAAATTCTTGTGTGGATTTCTGTTGTTCAGTATTTTTCCTATTCAGGATGGCCGCTTGAACATTACCCGCAGGACCAGGTATAAGGGATGAAGAAGCATCACACTTTTTAAGAAATGACTCCAAGACGTCATCATCATAGACAAGGTATTCCCATGCATCCATGATTATCCTTTATTAACCTGCATCAATTTGAAATCCAGTTTAACGAAAATACAACAATACAAAGGAAGTTATATGAAAAAAAAAAACAAATAAGAAATAAGTTATCTCACAAATACAATGAACTATTCCACAAAATAAGTATGGGTATGAGCGAGATATATAAACACCTCTGCACCCAACTATGTTTATTAATAAAATATAATATTAAGAGTTTCTCTAATTTGATGTTGGTTTTAATGATGATCCGGTCAGCGCTCCAACATCTAAAGCACGGGGAAATGATGACGTACTTGTTCGCAGCCCTTTAGTAGTGAAGCGAAAAGGGCGACCGCGCACAAACAGGTTAAAGTCTACCGTCGAGACAAGAACGAGAAAAACAAAAACAGCTTCAGCAAAGAAGTCATCAACACCATTCATACAAGACTCTGTGACTGATTATATTGTGTGCTATTTCCATTTACTTCACTTCATTTTTATATGTTTTGTAAATGAATTTTTGTTCATTTAGGAAACAACAGTGCTTGATGTTATACAAAGTGCTGAATTCATTCCATTTGCAACCCAAACTTACCAAGTTTCAAACCAATCCGGAGTGGCCCCATCGGGATTTTTGTCTTTGTTATCGGTTGTGCATAACAATTTTGATAATAACATACTTTGATGTATATAACTTTGTTCTTGGTTTTTACCTATGAATTTTGTGTTTTTGTTAAAGTGCAATGCTTATGTAAATGTTACTTTAATCAAAAGAAAAAGTTATTTTTGAAGAATTTTTTTCATGACTAGTGCTGACAACCCCTATAACATAGGTTTACTAAAAAATTGGTACTTTGTAATGTTGGACAGGGGACATTTCCTTAAATACACTTCTATTGCTGAAAATAGTAATTGTAATCGATTACCATAACTGTGTAAACGATTACATCAGATGTTGCCTTCATATATAATGGAACAGTTGGGTTTTTCCTCCCCACGTTCCCCTGTTTAGGTTTAACCGCCCACTCCTCCAGGTCTTCAAGTAACCTTCGTGCACTCGTGGTCGTCTTTCGCAACACTGTGTCCTTCCATGGTTGATCGCGCAAGGAAGAAACAGAGGGCAACTTCTTCCCGTGGTGGACGTCGCCGTCGAAATCCAATGCCATCCCCACCACCATGTCCATCAACATCCCCTCCACCACCAGGAAATGAACTGTTCTATTTGCCTACACAATATGAAAAATTTGCAATGCATTTTGTCAATCGAGACATATTGGAAAGCAAATACCTCGATGAGGATTATTTTGAGGTAAGCAATTTTGATTTCTACAACCTTTTGCGATACGCTGGACTCACCGAATTTGTTTCTTTGAGAAAACCATTCTACCCACAATTAGTTAGAGTTTTCTACACCAACATGGACATTTCTGATACGGGAGTTATTCAAAGCGAAGTCAAAGGGGTTAAAATCAGAGTCAACCCTAATCTTTTTCAACAACTCACTTCCCTCCCATGTACCGGAGTTCGTTATGAACGGGGTCTTGTTGATGACTGGAAAGAAGAGTACAATTTCATCACAGCAAGACAACTTCTTTGTAAGGAAGATGTTGACTTAACTAGTAAAATACTTGCTGGTGGTTTGAAGGTGCAACCAAGATTACTCCATTATGTACTAACTAGAATATTAATTCCTCGTTACACAAATATCGGTCAGGCATCCCACGAGGATATTATGTTGTTATGGGCCCTTTTCAATTCAAAGCAAATTAACTGGGGACATGTCATCCGCAATAGGATGAAAAGGGCTTTATCGGACAATGCAAGGCTGCCTTATCCTCATTTGGTAACTATATTCTTGGAACACTTTCACGTGCCTCTTCAATTTGATCCTATTACAGAAATAATGGACAAACAAAAGGTGGGATATGACAAAATAGCCTTCTTTGGTTATGTGCAAAATGTAGATGGAGTATGGGTTCCCAAAGACAAAACACCCAACCAACAGAGTCAACACGGACAAGTGCAGCATAATGATCAACCAAGTTCTTCTACAACACTAGATGATGTCATACAACACATTGACCAACTCCAGACCTACGTTGGTACAAGATTGGACGACCTAAAATCACAAGTTGGTAACATTGAGAACCGACTTCAGCAGTCTCCCACCCCATTTTATCATTTCACCTCCTAGTTATAAATTAGTGTTGACATGTATTTGCTTTCATTTGGAACTTGTATGCATTACTGGAATATTGTACTCTTTTTATTACTTCAATTGCGTATCGGAATTACATACTTTCGTGTTAAATTTTGGTTGAATGTTTCGCGTATTATATTTCAAAAAACGTTAAGTAGTGACATAATGGCGTATTTAATGGACAGTTAAACAATTCTAAATCACTAATATACAACAAATTACATATAAAGAATGTCAATAACGGTCAAAGAACACTGATAAACAACTGTGGTCCCCTATGTTATCACTAGTGGCTCCTTCAGTTCAAGAGGTTGTCCAAATTCATGTTCAGATTCGCGTAATCGTTTACAGCCTGCCTGTAAACGATTACAAGGCACATTTTGACAACAAACAAACCACAACTTCACTTGACTCATGATTCTCAACATGGGTGGTCCCCCCTACATCATGGGGACACAGAACATTAGGTTCAAGCCTGTCCTCACTCAAGACCCTAAAAATAAAATTTAAACCAATGGATTTGGTTAAAAAGACACTGTGGTCCCCTACATTATCACTTGTGGCTCCTTCAGTTCAGCAGGTTGTCCAAATTCTTGTTCAGACTCGCGTAATCGTTTACAGCCTGCTTGTAAACTATTACATGGCAAATTTTGACAGTAGAAATAGCACAACTTCACTTGACTCAAGATTCTCAACATGGGTGGTCCCCCCTACATCATGGGGGACCCAGAACATTAGGTTCAAGCCTCTCCCCACTGAAGACGTAAAAATAAACTTTAAACCAATGGATTTGGTTAAAAAGACATTGTGGTCCCCCATGTTATCACTTGTGGCTCCTTTAGTTCAGCAGGTTGTCCAAATTCATGTTCAGACTCGCGTAATCGTTTACAGCCTGCCTGTAAACGATTACAGGGCAGATTTTTACAGTAGAAATAGCACAACTTCACTTGACTCAAGATTCTCAACATGGGTGGTCCCCCCTACATCATGGGGGACCCAGAACATTAGGTTCAAGCCTCTCCTCACTTAAGAACCTCGAATTACAACTAAAACTACTGCACTTGGGTCAAAACACACTATGGTCCCCTATGTAATGACTGATGGCTCCTTCAGTTCAAAAGGTTGTCCAAAATTGCGTTCAGAGTCGCGTAATCGTTTATAGCCTGCTTGTAAACGATTACACGTCACATTTTCACAACAGAGGTTGTCCATAATCGAAGTTAGACTCGCATAATCGTTTACAGGGCCATAGTAAACGGTTACAATGCATAATTTAGCACCATTATCTTCACCAATTCAGCAAAATTCATCAAATCACAAGCATTACTTCATTTTTTTTCTCACAAACTGTTAGGAGGTTGAAGGTATATGAGAGACGTAAGAAACATGAATAGCCTAACTGCCTTGGCAGTTAGGAAGGGCGGGAAATAACTTCATATAAATAGTTTTAGAATAAACTTTTTTATACAGCTTTTGATTAATTGTGAATTCTGACAGGAATTGTTATCCTGTGGGAGAGGTTAGGCTCTCTTTGTTTCTAATATACTGCACTTTGGGTTATTGTTAATAAAAGAAGGAGGTTATTCATCAGTTGATAGTGTGTGTTTGGTGTAGTCTGTGACTGTTTGTGAAGGTTTCTTGAGAAGAAACCTATCAATTTGGTCCGACCTGCCGGATCCCAAATTGAGCGAGAAATCCAAAAATGGAGGTAACCTTTGAAGGAAGACTGGAGGCATTGGAGATTACGATGGAGGGGATGAAGGCGGAGTCCGCTGCCGTACGAAGGGATTTGCAACAACTAATGAGGATGATTGGGGCTCAGACGAATAACAACGACGACCAGTCGGATGGAAGTCAAGCATCCGTAAATGGGAATCAGCGGACGCGCGAGGAGGAAAATGGAGGTAGAAGAAACGACGATCCACCGGAGGTACAGATTAATTGGAGGAAGAAGGTGGACTTACCCACGTTCGAAGGCGTAGAACCTCTCAGTTGGATCAATCGGGTGGAACGGTTCTTTGATATTCAAAAAGTGGTGGAAGAGGAGAAGGTAGATCTCGCCTACATAAGCATGGAGGGTAGCGCGAGTTACTTGTTCAAGTTCTGGAGAGAGAAGGCCACAAATCGTTCATGGGAGGGCCTGAAAACAGCCATGATTGGCCGTTTTGGAGGCGGATATCGGGGAACTGTGTTTGAACGATTGGCAATGCTGCGACAGGAGGAGACCGTCGAGGATTATGTCCGTGAATTTGAGATTTTGGTGGGGCAAGCACGAGGTGTTTCGGATGAGCAGATGTTGGGGTATTTTCTCGCCGGTCTGCGCGAGGATATTAAGGGACAGGTCTGTGTCCACGATCCGCAAGAATTAATGGTGGCGATGAGAATCACGAGGTATGTCGAGGACGCTGCACACCGAGCAGAGGAGGAAGTTGGAATGGATTCAAGAGCAGTCAATCGGGGCTGCGAGCGATGGGGGTGGTATCGCGTAACGAAATCCCGAGACCCAGCATGAGTCGCCCAGGAGGAATGGAGAGTGTTAGTTCAGTGAGGAGAGAGGGCGTCGCGATGAACGACAGCGCGAAATCTAGCAATGTCGGGGGAAGTGATAACAGGGGAAGATTGGTGAGAAACCTTCCCTATCCGGAATTCTTGAAGAGAAAAGAAGAGGGTCGATGTTTTCGTTGTGGGGGTCCGTTTGCCCCTGGACACCATTGTCCAGAGAAGAGTTTACGAGTGGTACTCCTGGCGGAGGATGAGGAAGAGGAGGATAATGTAGAAGTAGCCGACGCTGACCAGAAGCCCATGGAATTGTCGGCGTGCTCGGTGGAGGGGATAATGCAGCCCAAAATGATGAAACTAGTAGGGCGGATTGAAGACAGAAGAGTACTGGTACTCATCGATAGTGGCGCTAGCCACAACTTTATTAGTCAGACACTAGCGGAGGAGCTGAAGCTGCCGATAACAGACACACCCCCTTATCAAGTAAGTCTAGGTGATAGGCATCGAAAGAGAACACGGGGGTACTGTGAGAAGGTGATGATTACGTTAGTTGGGACCGACGTTGAAGAGAGGTTCCACTTGTTTGAGTTGGGAGGTGTGGATGTCATCTTAGGGGTGGAATGGTTGGCAAAGTTAGGAGAAGTGATGCTTAACTGGGGGGAGATGACTATGGTGTATAAACAGGGCAGCGAGAAGGTGACTATTAAAGGAGATCCGACTTTGGCTAGACAAGTGGTGGGGCCCAAGTCTTTAATAAAAATTACAGAGGTGGAATCTTGGACCTTGGTGTGGGACCTGGGTCACGTGGAAAAGAAAGCAGATACAGTAGCACGTTAGGGGCTGTCTGAAAAACAAAAGGCAGAGATGGAGAAAATTCTAGACTCACATTCCCGTGTTTTTCAAGAAAGAGGTGGCCTACTGCCAAAAAGAAATATGGTGCACCACATCACCCTTAAAGAAGGAGAAGCTCCTGTAAATGTTCGACCTTATCGTTATCTGCATCTCTTGAAGGAAGAAATTGAGAAACAGGTTGCTGATATGTTGAAAGCAGGGATAATTCGACCAAGCATTAGCCCATATTCAAGTCCCGTTATTTTGGTAAAGAAGAAAGATGGCAGCTGGCGCTTTTGTGTGGACTATCGGGCCTTGAACATAGCAACGATACCAGATAAGTTTCCCATTCCAGTAATAGAAGAACTCTTGGATGAGTTGAGAGGGGCTACCTATTTCTCAAAAATAGATTTAAAAGAAGGATACCATCAAATTCGGATGGGAGAGGAGGATGTGTGTAAAACAGTGTTTCAGACACATCAAGGCCACTACGAATTTTTAGTGATGCCCTTTGGCCTCACCAACGCACCCTCAACGTTTCAAAGTGCCATGAATAGTTTACTACAACCATATCTAAGGAGGTTTGTTTTGGTCTTCTTTGACGATATTCTGGTGTACAACTTTACTTGGGAAGACCACCTAGAGCAAGTGAGTTTGGTGTTGCACATGTTACAGCAGAATGAATGGGCAACCAATAAAAAAAGTGTGAATTCAGGAGAAGACAGATTAGATACTTGGGGCATCAAATTTCAGAAGAAGGGGTTGAGATGGACCCAGAGAAAATTCAGGCGGTCTTGGAATGGGAAGAACCGAAGAACCTAAAAGCTTTTTCTTGGCTTAACCGGCTACTACAGACGTTTTGTACAGGGGTATGGAAAAATTGCAAAACCCTTAACAGAGCTGTTGAAGAAGGGTAACTTTGTTTGGTCTGATCAAGCCACGACTGCAATGACAAGGCTGAAGGAAACTGTTACATTTGCATCGGTACTGACATTGCCAGATTTTTCCCAACCCTTTCATGTCGAATGTGATGCTTCTGGGGGAGGAGTGGGAGCAGTGCTGACTCAAGGAAAAAAAACCAATAGCCTTTTTCAGGAAGGCTCTATCGGAAAGGTCTCTAAGCAAATCGATATACGAAAAAGAGTTGATGGCTTTAGTAATGGCTATTCAACATTGGAGGCCATACCTGTTGGGACAGAAGTTCATTGTACATACTGACCAGCGGTGCCTAAAATATTTGCTAGAGCAAAGAATAACAACTCAAAATCAACAAAATTGGATGGCAAACTTGATGGGATATGATTTTGAGATTGTGTATAAGGTGGGAAGTACTAACAGGGTGGTTGATGCCCTGTCCAGAAGAGGGGAAAGAGGTGGGGAAGAAAAGGAACTACAGATGATTACTAGGCCATACTGGCAGGACTTTCAAGAAGTCCTCAAGGAGGTGGAGCAGGATGAAGGGTTAAGAAAAGTGATATCCGATATCCAAAAGGATCCGAATTCGCATACGGCTTATACGTTGGAGCATGACAGGTTGCATTACAAAGGAAGATTGGTAATATCCGCCCAATCTGTGTGGATTCCCAAATTATTGGCTGAGTTTCATATGACCAGCACAGGAGGTCATTCAGGGGTCTATAGAACTTACAGGAAGGTGGCCCAATCTTTGTATTGGGTGGGAATGAAGAAGTCTGTTACTGAATTTGCGGTTGGATGTTTGGTGTGCCAACAACACAAGTACTTGGCAGCTTCTCCCCAAGGGTTGTTACAACCCTTACCTATACCTCACGCTGTTTGGGAAGAGGTGAGTATGGATTTTATTGTGAAATTGCCAAAATCATAAGGTTATGATGCAATATTGGTGGTGGTTGATCGCTTAAGTAAGTATGCACATTTTTTGTCACTCAAACACCCTTATTCAGCGCGGAGAGTGGCAGAGGTGTTTGTTAAAGAGATAGTGAGATTACATAGGATTCCAGTTTCGATTGTCAGCGATAGGGATCCCTTATTCCTCAGCTTGTTCTGGAAGGAGCTGTTTAAGATGCAAGGCACCCAACTCAGGATGAGTACAACTTATCACCCTGAAACAGATGGTCAAACAGAAGTTTTAAATCGGATTGTGGAGGGTTATTTACGTTGTTTTTGCTTTGAACAACCAAGAAGTTGGAATGCAATGTTGCCCTAGGCCGAGTACTGGTATAACACCAGTTACCAAGGAGCAACCAGATGCACCCCTTTTGAAACTGTTTATGGCAGGGCTCCCCCATCTTTGAGTAGATTTGTACTAGGAGAAACACCCGTGGAGGCGGTGGCTCAGGAGCTAAGAACAAGGGATGAAGCACTTAAGCAATTAAAGTTTCATATAACTCGAGCCCAAGATTTAATGACACAGCAGGCGAATAAAAAGACGAGGCCCGTGAACATTAAGGTGGATGATTGGGTCTATCTTAAGATCAGACCTCATCGGCAGTCTTCCATGCCAGTGAGACTGCATCCAAAGCTGTCAGCACGGTATTTTGGGTCGTTTCAAGTGGTGCAACAAGTGGGAGCAGTGGCTTTTATACTCAGATTGCCAGAATCTGCTAGGATCCACTCAGTGTTTCATGTATCCCAACTGAAAAAGGCAATAGGTGACAAGATGGTGGAGAAGGAGTTGCCTTCTGAACTGCAGGGAGA